>OY757314.1:109318254-109698916 GCA_963583905.1 Stenurella melanura | reverse complement strand
CCTAATATTTATCGCTATTCATCTCATTTCTGTTCCCCAATACCTGAATTATATCTGCAAAATAAAAGTGATAAAAAATCACAATGACTAATACACGAATTGAATTTCGTCATATTTTATTATTACTTCTATTATTTGCATTAAAAACTAAAGAAGTGATCAAATGATAACTCAAGGAAAGGCGCAAATCCTTAGATCCTAAGCACTAAGCCGTGACCGGGAATATCACTTCCTAGTCCTACTTAAGAGGGATTTGAAAGGATTGTCTCCAAAATAATATAGATTACTTTTTATTCTTCTCGTTCCTTCTTATTCTAATTTAGAACAAACAACTTTTGTTTCCATTCCAAAGCACGAAACTATCTTACTCAGTTCAAATTCCCGTGGAATGGATGATGAAGACAAACAAATAATAAATTCTATACAGGATGTGAAACGTACACTACCCGTTTGTTGTATTCTAGATATGGTTACTGGAATAGTTTGCTTCATATTCCAATATGATGTAAGACCAATGAGACATGATATGTATGTTTCTTACTCCTGTCCTGAAATGTTCTAAAGATCAGCGAAAAAATGTTTTTGCCTATGGCGCTATGGTCTCTGAGCCCATATTATCTGGCCAAAGTTAATTAAATTATATTATGGAAAAATTAAGTTCGTAACTATTTCCTGTGATAGTTAATAACAAAAGACATACATTAAGGGGTATTTAACGTAAAAATTTAATAATAAATGCTTGTTTGGCAAAGTTTTATTGATTTACGTAACAAGAAAATTGTAAATTATATATCGTTTTCCAATTCTAATAAATCTAATTGGTCAATAGGCAATATATCTTCCAGGACGTTCTCTACATCATCCTCGACATCATCGACCTCGCTGCACTCTTCGGATTGTAAAGTTTCAGCAGCATACTAATTACTTCAAACGTGCAAGTCTACGTTGACGGTTTATGCGTTTTTGTAAACGAATACTTGAAATTATGGTATCTGATGTATCCATAGCTCTGTTGAAAATGTCTTCCATGTTATTTTGCCTACTAGTTTTCCTAGCGTGAAATGGTCGGTCATGTCTGTACAATTTATTTCTAGCTTCCCTCTTCTTCAAAATACCCTACTGGCAATACATAATTTCAATCATCTATATACTGTGAGCTAGAACCTTATGCACAGTTGCAAGCATTGGGTACCAGGAATATTTCGTCATGTATAATCTCGCTGTTGCGTAGCAATATTTTTCCAATTTTGGTGCATCGATTTGGTAGTTACATCATCTACAACATCGGTAATTTCAGAAAATATTTTAATGTCATTAAATGCTCGACGAGCAGTATTGCCATCGTCTGTACTACCAAACCCGGCTTATGGTTTGTCCACATTTAAATGAAATATATCTAAAAATCGTCCTTGTATAATTTTTCTCCTTTTAGCAACCAATTTCTTTATTTTTCTGGCCTCGGACTTATCATTCACGTATATCATATCGATAGGAGATGTGGAAGATACACTCAAAAAATTGAATCCAACAATGTAATGGACTTATTCCAATTGTGAAGTATTTAGTTTTGGACCAAATAAATTTATTGTTTTGAAATCCTCAAATCCTAGCACCACATATCGGACAAGCTCGACTTGACATTGTTTTCGTCAGAGTATTCAATACCTTGCCGTCAATTAAGGTCATGAAAAATTGAACTTTATATTAATTGCTCTGTCATTCGGTAAAGAAATGTTCAGTTCCTTAAGATTCTCAATTTGCAAATCGATAGATGGCTTTTATTTTAATATATGCTCCGCTGACTCTTTGACGTACTCCAATTTAAGAGGCCTGCAAAATCTCACAGATTGCGGAGTTCGATTATTCCACAAAATAGATTCGAGTGGCTGCAAGCGAAGAGGAATTACCGTAGTTGCAAGCAAAGATGCGTCAGAATGGCCAGGAGTGGTGAATTTTAGTTTATATGTTGAATAACCTGAACTTCCATCGAAACCATAACTGAACATTAATGCAGCATTAATTTCAGTAAGTTGTAATGATTCCATGTACTGTATAATTGGCTCTTCTTGTAAAGGTACTTACTATTCTTTTTGTCGTATATTCCGGTAAATTGCTTAACGGTACATCTGCCACAATATCGGAAATATTGATCCCAGTTGGACTTACATTTTTGTTTAACCTTCGAAACTTCTTTGTAGTCGGGGTACATTTTACAATTTCTTGAAATAGCTCCACCAAATACTGTTACTTTAATTGGAATCTAAAATCAGTGCCAATGCTTTCTTCGGCTGAGTAATTCAATTTTCTTTCTGGAGAAAGAAGGATTTTTCTAATTTTAACTGGTCGTTTTGGACTTTTGTTTATTTCTTTCAAAACTGCTGCTATATCGTGTTTTCCTTGCTGAAGTGCGGCTATACTCGCAGCTTGTACATTAAAGATGTCTATTCTTTCTTTGCTTGTGATAATTGCGCAGCTTCCCTTTGTGATTTGGATGATTTTTCGGAGAATGATAGACTCAGCCGCCCAGAAGAAGATGATGGCGTTGGCTCGAGTATTTCAAGAATGATATGTCCTTTTAGCCAAGTAGCATTTTTGTTTTTAAAATAATCCTTGCGCCGAGAAGCTTGAGTCTACCTGAACAGTGGAAAATTCTTGAAAGCCGGAGAATTTCGCGATTTTTTCGACATAAAATTGGCCATAATTTTTTTAGGAAGCATTTTTTTCAAAAAATTATGAGAATAAAAAGTGTTTATTTTGGTCGATTTGAGCTAGAAAAAATATTTTCAGTCACTTAAAATTTTTCTTTCTTAGTGAACAAATTAATTGTTTATAACAGTTAAAGGCCCGCATTAATCGAAATTCATTTTTATAAACATTGTCAGGAATATTTAAGCAACAAATTTCAAAAGGTTTTGTTCATATTACTTTTTTTTTAAATTTGGTACCCCCTTTCATTTTCTAAGCGTTTAAAATCGTAATAAACCGCATGCCTATTTCATCCGCCCTTTCACATAACCCGATGAACGCAAAATTGCGATGAACCGCAGGCCTATACAGACGCGCAAGTAGAGAACCTTGTCCAGTGGGTCCCTTTAATACTGGAGCGCGGATGGTGATGGGGGTGGAAGCTGTAGTAAAGATATCAAAAATAATTGTTACTAAGTAATACTTTTGATATACTTTTAAACACAAATATGTGACACAAACAACATTAAAGAAAAGTTTTAGCCGTGTCTGGATTCAAATTGATATATCTCCTAATCTACATAAATTAGTTAACATGTTTATTAGCCACACATATGCATATTTATTTTTCATCGTGGTTCATGATTCTCACATTGTTGAGTAATACCAAATTTAGATACTTAGAGCAATAGACTATAGTAGATAAAGTATGTAGTAAGCTTTTAGAGCACAGTTTGTTCTAAAGTATAATAAAAGATAATTTATGTAAAAATATGACAATTTGCAAATTTCTGTGGAAATATGACACAATGCCATTTTACAAATGTCGCAATGTATTTTTTTAGGTTAACAGATGTGCTTGTGATTATAATAAACGGGCTACACATAACACACGATCTACATGTGTATATATGTAGACCGTCGTGTGCACAATGCACATGCATACATACACACATATGGAGATCCTGGACACTTTCAGCAGTGATTTTAGAAATTGCTCATATTTGTATGTAAAATAAATAGTTTGTTTCCATAAAATTTCATCAACTCTAGGGATAATAGTAAGCTAACTTAATAGAAATTATGTGTGTTTTTATTGGCATAAGCAACTTAACATTCTATTTTACAAGGCTCAGATATTATTACATTATAAACGTAACTCACAGACTAACTTATGATTAGAATATCGAACCACATCATCAACGAATTGCTTTCCAGTCGTTGCCTTCTAGTGGATAGAGTCTCCTCATTAATATTGTTTACGAACTCCTGCGTCCCTCAGGAATCCAACTCATATCCTGCTATGTTAATTCAACTTCTCTGTGTTTCACTCGCCGCTACACTTAGTTATACACAAATAGCCCCACATACCATGTTACCACAATAACTAATAATTGACACTGTTAGAAGACTTCCTATTATCAATTGAATAGTTTTCGAACTTCAGGTATAACCTTAAAGTCTTGTTATTTATGATAAAACAGGGCCATATTTCCCACATAATATCTTTAACCGACATAGCCAGACCTTAATACAAATACAACAGCGAGCTCAACTTCTTTCTCGTCCATTCTGTTAATGGTGGTGTCCCTCAGAAATCAGTCCTCGTGCCCAATCTGTTTTTCTGTATTCATCTGATATTCTCAGACTACTATACTGTAGAAGATTGGAATATGTCACTCTGCAGTCAGATCTAGATCAAGTTTTAACGTGTCATGAAACTTGGTTCATTCCTTTATATATCAATGCGCTGTACTTCATATAAGAAGAAATAACTCGACATGTTTCCATTAGACAATGATACTAATAACATTGATTCATTAAATTCTTAAATATGGATGCAAGGCGATGGTTGATTACAATCTCTACCCAAAAAATAAAGTGTTACGAAAGTTTTTTTTATTATTTTATTCGTTCATTTTACTCAATAATTTAATGTTGGCCTATTTCCGTAAGGAAAGGGGAGTTATCGAGGATCTCAGGAAAGAGGGTATCCTCAGTCAGAAGATGTACTCATATCTATTAAAGAATAGGAATTCTTTAGTTGCCTAATCTAACACACAAAGAATCGAAATCAACAAAAAATGCGTACTTACACTACGAAATTCCCATCTAAGGTGACATAGCTTCTGAATTTTAGCTGATATAGAAGACGCTACAAGATGCAACAAGGTAACTGTTTTTGTGAAGAATCACTCACTCATCCAAGTCCTAGTTATAGCAAACTGTTACTTAGCCTTTCGTATGTAGTACTCTGATTATTTGTTGTTTTTGTTATACTCCTCGCAAACACAAAGCGAAGAGTGTATTGCATTCGATTGCACATTTCTAAAAACCTCTAACATCGCTCGTAGAGAAAAAAATTTCATATCACTGTGTTGGTGATCGAATTCTGAACAACTTTCAAAATATCCGTCCCACTGACTGTCTGTCCGTCCGTCCGCCTGCCCATCTGCGTATTCGCCTGTCTGTCGTGAGGAGAGAGAGATCACATTATGTTGTGTTCCTAGGGGGAGCAATAACACTATTCTGTGATCACGGTGACCATGGGGTGATGTCATGTAATCTTTCTAGAGTTTCAACAAGATTCAACCAATTCGGGATTCGCAACGCCATGATCAGAGACTTTGATGTGGTGAGAATAGTCAAATGTTCCGTTAAAATGTTAATTGACACACACGCAAGACCACAAAATTAACAAGAAGTAATGTGTTAGTACTTTGTAAAATTAAAATAATTTCCTGGAGTCCTAGAATCTCGTCTATCTGAATTTATGGAGAATAATCACAACTCATAAGAGACAAATTTACAATTAAATTCAAAAAACTGATGAAAAGAAATCGTGGGAAAGCTTAAACCATTTTAAATGCTGTGCTAGAGGCTGTATTAAAACTTGAGAACCATGCCGAACAGTAAGGGTAAAATTTGGCTGATGTAATTTGATTGCTAACCTGAGTTGTAGTACCCCAGTAAGCGCTCTTTTATTTGAAATCTTTCTCGAAATCTGCGAAACCATAGAATTGGCAATTTTAAAAAGTTGATGTCCTTCTTGAACATCTTTAATAATCTGAAGAACTCTTAATAAAATGGCAATAAATAAATTGACACAGAACGATTAACAAAAAATAATAATAACTACAAATAACCAATGCGAAGACATAAACGAAATAAGAGTTCACCAGAAAGGGATATTATATTGTCATTTTTTTAGATTATAGCTGCCTAGATCCCTCATAATTCACCAAGAAGCAAGTTCTCCAATTTTTGTAGCGATATGAGCGCTTCTACAAGTCCGCGAGAAGTTTCGTAAGAAAGTGCTTTCACATCAATACAGAATAATAAGAATAATAATAATTCATTTATTAACCATCAAATCTTGTTACATGAACAAATTGGTTTTGTGAGAGTAAGATATATAAAGTATATAAAACGAAAACATATACTATATACTTATTAAACAAGATGTGTAAAACAAATATATAGGTACATAGGCATAACCACATGTTATGTAGTGATACTATGAAATAACGAGAAGAAAAAAAGAAGAAAAATATCGTCCTTTACTTCTGAAGAAACTCCACCATGCTATAGAAGCAATTTTGAAGTAGAAATATTTTAAGTTTATTTCTGAATAGGCTGAAAGAATCTTGTGACTTTATTTCTGAAGGAAGTTTATTGTATATATAACTACCGGCACAAAGGGTGATTTCTTATATTTGCTGAAGTTTAAACTATTTGTATAAATTCCTGGCGTACTTCTCGTGTAGTAGTTATGTACGACCCTATCAGTTTTAAATTTATGCAAATTTTTGCGAATAAAACAGAAAAGTTTAAATATATAAATGCATATAATCGTCATATTTTTTTTTCTGGATATATCTCTACATGATTCCCGGCAGTTCAAATTAAACACTATCCTAATGATTCTCTTCTGTATGACAAAGACTCAACTGACTATCCCCATATACTGATGTTATAGCTTATTACGGAAAATGCTAGAGAATAGTAGCATGTTATTAAACCTCCAATTTTTATGTCTTTCTTTAAATTTAAAATTGCAAGTGTTGTTTTACTAGCTTAAAACATAGGCTGTTTATTTGAAAATTTAAAGTAGAGTCAATTACACAGCCTAAAAATGCAGTTTCTTGGCTGATGTTGTAAAATTTGTAAAATATGAAAAAACCGTTTTATTACTATTATTAATTAAAGAATTTCTATGACACCAATCTTCAAACTGCTCAATGCTGTTTGTCTTAGTTTCTAACTCTTTTGTGCTGTCATTGTGGATTATAACAGATGTATCATCCGCGTACATAAATGTTTCCCTTCTTTAATGAACTCTGGCAGGACGTTTATAAAAATTAGAAACAGGAGCGGGCCTATAATAGAACCTTGTGCAACCCCTATTTCCATATCTATGATATTAGATGATTTAGAGTTAAGAGAGATAAAAATTAACCATGTAAAGACATTTCCGCATATTCCAATTGCCTTTAGCTTGGTTTCAAAAAATTTCGGATTCACTGAGTCGAAGGCTGCAGTTAATTCAAAGAAAAGACTAGCCACTTTTTTACCATTATCAAGGCGGTGTTAGATTTCTTGGACTAATTCAAATGTTGCTAGTTCAGTGGATTTATTAGCTCTATAGCCAAACTGACTGTTTGTGAATAAATTATTTGATTCTAAATATGGGTATCTTCCATTAGCAACTGCTTTTTCCTGAATTTTGGATAGGTAGCTTAATAGGATTATGGGCCTATGATTTTGAACTGACTGCGGATCTCCTTTTTTGTACTACTTTATCTAATTTTAACAATTCAGGAAACTGTTCAAGATTTATTGATAAATTAATGAGATGCACAAGAGAATCGGCAATAACATATTTACAATACTTTAATAGCCTTATAGGTATCTCGTCGACACCAGCTGAAGTTTTGTTACTTTAATTACCCCATCTCCTGTCACCGGTTCAAGGGTGATTGCTGAATTCACTATAGTGCTGGTTGTTGTGCATTCATTTGACATATTGTTTTCAAAGTGAGGTTTCAATTTATCCTTAACACACGAGACAAAATAGTTAGCAAATATTACACATATTTCCTTTTCATCATTTACAATTTCATCCTTTACTTTTATGCTTGATTCCATTTTCTCTGTTTGTCGCCCTAATTCATTACTTACAATATTCCATAAAGTTTTATTTTTATTCTGTGAATTTTCGATTATGTTTGTATTACTTTCTATTTTTATTTTGGACATTTTCTTGTTAATACACATTTTATGATTTCTAAACGATCTTATTAGTTGAGGACAGCCAGAGTCTTTAGCAATGTGATAGAGAAACCTTACGTTGTCTAGTTCTTGTTTTATTCTAATGTCAAGTTCAGGTTCTTTGTTATTCTTTAGAGTTATAACTTTTTTTGGACAGCTTATATCCAGACACCATTGAAAGTGCACTAAGAATTCATTGAAACAATCATTGATGTTGTTATATTCCTTAGTAAATATGTCAAATTTGTTATTAAACAAATATTTTATTCAGAGAAGATTCTACATATTCTCTTATTATGTGGCAAAAGATTAGTAAGATAATTACCTGGAAGTCTATAATTAAATAATTGTCCTTTATGGTCAGATATATGTGAATCTACTAATATGCATTTATAATTATCTGTTAGGTCAGTAATGAGATAATCCAAAGCTGTATTGAATTAAATCTTACTCGCACGTCAATTCTTGTTTGTTAATTTATTAAAGATCTTAATGGGAACGAGCCAATTAGGTCTGCGAGAGATTTATTTTCCCCAATTTTTGAAATTTTATCTATATTAAAATCTCCTGTTATTATCATATACTTAAATGTTTAGCTGTCTAGATGTGTTGTAGACAAGTATTCATATGCCTTAGGTAGAAAGTTTGAATTCCACATCAGTCTGTTATACTCTGATGACAAAACATTGTTGACATATTGAGGCTTTAGATTTTTCCTAGTCTGTACTTCAGTTAGAATTTCAACACTTATCAAAAGTTGTTTCACATTTCTACGTGTCTCACTTCATGCTTAATCAGACGTGCCAACATCGTAAAACAATACACTACTCATTTTAGCTGTTATAAAAACACTTCTTTCTATGTCATTTTATCACAGTTTTACAAAATATGTACTTCCACTACAGAAATGTAAAGAATACTAAAATTATTGTTTGACCTATATTTTATAATCGTTTATTTCGTGGAATAGAAATGTAGTAAATCTACTACTGTAATTCCGTAATATAGCACAATGCAAAACATATTATCAGATTTCAATAAATACAACGTGAAGAATTTGCTCGAATAAATTTAATGGATTATACTTGACATTACTATTAACTTGAAGTTTTGGGTTAGGATAGTATTTGCCACAAAGGATCCTATCTCAGAAATTTAATTCCTTTATTGCTTTTGACAGAATATAACCCTAAAACGGATTGTTGTATCTCTTGTAAGAAACCTTCACTTCATACTTCACAAAACGATTCGTAAAGCAGATTGTAACAGTCTCAAATACGAAAATATCAAACCATCAAACAAGTGATATAGACCAGTCAGTGGGGTAAAATAAGTTAAACACTTAGCATTAAATTCAAGTTTCGAAACTTTATACACTTACAACTTTATTTATCTCTTCTGAAATTTACAATTAATAAAATACCTATTATTAAACTCGTCTTGAAATATTTTTTGTATAGTATTTATGAACTCAATTGGAACAGCATGGAACTAGAGAATCTTACGGGGTATTATCAATATATCGCTTCACATTGAATTTTACAGATTTATATTCACCACTCCTCGTCTACAGTCGACGTGGACTTGATCCGCCGGTCACATAGAAATATAGGTGGGATTAGATGCTTAGCGAATTTGATTTGTCAACAACAACCTTGTTCAGACTTTTTGCATGCCATAATATATAAAACAAAAAATACGTATGAACTATTTGTATCGTATTGTTGCGTATTTTCCACCTTTTAGGAATCACACTGTATGAATCCGTGGGTTCTAAATAATTTCAACAAGAGGTAAACACCACTAACACTTTATTTAGCAATTTACTGACTATACAAAACTTTGTTTACTTAATATTTAACCTCACTTTTCACTTTTCAACTTGTTCACTTTTATAAACTGCCTTCTTAATAAAACTTCCTCTTCTGCGCTGGTAATCGCGCCTTATATACTCCGAAATTACCTCTAGATTAAACCAGAATCTTCTCCAACCACAATCTAGAAAAGTCCATGGCTCTTTCTAGAGTCTTTCCAGTCACTATTAGTAGGCATAGGCATATCATCTCCAGTTTCAAAGGGGTGTGCAGTACAGTCAGCCATCGTTATAAATTACTTAATTCTAGTGACTATTTAAACAAATTATTAGTTTTATTACTGTTTGAGTGATTTTTTGCAATTAATTATTTAAAATGGCATTTTGAAGGCCTTTCGATAGTAGTGAAAACGAAACTGATGATTTTGATGCAGAGCCTATACAAGCGGAATTTGAAAATAAAGACTTACACTTTCAAACTGAAAGGGTTATTTTGAATATTTACTCGTGTTTAAAAGGCGAAAATATTGATTATTCGTATAATCAAATTGCGAAGAGGATTTGTGAATTAACCAAATTTAGCCGTACTAAAATTTAGAAGGTTATTAGAGCCGGGGGTTGAAGTTGATCATTCTATTAAACGAACTAGAGTTGGACAAAAGCTTAAAAAACTTGATAACGCGTCCAAATATGTCATTCGTCGATTTGCGTATGACTTTTACAATGAACAGAAGGTGCCCACATTGGAAATGATTAGGGATAAGTTACACGACTGTCCAGATTATAGCTATAAATCATTAAATACTTTGAGAAACGTTTGGCTCGATTGCGGTTTTAGGTACAAAAAATTGGACAAACGAATGGTAGTTATGGAATCAGCACGCATCGCTGATCATCGATACAAGTACCTGCGTAAAATAAAATAATATCGAGATGCAAATAGAGACATAATATATCTTGATGAAACATGGTTTGACACCCATGATGTAGTTCAATACGGTTGCATAAACAACACCAAAAAGTGTAATTTAAGTGCTCCATGTTCTAGGGGAAAAATAATTATAATTCTACATGCTGGAAGTTGAAACGGTTTTATTCCAATTGCGTTGTTGTTGTCTGCTAAAAATATTAGGCAATTCTCTGCCGACTACCACGAGGATATGACAGCCGAATTATTTGAGAAGTGGGCAAAGAAACAGCTGTTACCAAATAACCTACCAAATTCTGTAATTGTTATGGACAATGTATCGTACCATTCGCGGCAACACACAAACATTCCGAAAACCAACACAAGAAAAGGTGATATTGTAACGATGAATTCCTTTTTGTTTATTAATTACCAGTTTTAATCAAAGGTTAGTACATACTAACAAGAGTAAACGGGATTCATCATTACGAACAAATCATCAACCGATATCCATGGGGATATTGGTAACTACGAAAATGCACAGACCTAGCAATCCACTACTATAAAAGCCGATGCACGAGCTCGGACTTATAATATTTTAACGCCGCGTATTTTTGTTGTTGTCAAAGTGACAAGCGTCACGTTAACTGAATTTCATATTGACAGGTGTCAATAATTTTATACGCCGCGTATTTTTCCTGTCAAGGTGCCAAGGAGTGTGTTGTTTCACTCGGCCCCTTAACTGGGTTTACCGTGGTGAGTTGACACACACCAGGGACGGTTGACGCGAACATAGTGCTTTGGCCCTAGCCTATCACCGTCCAAGACCGTCCGCCAGCTTCACCAATGCCCCCTCGGAGGTGCTGGTAAGCATGTGGTGAAGAACCACACCCTGCACGAGGTGACACTGCTTAAACAAAAGGCGGCGGATCTAGACCGGGAGGTCAATAAATATCCCCCAAGCCAAGGTGTAAGCCATCGTGCCGAGGGCTGAATGGTACCGGGGTGATGGTACCTCAAACGATGCCTATGGGAAACCGGGCGACCTCTCATAGTATTTAGCCTTGCCCCCGTAACAGGCTCTGCGGGGGTCGACCACATTTCCTGTTCACTCGTGGGTTCAAAAATGAATTCAAAAAACAATAAAAACCTTTCCGAGGAGTGCTCTGATCACAGGGCCTCCTCTCCCACCTCTTCCGGGGAAGATTCCTTTGCAGGGATCTCCCCCCTCCTTAGAAAGGGTGGCTCCAGAAATGGGGCAACCCTATCCCGTGGCACCGGAGAAGGCTCCTCACGGGGGGCCTTCCCCAATCCCACACCTCCCACACAAGAGGGAATCTCCGTTTCGGGGGCTCCCTCTATTTCGGACGTCGCTGGAGGGCTCAACCCTACGGATGGGCAACCCAAGCGACGTAATCGCAGCGGCGCGGCTCGGAAGAGAGCCAGAAAATTGCGGGTGGAGAGGACTTCTGGGGGGGGTACACCTGGGGTAAACGTTCCCAAAAGGGGACGGCCCGAGGAAGACACCCCCCCCCAGCACCTCTAAACCTACAAAAAGAGCTAGGCCTGACCTTTCATACAGTCAGGTGGCAAGCAAAGGGGTCAAGGTGGCGGTGGCCGCAGCTGGTTTTCCAGAAGAGCGGCTAACGGCTGCCCTGACCGACAGTTTACAAGAAGCCCTTGATACTCGGATGGATGGGCTCCCCGCAGGGGGGCCTCTCCCCGAGTTCGACGGCTTCAGGCTAACTGAGCTAGGAGTGGTGCAGCTGTTCTGCGGGAACGAGATGTCGCTGTCATGGCTTAGATCGGCCATAGGCGGCATCTCTCCCGTTGACGGCGTGTCACTCCAGCTCCTGGAAGGGGACAAGCTCCCCAAATACAAGAAGATGGTGGCTACGGTCCCAGGCAAACCCATGGACCAGGCCACCATCTTCAGTAGGCTGACGCGGCATAACCCGGAGCTCCGGACAGAGCTGTGGAAGGTCCACGGCACTCAGGTTGTCGAGGCCAAGGGGCTTCGACTCATTCTGGGCGTCGATGAGGCCTCCGCAGCGAAAATTGCGAGCCTGGGTTACCGCGCTCAGGCGGGGGTGATTAAGGTGTCCTTTTGGGACCCAAAACATCCCCGGTGGAAAGTAGCAGAGGCCGGCCCAAGCGGCGGCAACAACGCGCCTCCGAGCACGACGGACACAGCGATGGAGGGGCTGTCGGGCTCGGAGGAAAAGTAAAGTAAGAGTAGTAGGAGTAGTTAAAAAAAAAAAAAAAAAAATGGAAATACTCCAAATCAATCTGCAACACAGTGAGCCGTCCTCCGCATTAGTAGGACGACAGGCCGCTGCGGGACAGATACACATTGCCCTGATTCAGGAGCCTTGGGTTCGCCATGGCTCCATTCGAGGTTTAGACATTCGGCACGGAGTCATTTTCTCCTCCGCACACAACATACCTAGAGCATGCATATATGTCTCGAAGGAGATAAAAGCAACAACAATTCCCGAACTTTGTTCCAGGGACGCGGTTGCTATTAAGGTGAGCCTTAGGGAGGAAACCGACAGAGCAGAAATCGTGTTCGGCTCTGTCTACCTTCCCTACGACTCGCCAACACCGCCACCTTCAACCGAACTGGAGAAGATGGTTCAATTCTGTACTGATAGACGACTGCCTCTCATCATAGGATGTGACGCCAATGCTCACCATATCTGCTGGGGCAGCACAGGGGTCAATCCTAGAGGCAGTAGTCTATTACAGTACCTGTACACTACCGATTTAGAGATAATAAATCGGGGCAACACTCCAACCTTCGTTACCCAACGGAGGCAGGAGGTCATCGACGTCACACTGGGATCCAGACTAGCGGTCCCTCTGTTCAAAAATTGGTACGTATCAACGGAACCCTCATTGTCGGATCACCGACACATCAGGTTCAAACTGGACTGCGCTCCCTCCTCAGAGGAGAGCTGGTACAGGAACCCCAGAGACACCGACTGGGACGCCTATAGACGAGCCCTCTCGGACAAAATAAACAGGGTTATTATACCCAGAAACACAGAGGAGATAGAATCCTCCGCCAAACTTCTCAATGGAGCGATCACTGCCTCATACGAGAGCAGCTGTCCTCTAAAAAGAAGCAAGGGAAAGAATAAAGTTCCCTGGTGGAACAGGGAACTTTTGAACCTACGCAAGGAGACACGCAGGCTCCTTAACAGGGCTATGCGCACTCAACTCCCGGAGGACTGGGACGACTACAAACGATCCCAACGCCTCTACAAAAGCCACATTCGTAGCAATAAGAGGGCAGCCTGGAGGAAATTCTGCGAAAGCATTGAAGATCTTCCAGAAGCCGCTAGGCTCTGCAAAGCCCTTAAGAAAGATAGACCTTCACAGCTAGAGGACTTGAGGCTTCCTTCCGGTAGACTAACGTCTACCAATGAGGAGCGCCTCAAGCATCTACTAGAAACTCATTTCCCCGAATCCGTAGTGGAGACGGAGGAAGCACCACCCCCTCGGCCCTCCCGCGCTGCGGTCACGGCAGCGGATTGGAGGACAGCCTCGAGGGTGGTAACAGTGGAAAGGGTCAGGTGGGCTATTTCCACGTTTGAGCCGTTCAAGAGCCCAGGACCGGATGGGGTGTTTCCGGCACTTCTGCAAGAGGGGACAGAGACACTCATCCGTCCGGTCTATCATTTGTTGAGAACCTGCCTGGCCACGGGGTATATTCCCATACCCTGGAGGGCCGTCAAGGTGGTTTTCATACCTAAAGCAGGACGTACGTCGTACGACACTGCCAACTCTTACAGAGCTATCAGCCTAACATCCTTCCTTCTCAAAACTTTAGAGAGGTTGGTTGAAAGGTACGTCAAAGACGGAGCACTGACCTCAGTACCTCTGCATCCGTCACAACATGCTTACCAGGCCGGTAAGTCAGTGGAAACGGCCCTTCATCCGATCGTTCTGAGGATCGAGAAGGCGCTGCACCACAAAGAACTTGCTGCCGGAGCCTTCTTAGATATCGAAGGAGCCTTTGACCATACCTCCTTCGATTCAATCTGCGCCGCCGCTGCCTATCATGGCATCGAAGACACCATCATTAGATGGTTGAGGGCCATGTTGGCGGGAAGGCAAATAACAGCTGCCAATGAGGAAACGGCAGTCAAAGTTTCAGTAAGGAGAGGCTGCCCACAAGGGGGCGTCCTATCTCCTCTGCTATGGAACCTCGTTCTCGATGGCCTATTACAGGAACTCGAGAACGAGGATCTTTTTGCGCAAGGTTACGCAGATGACCTTGCAATCATCATCTCGGGAAAATTCCCAAATACGGTCAGCGGACTCTTACAAAGGGCCTTGCAGATCGTACAAAGATGGTGCAATGACCAGGGCCTTAGAGTCAATCCCTCAAAGGCGCAAATGGTCATCTTTACTAGGAGACGCAGGCTAGACGGTTTCGTCGAACCCGTACTCTACAACACTACTCTAACGATCTCAAGGACAGTGAAGTATCTAGGGGTCATCCTGGACTCTAAGCTGACCTGGAGAGATCATATAGAGAGACAAGTACAAAGGGCCACTACAACCCTATGGGTATGTAGAAGAACCTTTGGCAAAACATGGGGGCTAAACCCCAGGGTGGCTATGTGGTACTATACTGTCATAGTTAGACCAATGATTACGTATGCCTCTGTTGTCTGGTGGCCTGCCACAACCAGGTCAACCATACGACAGAAGCTAACACAACTCCAAAGACTTGCCTGCTTAGGAGTCACAGGAGCAATACGCACGACCCCCACAGCAGCTCTGGAGGTCCTTATGGACCTTGCGCCCCTTCACCTAGTGATTGTGGCCGAGGCTCGGAAAGCGGCTTACAGACTGGAATGCGGAGGTCAGTGGAAGAAAGGAGGAGAACAATCAGGTCACACAAGGGCCCTAGCTGATGCGATAGGAGCCCACTCACTTCTGGAGGCCAGGAGTGACGACGTGATGCCTTCCTTCTCCTTCGCACAACCCTTCGAGGTAGTCTTCCCGAAAAGGGAAGACTGGAGACAACTCGAGGACATACTAAGGCCTGCAGATATTGTCTGGTTCACAGACGGATCGAGGCTAGAGGAAAGTACCGGAGCGGGTATATTTGGGGAAAGGCCCAGGGCTGAGCTTTCCTATGCCCTGGGCAAATTCGCCACGGTATTCCAGACCGAGATCTTCGCTATTTTGGTCTGCGCACAGGAGAACATCCGAAGGAAATACTCCAATAAACACATATATATATGTAGCGATAGCCAAGCGGCCCTCAAGGCCCTTGCATCGAATCGGACCAAGTCAAAACTGGTCCAAAACTGTAAACAGGCCCTCTGTGAACTTGGCTCATCAAACTGGGTCAGGCTTCTCTGGGTGCCTGGACACAGCAACATTGAGGGTAACGAGCGGGCTGATGCTCTGGCCAGAAGGGGATCTCGTGAACCTCTGCTCGGTCCGGAGCCGGCTCTCGGCTACCCTAGATCCCAAGCCAAGAGGTTGATAGATAACTGGACTCGCTCCCAGTTCATTGACCTCTGGGATTCCTATCCAGGACTCCGGCAAGCGAAGCTCCTAATCTCAGGACCCTTGCCGGAGAGAACAAAGCAATTTCTGCGTCTAAGCAGAAAGCAAATTAGAGCCGTAACAGGCCTCCTGACCGGACATGGCTCTTTTAGGAAACACCTGCACACAATGGGGGTGGTTGACCACCCCGATTGCAGGTTCTGTGAGGACGAGGAGGAGACTTCCATCCACGTTCTCACTTCTTGCCCAGGACTGATGTACCTGAGGCACAAGCACTTCGGCGCTGGCTTTCCAGTGCTGGAGGAAATAAGGAGTTCTCCCGTGGGAAGGATTTCAGCCTTTGGGCTGGAATCCGGTCTGTACGGGGGAGCTCCTTAATTTGTTAGCGGTAGCACAATGGGCCACAAGGCCTGAGTGCGGCGACCTCCAGGCGCCCCGCTAAAAGAAGAAGAAGAAGAGAAGACAGGTGTCAATATTTTAACGCTGCGTATTTTTCCTGTCAAAGTGACAGATGTCAATATTTTAACGCCGCGTGTTTTTCTGTCAAAGTGACAAGCCCGCGTCATTTAAATGTCAAATGTGACGTATGTCAATTAAATCGATTATCGAAATGATAGCTGTCATTTAAGTGTCAAAGTGACATAAGTCAGATTTTCCATTGTTGTAACGACAGTTGTGTTTCTATTGTCGAAGGGACGTGTGTCCAATTAGTCGATATCTACGGTAACGTTGAGATATCGAAAGTCATCAAGAAATTCAGTTGGTGTAACGGGTAGCGCCTAATTCATCATATCTGTCCCTTGAACGTTTGTAATAATAACTTACATTCGGATATTAGATTCATATAGTGAAGGTTGCTAGGTTTGATCAAAGTCAGGATAGACATCACCCACTTAAATGTTATTGTTTTATTTGTTTGAATATTTGTTAAACAGATTCGTTAATACAATTTGTAAACTCTGTCTTGGATTACCATTGTGTAATTGTTAAGTAAACTTTGTTAAATCGAAATTATTCTCATTGACTTTTATTGAACCTTGGAATTACTCCACTGTTTGTTAGCCGAGCACAATAGTTATAAACTATTGTAAAACTATAAAAGTAACGTTATAATATCATTAAATTTATGAAAGGCAAAGGCTTGGAAATACCAGAAAAAACACAAAAAAGACTTTATTAGAACTGATTGGAAAGCAGAATTTTAAAAAGGAATATGCCGTTGAAAAAATTTCTGAAGTACACGGTCATACTATTTTACGTCTGCCTCCATATTATTGCATTTTCAACCCCATTGAAATGGTATGGACTGATGTAAAAACAAGACTTCGTCAATATAACCTATCCCCAAAATTAAGCGAGTCTGTCTTAAAGAATATAAAGATAATAGTAGACGAAATAGGCAAAAACGATATATGGAGGAAGTGTGTATCTCATGTGATAAAAAGGAAAATGATTATTCTGTATTACCACCTATCAATAAAAATATTATTAATGTGAATACCGATTCAAATTCTGAAAACTCGGATAGTGACGAATGAAATATTGTTTATTTAAAGTTCATAGACAAAGCTTTTTTAAAATTTGTTTATTTAACGTCGACCTATTTCCGCTACTGAGACCAATTACCGATGCCAGGAAACCAGTTTCCCCTTTAAAATTTTGCCGAGTCTTTCCTTTATAGAATAGTAGAAATTTTCTACCTACCTAACACCATGATACTGCAAAGTTCATAGTATCATGACCTAACATTTAATAAACAAGATAGTCGCTACTTTACACCCCTTCGGAAGGATTATATACCATCTACGCAACTCCCGCCTAAGATTGCATAACTATGCCGCTAGAAGACAGAACGAGAGGTAGGTCACCAGACAATAGACGTAGTCTTAATAAATCATTTATGTGACTTGTCAAATGTGATAAACATATTTGTTCATTAACCACTTCTATTGAATGAAGGTATTATAGAAATCCCTTTCTTTAACAATTAAAAAATTATTTTAGTATTCACAGCATTTTTATATTTCAACTGCCGTCTATGTCCCATAAAGGAGATGCCGACTTTACTCCGAGCTTTCGTTTTTATGCTGTCCCAATTGAGATCATATATACTTTATAAAATGATATTTCAGGAAAACTGTTTTCAATTGTTTTGTAAAGTTTTGTTAAAATGTTTCGCTCTAATTTAAAATCTCGACGTTTCGTGACATTCTAAACCTAATTTAATAAAAACTACGCTGAAAAATAGATAAAAAGGCCAATGGCATATAAAATTTAAATTTGCATCAAGGAAAATTTCAAACTTCTCGAAAACTGTAAGATATGTATGTTGTATGTCCTACATCAAATATTTTTCAAAATTTGTATAAGGCATATTTCTACAGCCAATGACACGAATATACCCACATACATATACAGGGTTAGTTGGCAGAAAAGTGCCAAACTCCGAATATATATATTACAACTACACTCAGGTGTATGACCAAAAAATTTAAAAGTTGTAATTCGACTTTTATTTGTTTCACAATTTAGCGCCTTAAACAGCCAGCTCAGTGGCGAAGTATTAAGGTGTATGGCTTGCGACCACGAAATCCCGGGATCGGGGGTAGGGAGGTTTTGTGGCATTTTTCATGTGTTGCCGAGATGATAGCAATGAGCTGGACCGCTGTTGAGTGGAATAACTTGTCTAATCGCTGTTATCTCTCCTGAGTTCGAGTCTCAGCTGCGGTAAATGGCAATATCGCAGGAAATGGTTGTTGTGTTGATGTCTATGTATACGTGTCCTGGTTGAGTGGTAGATTATGTATGTATTTGGTGCGATGTTTTCAACAATTATTTGAATGGGCCACATATCCTCCCTGTTAGATTATCAGGTAAACTACATTGTTCTTAAAATTATTTTACAATATTTCACTTACCTAGTCTAGAAGTGTAAGAATTGTCACTGATGTAAGTTAAATTTTATTATTAGTTAAACCCTGAAATAAATATTCAAGTTCCAACTATCTCGAAGATCTCAATAAAATTTGATTTACGGCGAGTAATCAAGGTTGAGGAATGAACTGCGCAAACAAATCAAGTGAGCTACTCTATTCAATTTTTTTTATCTTTTCGAATATCGAAACAGATCTACAAAATTGTCAATTTTTTATTGAGCCGGACCTGGATTTCTTTTTGGTTTATTATGAAGTTCTATCAAGAAAAATAAGTGAAACATGTTCTAAGTATGAACCGATTATACAGGGTAGTTCAATAGTTATAATCAAATAATTATTTGGTCAAAATTAATAAAACAGCCTGGATCTCAGTAAGGAAGGACGATGGATGCATTAATGCCGGGTAATTTGGAACCGTCAGAGTATCCTCTATCCATAAATAACGTATGTACCTTTAACTTTGAAACACCCTGTATATATAACAAGATTATTTATTGTTAGAACATTGGCTCCGGTTTCCCCTAGGTTATGCCGATAATTACATGCAGATCTCTATATTTTTCACCTTTTGAGTCTATTTATTGTTTCTAATCTGATGATCAGTAAACTTTTCTGCATTTACAAAAAATTATTTTGCCTCTTCTTTCATTAACTGATTAAAAATATTTGAAAAATTTTAAATACTCTTGAAATAATTTTACCCGCAGCATATAAACCCAAAAGTGAGAATGCTAGATAAATTAATTCGTTCCCGTTGATTATTTGTTTCTTCTTTTATATATTTTTAAAATGATTTTAGCTTAAGAAATTGAGAAACATTTTATATAACAACATCAGGAAAATTCGTTTTTCATCGTTCTATTTCAACAAAATAAAAGGGAACTAAACATGCTCATAAATCAAAATCCAATCAGAAAAACCAATCAATATAAAAAACTGTCAGATTTCTCATCAGACCAAGTCCCGCGCATAAAAATATCCAGATTTGGGAAAAAGAGCGCGCGTCAGCCCTTAAACTCGATATTCTTATTACTCTCTATCAAGATATAATATGATAAAGTAGAGTCTTAAAGACAATCCAGCGGGCTGGTAATATTGTTGGATCTGACAGCCGATCTATTACAATGATACGGAATGTATCAATTGCAGATATCAATGACTCCGGTCGCCCTTTGTTCTTCTTGAGGGTTTCCGATGATGTGTTTCTAAAGAAAATAATCAAGAATAGCATAAATGGAAAAAATAGTATTATAATGTCAGCTATAATTTAGAATTAACGTCTCGGGTTTAGAGCATAAACTGTCTCAAAAAATTTTTTGCAGATGTTTGTGAAAAAAACTTTCTAAAAATTTAATTTAACGTACAATAGAAAAAAAAAACAAATTATCGAATGGACTCTTACCATACTGTCATATTTTACCAATTCATTTGTGAATTAATAGTCCAGTCGATAAAGTAAAAATTACACCAGAATGTTATCTGAGATTTTCCTTCCGTAACTGTTAGTGCGATGACTAAACATCACAACACCACAAAAATCAGTTCTGGGGATGCCGCGCAACCCCCCAAAAAAGCCACCCCTTCGGTGAAAAAAACCTTATTTTACTGATAACTCGTTAACCGTCGAAGATATAAAAAATTGCTCATCAGAAAGCTTGACGAATTGCCTAAAAAAAGTCCTCTTGTAATTTTCTTGTATATGCCATTGTTTCCGAGAAAATCGATATTGACAAAAATTGCAAAATTTGTATTTTTAATACGAGCGAATTTTCGTTTATTTGAAATTTGAATTGCTCGAAAACCAAATAGGCTAGTAAGAAAAATCAAAATGGGTTTTAAAGGGGATATAAAGTACTCTCTTGTGTTGCTATTTTTGAGGGCTATTGATATTTATTACTACATAAAAATAACAATATAATATAGTTATCTCTTGATTTTTTGTGCTTCTAACTATTCACAGGCCCATAAAAAATAACTGACTATAGTATAAGTTATAAACACATTATCTTTTAGTTCAAGGTAGTACTTTGATGCAGAAAAGTTATAAACAAAAATATTCACATTTACAAAGTTGGCAGCTTGTTAAAGTTAGACAAGAAAATCCCAAAAAAGGCTGCAATTTCAATTTTTTTATGATATTTTTTTTAATACAATTTTTTAACTCTTAAATTATTAGAAACAATAGTTAGATGATACATAAACTCAAAAAAAAAAATTGAGCTGAATTTTCAAGATCTTTTTTTATTTTTAGGAAACAATAAAAAATTGGCCAACATTTGGCTAATTTCAACATGCTGGTATCAAGTATCAAGAACCAACCTCTGTCTGATCCGTTTGGCGCAGAGGTTTTTTCATTAAAATTTTTAAATATTTTTCAAAATACCCAATAAAAAGTAAGAAAATGCTGGTAAATTTGTAAATGTAAATATTTTTGTTCCTAAGTACTACCTTGAGCTAAAGGATAATGCATTTATAACTTATATTAAAGTCAGTTATTTTTTATGGGCCTGTGAAGAGTTAAAAGTGCAAGAAATCAAGAGGTAACTATATTATATTGTTATTTTTATATGCTAATAGATATCAATAGCCACCAAAAAAGGAAACACAAAAGAGTATTTTATATCCCCTTTAAAACTCATTTTGATTTTTCTTCCTAGCATGTTTGGTTTTCGAGCAATTCAATTTTTTCTACAGGCCGGGCGCATAAAATTTCAAATATACGAAAATTCGTGAGCCTTGAAAACACAAATTTTGCAATTTTTTCAATATCGATTTTCCCGAAAACCATGGCATATACAAGAAAATCACAAGAGGACTTTTTTTAGGCAATTAGTCAATCTTTCCTTTTCATCAAGGTTTATCAAGCAATTTTCTTATATCTTCAACGGTTAACGAGTTATCCGTAAAATAAGGCTTGTTTCACCGAAGGTGTGGTTTTTTGGAGGGGTTGCGCGATACCCCCAGAACTGATTTTTGTTGTTTTGTGATGTAATCCCTCCACTAACAGTTACTAAAGGAAAATGTCAGATAATATTTTTTGTTATGGAAATCTTTATAATTATTGGATATAAGTAAAACTTCAGGCGGCCCGTCGTTTTGCGTCTTGGCATTCTGAATTGTCTAATTGGCTAGAATTTCTTGGTGTGCTAAATTAGAACAAGCTAACCGTTATACTCTTCGTCGATTTACTGCACTTTTTATATAATTGTTGCACATTCTATAGGATACTCTTCGCAGTTTTTTTGTAAATAATATTAGTTTTAGACATTTTTAGTTTAATTACAAAGCATAAAAAAAAAATTATGTAAAAAAAAATGTTTTTATTTAAGAAATTTATAACTTTTTTATTTATTGATCGATTTTGTTAAAAAACAATATGGTTCGTCCCCTAGTTAACATTAACTTACTGTCCAAATTTCAATACAATCAGATGTTTAGTTCTTAAGTAACCGTGTTTACAAGAACTAAGTAAACGAAAGAACACGAAACAGTTTAAATCAAATTATCAACGTGGGCTCCCGTTATATCTTGGCAATAATGGAGGCGTTGCTGAAATTCATTTAAATCATTTTGTATCGTTTCCGAGGTGATTTGATTAATTTCTTACCTTATTCTGCCTTTTATTAATTCATCTGTTGAAGTATATTTTCGATTTTAAGTAATCCCATAAAAAAGTCAAGGGTGGCCAAATCGGGAGAACGGGCTGGCCACTCAATTTCACCGCGTCTGCGTCTGCCGATCCACCTATTGAGAAAAACTTGTTTGAGATAGACTTTTACTTCCAATGCAAAATGTGATGTAGCTCCGTCCTGCCGATGCTAAATATTTCTATCAATTCTATTAAGGTTTTCGTCATTCTTAACTCTGGAACTAAGAAATTTTGCAAGAAATTCAAGTAACGCGCACCAGTTAATGTGCTATCAAAGAAATATGGCCTGATAATTTGAGAATTTATAATTCCAGCCAAAAAGTTCATCTTCTCGGGATATTGAGAATTGACCTCCATCCAATGTGGATTTTCTGTATTCCAGTATCTACAGTTCTGTTTGTTGACTGTTCCATTTAAGAGAATGTTGCCTCATCAGAGAAAATAATGTTTTTTTATAAATAATGGATCATCTTGGCATCTATTTGCCATAGCTGTTTTCGTTTGTAGTGAACATAATAAACATGAGCAGTGTTGCCGATGATATTAGCTGTAATTATCCGCCGACTGACATGAAAATGTCCAAAAATGTCCGATTCTTTGGTGCTGCAGCCTTTCCGGCTATATAGATATATGTATTAAGGCACATAGATTTCGTTGAAGATGTTTCCTTGCAGATTTTGAAGAACGGGGAGGAGATTTCTCTGGTGCACATTTTTTTCCCTCCCTCGAAATTTATTTGGCGATTTCTCTACTAATTTTTTTCAACTTTCTCTCGGAATTTTGAAGACCGGGGGGGGAGATTTTCAACGATTATTCACTATTACACGAAACAAATCCGATCGGCCACAATGCAATGCTAGATTGAAATTATCCGTTTTTTATCCGATTTATGACAGAGTGAGAAAATTATCCTCCGCCTTC
The DNA here is from genome assembly GCA_963583905.1 of Stenurella melanura. Classification (NCBI taxonomy): domain Eukaryota; kingdom Metazoa; phylum Arthropoda; class Insecta; order Coleoptera; family Cerambycidae; genus Stenurella; species Stenurella melanura. Next base: position 109,675,202 of record OY757314.1, on the reverse strand, counting down.
CTAAATTAACCGCAAATCGGATAATTATCCGTCAATTGGCAACATTGAATGTAAGGTCCCAAGTATTACAAATCCTATAGTCTGTTTTTAAACCAGGAGGAGCGTTTTAAATTTAACGCGTTAAATCATACATATGTGATTGGATACACCCTCGCCAGTTTTACACAAGGCAATAGTCGTAAATTTTGACATAGGTATTGAAAAATTTTAATTTCATGTCATAAATTATTTGGTTTTAATTTCTATTTTATCGTTTGCACATTATATATCAGTTTTTAATCCCATTTGTATGAGTCTGAAGGCAAAAGTGGCTAATTAGAAATTACTTGGTGCCTTCATATTGCGTAAATGGTATGATGCTGTATGTATAAAATACTTAGGGGTCAAATAGAGGTCGGTACATTATATAATGTAATAAGATACACACAAAAACACTGTACTCGTGTACTGTTGGTTGCCCAAAACGCCAAAAAAGTTTCAGTGTGTTTTCTGGTTACTTTTATGGTGTGAATGGAACTTTCATGTTTACTCCTCCTAAAAACAGACTATAGAGTAAGTGTGACAGGGGTGACAATAAAAAAATAAAACTAAAAGAGAATCGTATTTATTATATATAATGTTCACAATACACACTTAGTGCACCAAATATAAGTAAAAATTATCATTGAAGGATACATAGTACGAAATAATTAGTTGTTAACCAAAATATAATAAACTAACTACGTTAACAATCTACCTAGAGAAATTATACTAAGCTTCTCAGTTATTTAAAAAAATCAAATTGACTGGTTAATTGTAAAATTTATTAAATATGGCTCGCTAGTGGCATAATATCAAATATATTGTAACATTTTAATGGACTAAATGTATTCATCTGATTTTTGTCCATAAATTATTTTGTGATTTGAAAATTGTGTTTAAAAGCAATGCATTTTCCCACAGATCTTCAATTAGAAAGCTATTGTTTATAAATGTTTTAAAGATAGTAACATAATAACAATGTCATTTGGAAACATTCTCCGCGTATTATCAGCGTTCTGGTTTGAAGCAAGAGCCAACATTAATATCATTTTGATACATGTCTCGCCATCTGTTGTCTATTGCATCAACTTCTCCGGCAAGAAACATTGATTTCTAGATTTACTTACGATGCCATCTCCAAGCCACAGTGTAAACTAGTATAAATTATAAGTAGATATCTTTTTCCTGTATGTGTAACTCTGGAAACCAGTATATAGATGGTCAAGTTAATTCGTGCACGGTAATTTTTATTATCTTTGTCAAATTATTATAATGGCATTGATAATGGTAAAAGTTGAGACATTGTTGTGAGTATACACTTAAGAAACTATAATGCAGGAATAGAAATGAAACGTATACCTATATTGTTCTAAATACAGTAATTTACTCATGATATTCATATCGTTGGTAGGGAATCTTATTGAAACTATTAACGTTGAGGTACCGGTAGGGGTAATTTTCTAGTAGGTAATTTTGTTTTGTATCAGTTTTCTAACACACCCCACATATTATTCTGTAAGGATACTGAATTTTAATTTTAGAAGATTATACGTGGTAGAGTAAAAAATAATCACAAAAATAATATTCTGTTTATATCCCTACATCTTTCATTTATGAAGCTGGGTATAATCATTGATTAAATAGAAATAGATAATTATTCCCGTAATTATTGGAGAGTGGCGGTACCTATCGATGAATGTCCGAAGCAACGTAATCCCATAATAATGTGGCACTCGACAAAACAGTTGACTTTCCCTCTGCTCTACCGCTAACGTCTGAGCGCCGAGCTCGAGTAAGCCCTGCCTACCGTAGTACGCGATATTACGTCTTGCTACCATTGATAATTCAATAATGATCATTATTTGTACTAATCGTGTACTAATCTTTGAAAACATCCAGTGGACGCTCATCACAGAGAGGAAGAGAGACGTGTCTGTCTTCTTAGCGTCAAGTGATGAATGTTCAGCGATTTTTACAAATAAATGTACCTACTATAATACAATTAGAGGAGCGAATTCGAGACTCTATCGTGCCGTTTTTTTTTCTGGCGTCAAACATGGTAGGTTTTGTTAAGCATGTCACTGGACATATGAAATCGTATTTCACGACATTTTTTCGTGGTCTGGCCTTTCTTAAATTAAAAAAATGGGAAAAGTATTTTAAATAAAATGTGTTTTTTTTTGTTTCCACCGTCATATCTTCAAAACTAATGTTTCTATCGACGCTGTTTTTTTTTCAATTAAAGTACACACAATAGCGCTTTTAACTGTACTAATTGTTTTTACACAGTTCGCATTTTCATTTCCTTAAAAAGTAGGAAAACTATAGATATTTGAATTTTACGTATTACAATTTTCACCAATCGATAAACTTTTTTATTTTTGAAAATTTTTATACACAGTGAAGCAAATGTAGCCCAAACATTAGAAAAGTTTTTGATAAAATTATCGGAAGTTGTACGTATCAATGTACTTAGAAAACTCTGAAAAATTCAAATGGATATCTTTTAAGGTTTTTGCAAAAAGCAATTTGTTTATTAAAAATATGATGTCGTAAAATTGTCCAAATTTTTTTTAAGCACCGTAGACTAATGACCGAAAATGGATTATCTTCTGTACAAGTTGTACCATCAAGTATATTTTAAAATTAATTGATTTTCACAGATTTAATTGCTTAAAATCGGATTAGAAAAACACGTACATTTTCGCGTTATAAACAAATAGAGTAACTCAATTATTTTTAATCGTACTCCATTATTGGGACTAGGACCATTTGAAAGCTACGATTTTTCTGCGAATTTTAAAAGAAAAGAGAATGTTTAAGCCGCTTGTGAGCTGAGATAATTTTTTATTTTTCTTATACTCACAGCTGATTCAATTATTGACATTTGTATTTAAAATTAACACATTAAGTAGATCAAGACCTGCTCTGCATTGTGTAACAATTTCAAATGAATATATGATGCAGTTTAATTATATGACAATATTTATATATCTTTAACGAAAAAAAAAAAAAAAAAAAAATCGTGTTGGGTAGGAATCGATCCCCCGACCCTCGGATTTATGTCATCATCATCATAAGAAATTTATTTAGTTCTTTTAAAACAGGAAATTGCGTCCCCGGATCGAGGCTCGGAGCCAACCGTACAACCACGAGCGCTCTAACATGTTGAGCTAAATTACCGATGCGACAAAAATTTACATTAGTGTAATAGATTTATTCCAAATGTATAAAAATTGACTCATGTAAAAGAGGCCAAAAATATTGAATATCATGCTTTGGCAACACTTTTTATTTAGTGCCACATTGTTTAAATAATTCGCAAAGTTGAGAAAATCAGTTTTTCGTAAATACCAAAAAAAACTAAGAATTTTAGAAAAAAATTATCTCAGTTCCCAAGTGACTTGGAGCATTTATTATTCTTTTTAAATTCGCAGAAAAATTGTAGCTTTAAAATGATCCTAGCCCGAACGACGTACCCTTAAAAATAAATAAGTTATTCAATTTGTTTATAACTTTAAAACGCAAGTGTTTTTCGAACTCGATTTTAAACAAAGAAATTTGCGAAAATCAATTAAATTTGATATGTACATGATAGTACAACTTGTCAAAATGTGAAGCCACTTTGATCCGTAACTCTAAAATGTCTAAAAAAAAAAAAATTACGACAATTTTACGAAAGCAAGTTTTTAATAAACAAATAACTTTTTGCAAAAACCTTAAACAGACATCGATTTGAAATTTTTAGCATTTTTAAAGTAAATTGAGACTTACAACTTCCGATAATTTCGATGTCACAAGGCTTAATTTATCATAAGTTATTAATAATTGAAATAAGAGGCCATTTTGAAGTTTTTTTTTTATTTTGCAGATAAACAAATTAACCTATTGGAAAATTTATTATTGGGTTTTGTAGGTCTTTTTATTAGCAACATTTGTCATGTAAAACATTATTTTCTAAAATTCTTAATTTTTTCGGTATTTACGAAAAACTAAATAAAAGTGTTGCCAAAGCATGATATTCAATATTCTTGGCCTCTTTTACATGAGTCAGTTTTTATACGTGAAGTAGAGGTATCTTTAATTTTTCGTTTCGGGGTACATTTGGAATAAATCTATTACACTATAGCTACAAATGGTGATGCCTGCCAAATATTTGTGATTTTTTTATTGTATTTATATTTCTTTTATATATAAAACATATTTTATTTTCTTCCTGGTATTTTCTTGAATAAAAAAAACCTTTATTCATTCCTATTAAATAAGTTTCATATACCTACCTACCTATTCTTTTTGCATCAAGACAATAAAACAATAAAAAAGCTCTTCTTCGTAAAATAATTTCTAAGACTAATTAAACATAATGTTTTTAGTCGATTATAGTATTATAAACAATATATACACATGTAACTATTTTCCATGCTATTTTTAAAAGTAAAAAACGCCGATAATTTCTTACAAAATCGGATAATTTTCTGCGAGTAGGTGGATCATCTTATGCCGAATCATTGGCAACGTTGGTTGCAGCACCGCAGTCTTAGTTGCTAGGTCGTCTAGCTCCCTCCGCACCCCACGGGCCCGCCCGACCAACCTTTCATTTCATTCATGAATTAATTTACCCGACTTGCAAACCAAGCAGGGGCAGATTTAATCTATCATTCCTTGCTTGCAACCCCAGCTTAAATTTCGACTCGAAAAGGCGCACGACCTCTATGAATTTAAGACCGGAACTAACAGTACAAATTCTTTGGTTAAGTATCTATTTCTATTTAATCAATGGTATAATACAGTATATTATGTGTTTAATACAACAGATTCAAATGTAACGTAAAATATTTAAACATTGATAACATCACTTAAGGCAACTAAGTGATATAGACTGAACATACGTAATAATTCGTGGTATTACTGGCAAAAAGTGGGACGGGTTTGGTTGTAAAATATACTGTTATCAAAGATTAGAGAACTAACAAGATAGTCAGACGGAGAAGACGAAATAGACGAAGATAGTTGAGAACTCCAATTTAAAGGGACACGACATCCAGAGGAAACGGTTTCGGGATTTGTCGGGTACTCATTAAATGGATTTGACCAAGCTTACTAAAAGATAGGTTAGCTCATTAGAATTGACAAGTGCTACGTCAGGTATTGACCTCGATGACAGCTGCGTGTGGCTGTTTTTTCCTTTGCAAAGTTTCAAAATTATTCTTTCAATGTACAATGGGCTTTTTTTTTATTTCATAAATACGCACTATACGCAGACTCGGCGTTTTCAATAGACTTGATGCTCCTTGCTTGTTATAATTATAAGTGTTTTCGAATTATTGTTTGTTTTGCTTACTTCTTGACAGTAGGAGAGTACAATTTGGTAAAATATCAAAAAATTATAATTTTCTCTCGCTCCTGCCGGGACGAATTTTCGATTTTGACCCTGCAATTTGCGATTAGAATTCATCGCCGACCTTCTCCTTTCCGTACGAGAAGTTCCACTCGACGTACTTATTTAGTCACCAGCGTTTAAAAATTCCATGTTTTTCGACTTTTCAGGGTAAATTTGAAAGGTCCCAGAAAGCCATTTTTCTTATGTCACTTGCGTATAGTGACGTCACAAATAAGCGCTCGGTTTTTGCAACTATTATTAATTTCAACTCCTTATATCTCGAGAACGGAAAAAGTTAATAATACGAAATTTTAAGTGTATAATGAGAATATCGAGTAATATATGAAAAAGTATAAAACCTGTATAAAAAGAATATTTTATCCTAACCAAATAGATACCTTACATATAAACATAGAAACACTTCATGTGTCATATATTACAGCGCCACCTGTTTTTTTAGTGACCTTAGGTACTGACAGTCAGCTGAGTTTGGTCGTTCTATCAGGACAGTGCTGTCCATTCTTCATTATTGGCCTCTCTTTCTAATGTTACCTTCTCCGTCTGATTGTCACATTGTAGCAACTGCGCGAGAACTCCAACTTAAATATCGAGGTCGATGGCGCCATTGCTAAAAGATAAAAGGTTTTCCGCCGGCTGTCCTATCTTGTTAATTCTCTAATCTTTCTGTTATGAATGTTAAAGGTATCAATATAGGCTTTGTATGCGTTATTGTTATTAATCAATCTCCTCAAGGATGTACTATGTATATATATTAAGTGGTTCTGGGAGACTTTGGTTTAAAAATGAGTGGGTTTTTGGTGTTCCTAGGAGGTACATGTATATTAATTTCAGGCAAGCGATATGCCGAGTTGATTGTGTTATTTCTTGACTTGGAAAAGAATATTAAAATGTAGAATGTACTCAGCTGGTTAAGTTGAGACAAATTGAAAAATATGGCAGCATTGATAGTACTCGTATGAATTTCATGCAGTATGAATTTGTAACGTGCTTGTTTCAAGAATTTATAATGTACACGTTCTAAGCGTATGGATTTCGTATGATAGATAGTGCCAATGCCAATAAACAATATTTCAGTACATCAGATTTCATCGGCAAAATATATAGCATTCCAATACTTTAAGTGTTCTATAAAATGGAAGTAGACCTTTAATGAAACCTAAACATTTTGTCTGCAATTGAGATCACATGACAAATGTTAAAGGCTAAGTTAGTATTAAGTAAACTCCAAGATCTCGAGTTTGATTGGTTTCATATAGATCATGGGCATTAAGTAAGTGTATAAAATGTCTAACTCTATTTATTTAATACAATAATGTTTATAAACACTCAATTCATTTCAATTCTCGAGGTTTTCGTGAATTCTTTGACAATCTTGTAGATCAGACACCCTTGAATACATTTTTAAATTCGTAAATAATAGCACGCGACAGAATTTAAAGCATTCACAAATATCGGTAATGAATGTATTAAACACGAATGGTCCATGATGAGAACTTTGAGCCACACCAGATAGGTGTAAATACGTTTAATAAGTGGTCATTAATTCTTACCTGGTGATACATATTAGAAACAGCGAGAATAAAAGTCAATGGAACACCAATCGACAACATAAGATATGCTGACGATACGGTAATCTTGGCAGAGTCTATTGAAGATCTTCAGAGACTGATGAACAGAATGGTTGAATGTAGTGAAGAACGTGGGTTAACACTAAATACCAAGAAAACTAAACTCATGATAATTTCAAAAACCCACCACCAAGCAACGAAAATCTCATTGTCAATGGCAATAATATAGAACAACTGAGCAATTATACATAAGTATCTGGGTGCAATCATCAACGACCATAATGACTACACCAATGAAATTAAAATAAGAATAGAGAAATGATGAGCAAATTTTACTAAAATGAAAAGAGTGCTCTGTGGAAGAGATTGGAACTTAAGGTGGCCATTCCCTAGAAAGAGATATCAGATAGGAAAATATTTATTATTTTTGGCCATAGCTTTTTTTTTCTTAGCACTTATATTTAAAAAAATCTAGAACAGTACCTAGGTAGAACCATAACAAGACTATTACTAAGAATTTTCACTCAATAATTTCAGTGGTTTGCAAAATAGCTAGATTTAAATTTAAAAATTGTGTTAATCTTCCTATTTCGTAGTTTTAAATCTAGCTATTTTGCAAACCACAGAAATTATTGAGTGAAAATTCTTAGTAATAGTCTTGTTATGGTTTTACTTAGGTACGCTCATGGTTTTTTTAAATATACGTACTAAGAAAAAAAGTTATGGGCAAAAATAATAAATATTTCCCTATCGGATGTCTCTTTCTAGCGAATGGCCACCTTAAATTTACGGGTTCGATTAGTGAAATGGTACATATTTAGCACTCTTCTGTGTGGGATGGAGGCATGGACCCTAAACGCAACTACCCTTAAAAAACTAGAGGCATTTGAAATGTGAGCATATAGAAGAATCCTAAGAATACCGCGGACACATCGAGTAACCATGCTGAAGTATTAAGGGGAATGGGCAAAACAGAAGAACTAATTGGTAACATAAAAAGCAAAAAACTGAAATATCTGGGTAACGTAACAAGAGGGGCAAAATACGGCTTATTGCGACTGATTATGCAGGAGAAAATACAAGGAAAGGGGAGCATAGGAAGAAGAAGAATATCGTAGTTGCGAAACCTAAGAGAATGGTTCGACTGTTCTTCATGAGATCTTTTCACAATTGCCAACCTTCGACATGGTGATAATACCTGAAAAAGAAGGTACATATTAAGATATTATGGATATGTTAGGAGGGTGGTCACTTCAGCAACAAATCACGTCCCCTCACTAGATGGCTTTTAGGTTAGTCGATTTGAAAATGTCATCCTGTGACGTCATGCCCATACTCGTCCCTTGATGATATTCTTACCGAACGTGTTTCCTCTTCCAATGTTTTCTTAACCGCTTCTCAAGTTATCGTGAAGCTTGTTTGTATTTACTAAATTTACATTTTACATGCAGCGATCCTTTTGTTTTATTTTAAATTATCACCAGGGGCCCAATTCTAGAATCCCAAACGAATTGATCATGCACGAATCAACTCGTGCAGTCTGGTTCGCATGCGAACGACGTTTCTATAAAAATCAAATTCTCCAATGACAGTCGAAAAGCGGTACACGAGACGAACACATTCGTCGACCGTATAACGTACATCGTATATATATTCATATGTAGATATATGTCGACCAAAAGCAGACCGTGTAAGTCTGGGAACTTTTCGTTGCGGTCGTGGTGCAACAGTTGAGAAGTGTCAAAGTCAAGAAGTTCAAAATGTGTAATCATGGTGTTATCGTTTGTTGTTGTTTTGCGGTTTGCACAAGGATGATTGCTTGGTTATAGACGGTTTTGGGATTTTATTATGCTAGGTCCTTACTTAGTCGAAACATTCTTACGAATTGTATATCGGACATATCAAGGGCATCGTAAACGCGGCTATTATGTTCCCTTCTGACTTCTGCAGCTGGCTCCATTTCTTCCAAGTTATTAATTGTTATTAACAGATTCAACTCATCCAAAGCAGCCATTAGAACACTAACACAATTTCCAACCAAAATAAAGCCGTTTGCCTGAAGGTTGACGTTGACTTAAAGGTTATGTTGACATGCGAATACGCTTTTCGTCACCGAAACACCGATCGAGTACTTTCCGTGCACGAATCTGTTCGTGCATGTGTTAGTCGACAGTTCGAGAATAGAAAAAGTACGTTCGTGTGCGAATTTCAGCGCTATTCGTGCACGAATCGGGTTCGTCTAGTTTCGAGAATTGGGTTCCAGTAGAGAAAGTTTAAGATGAATTTACAATTTCATATTACATTCCTGGCATGGGGCCCAATTCTGGAATCCCGAACGAATTGATCATGCACGAACCAACTCGTGCAGTTTGGTTCGCATGCGATCGCAGTTATTATAAAAATCAAATTCTCCAGTGATAGTCGAAAAGCGATACACGAGGCGAACACTTTCGTCGATCGTGTAACGTACATCGTATATACATTCATATGTAGATGTATGTCGACCAATAGCAGACCGTGTAAGCCTGGGAACTTTTCGTTGCGGTCGTGGTGCAACAGTTGAGAAGTGTCAAAGTCAAGAAGTTTAAAATGTGTAATCATGGTGTTATCGTTTGCACGAACCAACTCGTGCAGTTTGGTTCGCATGCGATCGCAGTTATTATAAAAATCAAATTCTCCAGTGATAGTCGAAAAGCGATACACGAGGCGAACACTTTCGTCGATCGTGTAACGTACATCGTATATACATTCATATGTAGATGTATGTCGACCAATAGCAGACCGTGTAAGCCTGGGAACTTTTCGTTGCGGTCGTGGTGCAACAGTTGAGAAGTGTCAAAGTCAAGAAGTTTAAAATGTGTAATCATGGTGTTATCGTTTGTTGTTGTTTTGCGGTTTGCACAAGGATGATTGCTTGGTTATAGACGGTTTTGGGATTTTATTATGCTAGGTCCTTACTTAGTCGAAACATTCTTACGAATTTTATATCGGACATATCAAAGGCATTGTAAACGCAATTATTATGTTCCCTTCCGACTTCTGCAGCTGGCTCCATTTCTTCCAAGTTATTAATTGCTATTAAAAGATTAAATTCATCCAAACCAGCCATTAGAACATTCTAACGCAATTTCCAACCAAAATAAAGCCGTTTGATTGAAGGTAGACGTTAATTTAAAGGTTATGTTGACATGTGAATACGCTTTTCGCCACCGAAACACCGATCGAGTACTTTTTGTGCACGAATCTGTTCATTCTGGTGTTAGTCGACAGTTCGCGAGAATAGAAAAAGTACGTTCGTGTGCGAATTTCAGCGCCACTCGTGCACGAATCGGGTTCGTCTAGTTTCGAGAATTGGGCCCATGGTCGCAACTTTGAAAGTACTGACATACAACAAAATACGTAAAGAGTTAAGTGAAAGTAGCAGCGAATTTGTGGTGACCTCTATAACCGCTCTGCACTTATATGACGAACCGGATGTATGGTAGTCTAATTTTTGCTACTTCCTGTTGCAAAATGATTATTACTGTCAACTTCAAAATGAAAAGAAGAAAATGACGTTTAACTTAAATTAATAGTTTAAGACATTTTTAATTTTTCGGATAAAATTCTTTTATACTTAGTGCATTCAAGATATATTCAACAAAATATGTTACCTTGTATCATAGAAAAATTACCAATATTAAACCTAAGCTACTTGGCTATAGAAAAGCAACGATTGGACTCCTGATTTCTCTATAACAGGCGTACTAATTTACCAATATAGAAAAGCAACGATTGGACTCCTGATTTCTCTATAACAGGCGTAATAATTTACCAAAATGAAGAAGCCGTCTAATACCAGTGAGGGAGAAAAGTCTTTTATCACACAAAGTACAGCAAGTAAGTCATTTCTTTTAAACCATGTTTATTACTGTGTATAAGTTTTATGAGTACTTGTGCTACGAACACCCATGAACAACTGACTAGTTACGTAACTGTGGAAGGAATTAGTTAATTTTCTTGTGAATAGACCCATGTCTTTAGGTTTGATACATAAAGCATATATAACGTTTATAACAATTAACACATAATTTTGGCCATACTGGGCTCGTTAAAATAACAACCAAAAACATATTTAATAAGATCTTCTGGGTGCAAGAATGCCTGATGTCGTGCTTTGAGTATGCGGAGTACGTAGTTAAGACTTCCTCAAAATGGTTGTTATTTCAATTCATTTATCTTCGAATTACTCGATATTTGTTTAACCGACTTGCTTGTGTAGGGTGTCGTATATACAGAGTTACTGGTATTACTTTAAGCATGTGATAATATAAACAATTTACTATATTGTTGCGTGTTTTCCTCCCTTTAGGAAACACCCTGTACCTACGAATCCGTGGGTTCTGAATAATTTTAACAAGGGGTAAACCACTAATACTTTATTTCATAATTTACTGACTACAAAATATTTCTTAAATAACTAAAATAATCTTTAGAATTTATTTATTTAACCTCACTTATCGCTACCAACTTCACTTTTGTAAGACTTCTCCTTCTCCGCCGTCGATTTCACCTTGTATATCCCAAAATTGCCTCTAGATGCATCCAGAGATTTCCAATTCCAGAACAATATAGAACTCTAGAGCATCTACAAGCTTTCAGAAGAGATGATGGGATGTATTCTTGATTGCCCAACCATTGGTACTTAATTAATTTCAGCTATTACTATCATGGACGAATCAGTCTCCAGTTTCAAGGGGGTGTAATTCATAACAATATCATAAATAATCATTACTTTCGGAGATATAACAATTACTGTGTGATTTCAGAAGAGTGATCTCCGCGATGATACCGTGAATAAAGGAAATATCCGTTTTTAATTCCGAACTTTTTTGATTCAGTCTTGTCCGTTAGAGAGCATTTATCATGATTATTTAAAGAAAGCAACAATATTAAAACGGATTATTTTACTCTTCGCAAATACAAGACGAAGAGTATATTATTGCATTCGATCGGCACATTTCTAAAACCGGTAATATTGCTTGTAGAGAAAACATTCTCATATCACTGTGTTGATGATCGAATTCTGAATTTTCAAAATATTCGTCTGTCTGTCTCTCTGTCCGTCACGTTTCTTGTAAGCACGATAACTTAAGCATGAAAAGTCCGATTGTATTGAAATTAGGACAGTAAGTAAAAACAATTTTTGCACCTGTTAGCCCACCCACCTTCCCCCCTCCCGGGACTAAAAAAATATAGAATTTTGTGCATCTAGGATACTTAAAGGAAGCTTAAGACGTATGCAAAGAATCAGCGAGGTAGGTAAGCTTGTCATATTAGCATAGGGAAGATCTCCCTGCCACCTGGACTACTAGTAGATTATATCACTGTAAAGTTGTTAGTTCATTTTACGTAGGTATGAAATTTTTTTAAAAATGTACAAAAAAAAATTATAATAATTTTCGAGATATTTCAATATGTATACCTACGTAACTAAGTCTCGAAAATGATTTGTTGGACATTTAACCCTTTAATTCCTGGAAAGGGATAAATCCGCAAAAATTTTTCGTGCTCCCAGCGCGGGAACCGGATATTTACGCAAGGAACTGTAGTTCATATCTGTTTTTATTTTGCATTTTTTTTGTGAAAGTCTATGTTTTCTTAGGTTTTTGAAAAAAAATAATGTTTATTTGATTGATTATTTGAATTTACATGGCTAAATGAAGCATGTATATGCGCATAAGTTTACCCGAACCGTACGGTTCCCCAAGGGCCTACCGCTGCCGTTTTGTGGGCTCGACATGTAAAAACCAGTGAGGAAATGAAAGGGTTAATAACTTTATATATGACACTAAGAGCCAATTGGTTAAATAGATATCGAAGTATTCAAAATAGATAGCTCCGGCGGCCATCTTGTTGGCTCCAACACGAACTACATACTGTGCACTACAGGAATGCTACAGTGGCAAAATACCCAACAAGAAGTAAGAAAATCTGAATATGCCACAAATAAACAATTACAGACAATAGCTACAGTAGCTATTTTCTCACTTATGAGATTTTAGTGAATAAGTTTTAGTTTGTTATTGTTCTAATAGTCTGACGAAATTCGTTATTTGACGAGTTATTTCATTTTGGCTTCCCTACTTTATATTGCCTACAAAATTTGTTGTTGTGATTTCAAGAGAGATCAGATGGACGCATACCCACTCTTGAAAACACCGCGTAAGGACATTTATGTAATTTAATGCAGCTGCCAATAGAAATTGTAGTTCCCCAAGGTAGCAAAACATTGTTTTTTCTTAAAGAGACCTAATCATATTACCAGTAAATATGTATCTAAAGCATTTTGTCGGACCGTAAATGATGAAATATGTTCTCCAACTCATGCCGCCATTTTGAATTTTTCAATTTCGATGTCAATGACCTCGAGAACCTCCGCATGCCGAATCTTAGCGGAATTGGATGATAAATGATAAAAATCGTCCGACATTTTGAATTTTGCGATTCCGATGTCATTTTCGTGATCGACGACATCGATAACCACCCCCTCCCCCAATACCAATTTTCATCGAAATCGCACGACACATGAGGAAATATAATTGAAATCTATTTCCAGTAAATTGTTCACACACCCTGCATATGATGAAATTGTTAATTTTCTTAAAATTTTTTGTAAATGTCAATACTAATAACCTATAAAATTGAATTCTTTAACTTGCATGTTGGTAGTAAAATGCCTAAACCTGACACCTTCAAACTAAATTAATTGTCCATAACCTATAAGACCAAACTGACTGACTTGTAATGTCAAATATGTAATAACCTATAAAATTAAACTCTCTGACTTGTCTGTCGCAAAGTGTAAAAGTCACGTTAAAATAAAATGAGTTAAACAATTCAAATATAAAATAACCAAAATATATATTATGTAATTTCGTTAAGTTGATCGCACACCCCGTATACCACGAAATTAGTTTCTCTACAAATTCAGCTGTGACGTCATCACTGCCAGAATGGGCCACCACTTTGACTGCTCGCGGCTCGCTTATTTTTGGAGCAGGACGAAAACAATGATAACGACTTTTAGATCATATAATTGTATACAACTTCGTTGGAAGTTGTGAAAGTTTAAAGGGAAATATGTTTAATTTTCCGCCTTACACCGCCGCATATTTCGGCAGATATCTCCGAAATAAAAAAACGCGGGAAAATGCCAATGGAACCGGACGATCGCTCACGAAATGAACTTGTCCTTTGAGATTTTTTATTTTCGAGTTAACTCCAACGATTTTCGAGATGTAGACGAAAAACCGCAAAAATAAAACGAGCTCTTATAAGGGGAAGAAAGTGCGAAAACTTGCGTTCTTAAAACGTTCATATTTTTCTAAATACACCTTCAGAGGGACCGTACGTGCGTCGCGACTGAAAGAAGAAGGGTTCTAGCTAATCCGCATCGTAAATTGCGCCGCACAAATCGAAAATTCGTTGCCACCGGAATTTTTTAACGTTTTAATCGAGTATTTGACGTTTTAACAAAATTAGTAGACGCACGTCGAGTATATATCGGAGTATCGCGAATAATTATGAGGATCGCAAAAGCACGCCTAGAAAGAGATGGTCGAATTTAATTGATTAATAAGAAGTTAATCCTCTAGTAATTAGCATCCCTACGTATACGACGCGACGTCGCCCGTCGTCCCGCGTCGATTCATACCGGGCGCATGCCGTGAGAAAGCCCGCCTAAAAAGCCTTTATCTAGTTCGGATCGCGAAGAGGAAGGGGCTCGCACCGATTGGATTTTATTATATATGGATGGATAAATAAAGAGTAACCGATTGACCAAGCGCTTGATGTGGCGTAAGAGGGTAATAAATCCAACAAAATGACAACAATTTCAAGTGGTTTGGGGTATGACATAATTTTTAACTTTTTCTATCGATTTTTACATGTAATCGCTCCTGTATAGCAAGAAGGACATTTTACCGAAATTCTTATATTTCCTCATTTGACGATATGTCAAAAATACCTTTCAGTTGGGGTTTGTATCAAAAGTGTACTTTTAAATCATCCCCACCACCAGGAACCGCTGTTAGAGACCACTTTATAATTTTCAAGAGAATACCTCGATACCTTTCTGAATCGGCCTTGAAATATATAGTACACCAAGTTTCAGTATTTAATCACAAAATGCAATGTTCCTGTCCATAACTGCTGAAATAAATATAACTATAGATAATGACATTGTGTCCATATGTTTACGTAGGTAGTAGAAGTGCGTAAGCAGTGTGTAATATAGTATTAGTCCCTTCACATTGGGAAAATTGTGGGAAATTTTTCCTACAGCTAAGCCACCCATATAGAAAGTTGTCTTGGGGTTGTGATAACATATTTTTCACCAAGCGCGTGAAAAGAAAAGGGTTGTTTTTTAGATATAGATACATATATACGTTCTTTTGGCCATTTTGGCGGTTTTTTGCGTTTTGCTGTAAAACTATGCACTTTTGAGAAAATATTACTTGATTTGATATTGTAGATCTAGCGATTCTCTACAAATTTTGTTCTTTTCGTTTTTTTGAAATTCCGCTTAGTTGCGCCGCTAGAGCGCGCTGAAGTTTATGTAAATGTATACATTTTTTTGCTGTTTGATTTTAAACCAAAACTATGCATTTTATAAAAAAATATCAAGATATCAAAGTTGTAGATAAAAAAATTTTCGACAAATTTTGTTCTCTGTTTTTTTTTCAAAGTCGCGTGGTTTTGCCGCTAGAGGACGAAAAACATTTCTTCAATACTCTTGAGCGGATAAAAAAAATACAGGCATTGTGAACAGCTGTAGTATTTTGCCCGTCCACCTCCCTCTACTCAATATTTTTTACCGGCTAAGCTAATGTAGATGACATTAAGGATGACATATACAAAAAGGCCCATCACGACCACCACATCTGAATGCGCGTAGATCATACTATTAGATGCACCGTTCTATGCGCAGCTGTGTAAGAAATGAACGATGGTTCCAAAAATAATATTTTTTTTTTACCCTCCAAATTTTTATATAATTGACCAGTACTCTAAAAAAATGCATAGTTTTGCCTGTATATCAAAAACGTATGAGCTATATTCTTTTTTCCGCTCAAGAGTATTGAAAAAAATGTTTTACGCGCTCTAGCGGCAAAACCGCGCTACTTAAAAAAAACAAAGAACAGAATTTGTCGAAAATTTTTTTATCTACAACTTTGATATCTTGATATTTTTTTATAAAATGCATAGTTTTGGCTTAAAATCATACACCAAAAAAATGTATACATTTACATAAACTTCAGCGCGCTCTAGCGGCGTAACTAAGCGGAATTTCAAAAGAATGAAGAGAACAAAAATTGTAGAGAATCGCTAGATCTACTACATCAAATTGTCATATTTTCTCAAAAATTCATAGTTTTGCAGCAAAACGCAAAAAACCGCCAAAATGGCCAAAAAAACATATATGTATCTATATCTAAAAAACAACCCTTTTTTTTCATGCGCTTGGTGAAAAATATGTTAACACAACCCCAAGACAACTTTCTATATGGGTGGCTTAGCTGTAGGAAAAATTTCCCAAAATCAGTGATTTTTCTTGTAATTTGAAGGGACTATATCTTTTTAACAAACAAACTGCTATTTCGAAGTTTCTGAATTTGGTTCTGATTGGTTTCGAACTTGATTATTACCAAATAATGACCCAGTAAGTATTGGCGGTATTAAAATATTCAGAAGGGCATAAATACGGGTTCAAATAAAGTTCACATAAAATTCGAGACGAAAGTAAACTAATTTTAGCGAACGAACAGATATTTGCCTGGTAGAATATAGGAGTTTTAGCTCCAGTCTAATTAAATATCTCTCATCAAATGTCTCTAATTTATGCCTTGCAGGACTTAGTAGACCAGTTTGCAATCAATATAGTTATTTAGGGATAACCGTGGGTATTAAATTGACTTGGAATCAATACATACAGTGTTTCCATTTAATAAGCAATTAATTAGAGGTTTTTGAGAAGAAATACCAAATCACCATTGAATAAATGTTTTGTTCCACCTTCACCCCCCCCAGCCACCACAAATTTGAAATTTCAATTGGCGCACCTTATGTTCTGATACATAATTTTTAAAGAACTTAAAAAGTTCTATACTTGTACCACCAAAAATTTAAATCAATTCGTCTGTTTCTGAGAATCAACCATTTAACAATATTTACGTAATATACCAAGAGCTGGTGTATTTATTTGAGCGTATATAATAATTTTCTTACATCATAATATATTTCTAGTCCCATTAAAGACCAATACAGTGAGCCTTGTGCGAGTCCCGAGATTCAAAGCAAAATAACGTAAGACTAAAAATTTTTTCACATCTGATAATTTTCTTGCACCAAGGGAAAATGAAAATATACCTCGAATACAGATGCTCTATACATACGCAAGAAGCTTTTGTTGCAGTGGGGGCTGTTAAAGTTGGGAAATCGGACAAATTTAAAAGATAACAAATCAAAAAACATCTTATAACTCATTCAAAGTCATTTTAATGGATATATTTCAACTTTAAACACTAGGAAATAAATATGCAAGAAAGTGTCTTGGATACAATCAATAGCTATTCGTGAGTTTTTGTGAACATTTACCTATATACCAAATAATCGGGATATGTTAATCCCAGAAATATGCGATTGTGAACTGTTCATTGTCTACAAAACTTTTTTGCTAACTTATTTCTCTGTGCTTAAGATCAAAGTTAATCCGTTAAAATGATTTACAATGAATTATCACAGCCACACAAAAAAATGTTCTTCTGGCCTGGGGATCTGACTATGCTCACTATATGTTCTTGGGGTCGCTGAATGCGAATCCGAAGTCTATCATCATATCAGGATTTTGCTCTAACCTCAAAAAACCCATAATTTATGCGATTTTGACATCTCTTCACATAAATCGCTGTAAGTTTTTCTAGACGAAATAACCCCCTCTTTTTTGTACCAGGTCGATAGCAAATTAAATTTCCAATCTGATGATGTTGGGCACGGTATTCTTCCGGCACTTTTTAAGTGAGATATCGGCCGCCAAAGTGAGAGGTACGAGGATTTCTCTTCTCGAGCGATACGGCCCAGATTAGATGGCAATTTCTGCCAAACTAAAGTTAGCAAAAATCTGAAATCTTAACTCAGTGGTACGTAGAAAGATGTAAGAAATCGTTTGGCGCAAATCTGAAGTCGATGCGTGGCTTGGTTTTCGAGATATGGCCGCTCGAATTCATCAGAAGGTGAAAATCGAATTTTTTTACCGCTTTCCGAGGCTATACCTCGAAGACGAAACGAGATACAGAGCTGCGATGTACTCTATTCAATTTCTTTCGTCTTCCTACATACCTCTGAATTTTTTAGATGCTTTACCTTAGAAATTTTGCAAAAAAATGAAAGTACCGGCAAAAATCTGAAAAAATTCAGAGGTGTGTAGGAAGGCCAGAGAAATCTAATGGCGTAAACCGTAGCTGGATGACTTTCTACCCGTTGCAAGAGTGTTACCACGTTTTGTTAAAATTTCAAGAACCTGAATCTGACCTAAATATATTTCATATTTATTATTTTACCCCCCACAAGACACAAAACTAGAATCAAAGCAAACGAAATGTGACGTGGAACATAACCTTAAGAAAGAATGGGAATAATGTAGGTTATGTTTCTTATGATTTTTTGGCGTTTCATTAAATCTGACAGGTGCTCTTATGTCATCGGCTTGTATCGGTGCAATAAAACCGCATTTTAGGGTGTATGTTGGAATCTGTATCTTTACGTCTAACGTATCTCGTAACGCTAAGGGCCGGTACTTTCACTTAAGTATAAATATACTTTATCCGGCGGATAACTATCCGAAGGATAAGATAACTAGAATTTGCTATCTACTGGATATCTTATATCTGTACTTTCATTCAAATCACACCTTCGGTTAACAATTCGATGGAGAAGATTTTAGACACTTCCCAAAGTAAGTGTTGCCAACTTAAGATGTGGTAAAACAAGAGAAATGTATGCAGAAGCTATGTACTTCAAATAAAGATCGAAATAATTCCCTACTATTATTGCTTACCTGTTAATGACATTTGAGTCATTTTGGTTATTTGTCATTGTGAATATAATGTTTACAATGGGTTTTATTGTGCGATTTTGTGTCTGCATATTTTTAAATGGTATATATAAAATAAAACTGTGTTTCATGTGATATATTTTTGGACAAAGTGAGGAAATACATAAATAGCAGTTATTAGATTTTTTTTTTATTCTTCCCGCCGTGGCTTGTGAAAGTCCGTAAAATCACCCAATTATAAAAGTCACCACTGGCCAAACCTTATCTAAAATATTGTTAAACACAAAACAACAAAGAACTTTTCAAAACTTAGGTTAGAAAATAGAATAGCACTGCCAATCAGAGCGCAAGCGCGTAGGCGTGGCTTCATTTATCCGGTAGATAAAAGCCTTATTCGTCGATTTGGGCGCCGAATAGTTTATCCTAGGAACAAGCATATTTATCTGACTCTAATATCACTATTTGTAGGTGAAAATACCGATTATTTGCTTATCTTCTAGATAAGACTTATTCTAAAGAATAAATGTCGCTATCTATAGATGAAAGTACCGGCCCTTAGAAAATCAAAACTGCGCATGCACATATGTCACAAGGTACGTTTACGTGTGTTTTAGATGCGCTACCCTAGGTGTCTATTGACTTGAAATTTTAGACACGAGATCTAGAACTGGACTGTTTTTTTAATTTACACGGTTTAAGGGTTGGGGGGTAAATGAGGGAAATAAGTAAAGCAAGTTGATAAAAGTATAAAAATTTGGGATTTTCTGTGTGTTAACTAGAAATCAAGGCCTCAGATTTTTTAATTAAATTTTCCATTCCCCCCATCACTCCCACTACATCATTAAAGGGGTTGATAAAATAAAATTGAGATATTCAGTTGAAAGTTGGTACACGTACCTATATTATAAGGATACGTGGAATTAAATTATATTTTGAGATGATTCCGTTCAAGGGTTGGCAGTTAAATAAGGAAAAATAAGTTAAATAAGCTCGTAAGAAACTGTATATAAAAATATTAATGAAATCTTTGCATTCTTTCGATAACCTGACTTCTGGTTATGCTAACAAGTAAAAATTCTCATTTGCCATTCTAATTTTAACACTAGCATCCAACATAGTCCCCTACGGCTAGGCAGGTTAAACTAGTAACTACATAATCCCTTACGACATGTAAATTCAGTTAAAAATGAGAACAAAGGCCTGAAATTAATTTATTTAGGTACCTTGTATTTAAAAATTTTTTCATTCTAATGAATTACATTTTGTTCTCACTTTTAACTGAATTTACATATCGCAGGGGATCATGTAGATACTAGTTTAACCTGCCTAGCCGTAGGGGACTATGCTGGATGCTAGTGTTAAAATGAATGGCAAATAAGAATTTTTACTTGTTAGCATAACCAGAGTCAGGTTATCGAAAGAATGCAAAGATTTCATTAATATTTTTATATATAGTTTTTCCTTTAGTTCTCATAGATAGTTTTTCTTTCCGCTGTTTGCAAAATCCTATAAGAATATGTTTCGTTACTATAAGCAAACAAATAATAAATAATTCACTTTTAAACAAGCTCGTAAGAGTACAAAAATTTGAGATTTGGTGTATATACTAGAAGCCAGTTTTTTTTTAAACATTTTCAACCCCTCCACCACCACCACTCCTTTGTTAAAGGGTCTGATAAAATGAAATTGAGATATTCCCTTGAAATTTATTGCACGTATATTATAACGACACCTAGACTAGATTTTGAGATGATTCCGTTGGAGGGTTGGTGGTTAAATAGGGGTAAATAGGGAAAAATAGGTCAAGCTAACTGGTAAGAATACAGAAACTTGGGATTTGGATTTGGATATACTAGAAGCCAAGGCTTCATTTTTTTTATTTTCAACTTCTTCATCACCTCCACTCCATTATTAAAGGGGCTGATAAAATTAAATTGAGATATTCAATTGAAATTTGTAACACGTATGTATTGTAATGATATCTAATTGAGATGCTTCCGTTGAAGAGGTGGGGGTGTAAATTGGGGGAAAATAAGTACATCAAGCTAATAAGAGTCCATAAACTTAATTTTTGTCGTAAATGCTAGAAACCAACACCTTAAATTATTTGGACATCTTCCTCAAATATTATTAAAATTCTGCGACCATTTATTTCAACATACTACAGTGCAATAATTATAGTCAAGTTGTTTTTCTTTAAATAGGCTAGGATGGAAAATCTGGATGTGGAAGTAGTGATTCCTTGGACAGCGTTTTTAAAGTAGCTAGTCGGACCTCGAGTTTAGAATTTCTAAACAATTCAGATTTCAAAATTTTACTGCGAGCTCAGAGCTCATCCTATTAATTCAATAAGACGTTTTTGACCGGTTATGGTTTTCTTCAACCAACTAAATAACGTGTTTACCATGTGATAATAATTCTTATCGTGAGTTAGTGTCATTTGATTTATTGGCTTGTTGCATGGTACACACAAATAACAAAAGTCTTAGGTACCTACCCGTTATCTAAGGGAACTAAGTTTATAAAAAAAAAATAAACAATATTATTGTTTACGTTTCTAAGGTAAGGGCTGACCTAGAACGTTCCATTCCATTCGATCACTCACCATGTGAATGATCCAAGGCGCATTCGCGAAACCTTGACTACTCGTTTCAATGCCGAAGTTGCCAGATTGTGCTCACTGTAGGAGATTTAGGTACTAATAAATGTTAAAAGATAATAATGAACTTATGATAACGGTTTGGCATATTTAATTACTTTAACACGCATATATCTATCTGATTCACTTTTTTCAGTTGCTGAAAAGTGTAAAATGTATTTTAGATCATGAATACTGATCGCAAGTTTTCAAATTATTAGGGAATTATTGGACGTGCGATAAGGATAAGCAGTATTAAAGTAAGCGTTATTTTGACATGTACGCCTGCGCAGTTTGAACCGCAAATAAGGGATCCTTAATTAAGGATAGTGCTTGTTCTTATTTGTGAAGGAATACTGCAATGCGTTAAATTTACAGTATTTTGACATTTGGCAACTTTCAACAATACACAGATAATATAACCTATAAGTATCTGATCCGATTCCATATTGAATTTTAATAAAACAGTACACACGCACCAGAGCACAAAAGATAGAAAAAAATATATACAAAAATTATTTATTTATTAATTTTGTAAGGTTAGGGAATAAGTGCGCAAGCGTCGAATTGCACAAAAATAATGACACGAAAAACGAAGCAGGTGTTCCAATAACTAACATTTCGTTGATGAAATAAGGATGATACGCTAATAAAATAAGGTAGCCCCTTAATACTGCGTGGCAGTATTTGAAATTTCCAATAATTCCCTATTTACACTGACCAAATCAGTGATTACTTTTGTCTTTTACAGACACAACTCGAGGTATGAATTTAGATAAGTAAATAATTAATCAATAAGACCGCTGTTTTTTTCTTTACGCGGTGGTCGTATGAAATTAGTTTCAATTAAGTTAAAAGTTTCCACAGTTTATTATACCTAATGTTTCATAAGTTCAGACATTAATATTATTTTCGTCCTTATCTTCTGAAAAATAAATCCAATTCTGCAGTTATCTGCACAAAGAAACGATGAAATTAAGGCCATTTGATCAAAGTGGTCCGCCGCATCTAATCTATGTTGCAGATGTTCTAGGACTTAATATATCTTGAATTTCCGAAAAACAATAGGTATGTCCCTCATCCTGTTTGGAAATTATTATTTTAGTGCCACTCCATCGAAATATCATTTAAGTGAAGAGGTAGTGTGTTCTCAAGAGTTCGCATATTGTGACCCTTTTTCATAATAAAGGGAATATATTTTTTTTTTCAAAAGAAAATGTCGCTTATGAAATGAAAATATAAAATGCATTTTCTGCTTCACAATACCAGAGTTTAGGTGATTCTGGCATAGATGGATCTGTTAACAGATCAAGGAGATGGTTGAATTGCAAGTTAAGATAGATATGTTTAGCTTAATTTACATTTCGAGGAAGAGATACCTAATCTACAATATTATAAATGCAATTTACCTCAATCGTTTTTAACGTCGATTTATAACTAAGAGAACATCTTTTTTCTTCCTTGATGACTGATGACACATGCCAAATGACAGACCAAAGGTGTTGAAAGATCTTCATAGTTCTCGTGAAGAAATTTATAACAGTGTTTTTTTATAACACTTCCCGATATTCCTCTGTATTCTTTTAGTGTGTCTCGTAATATTTAGTACCGAATCTTCGTCCTACAACCTGTGCTTTCAAATTCTTAGCTCTGAATTACGCTCAAACTGATCATTATATTAATGTGTCATACATCGCGGATGCTATTGTACCACCGTATTTGTTTTAATTTGCTGAAATAGAAAACACCTATGGCCTTATAGTCCCCAATAGATCCGCTAAAAATATGTATACGTATTAGGTTCAGAAAATCTGTCACAATAATATTTACAGGAATTAAAATAAAAACTATATAGATATTTCATTTTGATAATGAATGGAGTCGCAAACGAACATAGTCCTGGGTGTGGGCCTAATTCAAAACACTTAATTTATTTTTGAATTTTAACTATCGAAACATTTTAAAAATACATATGAATACGATACTTAATACACCTAAATTCTTGAAAACACACTTTGAAGTTTTACACAACAGATTGTTGCAAAAAAAATGGGTAGCTACTGGAGATGTCTGAAATCTGACCCTAAATTTTTCACGATAATTTTTTTATTCACTCGTTACTGTTGACCTATGTGATACTTTAGAAACACAATATATTTTGCAAAGTGAAAAAGAAAGCAATAATACATGCGTTCCCTTTGTTAGTTTGGAACCAAGTGTCCTCGCTATTCCGTCAAGACTCCTTAGCTAGGTTAACATCATCGAATGTGCCTTTTCCCATAAACATATACAACGATATCTGGCACTGTTCGACTACAGCTAATTATTTAGCACGATCTTTCCTGACGACCAGCGTCCTCGCGTGAAAATGACGATTGGAACGAGACAATTGTACTTTTCTTCAAAAGAGAACACAAAAATAGTTAGTTACTCATAATCATTGTCTAGTGGTAATTTTCGTTCATGTGGAAATCCTCATGCATGATTCAACTTGAATCAAAATCGTAATGGTTATCTATCTACTAACACTATCTTAATTATGGTACCCAACACGGCCCATGTAGAGATACAGATCCACTGTTCTGTTTGCCTCATTAGGACAAACATTGTCTCACACCTTGCAGGACTGCAGGACTTAAGCAGACCAAGGTTCATATGTTACCACCTTGCAGGACTTACCCAGACCAAGGTGCCTATCTTACTCGACAAACCAGATCAAGGTATCGTGCTAAACAGACCAGACCATTTTCCTCACCTTACTCGACAAACCAGATCAAGGTGTCGTGCTGGACAGACCAGGCCATTTTCCTCACCTTCCTGGGCAAACGAGACCAAGGCATCCTATTTTTTTAAATCACCATTATTAAAATTAATCCATCGTATGATATTTTTGGATCACTACTCCGCAGTAGAAAACTTGCAACCTTTCCATTCTTTTTATCATGTCATTGACCTCATATCGCGTATGCTGTACAATTTTTATGACTATAAATAGACCCATTGAATATTACCAACATTTTTCCAGCAGTCATCATATAAGTTATTAGCTCCCATCCTTTCCAAAGAGCATTTTGTTATAACTGTCAACGTGCCAGTTTCCTCTAGACAACACAATGACGTTTAAATGATTAATCTCTCCTATTTCCTGATATAAGTGATTGGTTTGATAAGCGGACTCATCCCGTATAACCAAGCGATATAGGTTTCCGTGGACTATATAGATTAATATATAATCTATAAAGATTTCTTGATAAAGATTTGAACTATATAGAGTATTTATAGTACAACTAAATATTTCCTGTATAGATATATATCTATTTAATCTGTACAGAGAATATAAAGCATTATCTGTATATATTTTTCCTGTATAGAATATATGATTTACATTTATAGCAGATATAAAGTATCGTTATATTATCGATAACTCATTAATATAGGTCCTGTAAAGTTCTCCGATAAAAACATTACTGTTAGAGAAAATGTATTACAACTTTATTAAGTCTATATGTCATCTATAGGTATTCTATACTAAATAGATATCAAGTCTTTACATAATCGATACTAATTTTTCCTCATTTATCGCACTTCTTGAGTAACATTAAATTATAGACATCATCAACCAAAATAACCTCAAAATCTTTGTATGTTTAAAATGTAATTTTGATGTGCCTCTATTGTTATTTGGATATAATCGAGTATATAACAATCTTTTAACAAGTTTAAAGAAGTAGGGAAGTACTTCTCTACATATGTTTCTAAAGCAAACAAAGTATTTTTTTATTATACAACTTGGATCCGAGTTCCTATTATGCAGAGCTCGATGAAGTGCATCAAGGAAGATATTTATAAAACATATCTTTATTGACAATGGATCCGTATGTGATTAATTTAGAACAATATTCTACAGACCTATCAGATTTTACTAAGATGTATCCAGATATAATAACATATCTGTGAACACCAAAAGTGCTTTTACCATGGAAGAAATGAAAGCTTATAATACATTTTCAGTAAACGTTGATATAAATAGTTAGTAGAACTAAATTTTTACATAATCAATGGTGGAACCCCTGTAAATATAATTTTATTTGTAGTTTTTAATTGATGTTAAGGATATTTTACTTGTCGTATAAACTAAAATAGAAAAAATAAATCCAAAAATACATTATTTTATTATTTATCGAGTTATTTATTAATAGGTTCACATAACATATAGCAAAAATTCTATGTGGCACAATAAATCATAAATTTCTTTATTAGCATTCTGTCACACAAACTGTAAATTCTCAACCCTGCGATTCTTCAATGTCCTTATAACATGATTGAAACTTTTCTCCATCTGTAATAATAGATTATTATACCTTATAAAAAAAAATTCCCTTTAAACCCTAAAATTAAAAATTAAATTCTCCATGTCGCATACAAATTTCGTTTCAAAATTCCCACACTGCGGACTTTCAAATCTGTCTGTCATTTGGTACCCTTTCAGCTCATCTTTTTCCTCTTCGAACTCTTCCTGACCATTGAGTTTATAAAGAGCTTGTAATGTAAGTTTAGCCCACATTTTTTTTATAGAATCCAAATGGAATTTTTATTGTCGGTTAATGATGCTGGATTTCTTAAATTTAATACAATGATACGTCTCTTTAACATATGCATATATTGAATTCAATTAATGAACAATACTTGAACTAAAATGTTTGAAACACATTCTAGCATGCTTTATTTTCCTTCTGGTAAATCTTCTCTTATTTTGACGGAATTTATCTACAATGGTCTTCTTTCAAAGAATTCATTATTTTTTATAATTGGGCCATGCATAGAAGGAACTCTGCAATTGAGTTACTGCTTAAATTAATTAATAATGTATGACATTGACAATTATTTTACCAGAATAATCTAATCCCTTGATCCCTGGCTGCATTACTACAACAATTTACCACTGCACAAAAAGAAGGCATGTCTGCATTTATTTTAAGAACTTCTACTTATAACAGCGTGCAATATCACAATTAATGTTTTATTATATCACTTATTATTTAAAGTCAGATGTTTTTCTACACTCAAAATTGTTTAATTCGTTTTTGAAAATGTGAGGTTATTATAAATATGTATATACAATAAGCTAGATTTGATCACAAGGCCAGGTAGCGCAGGGAGCAAAGACACTAGTGCACTGAAATTGTAGATATGCGTCGTAGGTTCGCATCCCACCAGGATCCCAGGTAAGTGAAATGATATCTGAAGGTTTCTAAATAAGTTTATAAGTACAGTAGAAATTATAAAGTAATATGTGCAACAAATTCCCGAAAAAATACATACAGAACAATTATTTTTTTCATTTAATTATTATTTTATTTGCATTTTATGTGTTTAAATACACCAAAGATATATTGACGTATACATGACTAATAATCTACGCGTTGTCTAAACTCAAAATATATCGTGACGATATCGAATCGATAAATGCCTACTTTATTCAATCTATATCCAGAATGTATTCAAACCCGTATCGTCGCTGTACCAAAAGAATATAGGCTATCTTTATCGAGTAAAGGTTTTCATATAGACCCGATACAGGTTCTATACAGTTTGGTTATACGGGATTTACCGACCGATGACCATGAAGGAATCTTCTAGCCTTCTGTACCGTACCGTCCATACCACAGTATACCATACCATCCAGTTATTGGATGTACTCGTTACTAAAATAACTGGTTGCACCAAACTGAACTGTACTACACGGGTACGTGTGTGAATCCCACCTTTCGCTGTAAGATTTTGTAATAAAACTAGTACTTTAGAAAAGCAATATATTCCGCGTGAAAAAATAATACAAGTTAAATGAAAACAACAATACATGCGTTCCCTTTGTTGGTTTGGAACCAAGTTTCCTCGCTCCTCCGTCATACCTCCTCAGCTAGGTTGACATCTTCGAACGTGCCTTGTCCCACATATATCCAACGGTGTCTGGCACGGTTCGAGTACTGTCGATTATTTCACAAATATTCTATTATAATAAATAATTTACATAATGTCTATCAATTAACATACAGTAGTAAAACAATATTCAATTTATTATAATAATAATTAAAGAGTGATTCTAAAAATTGTCGGTCGACGGTCACGGCATCGCTAGTATTATGAAACATTGCTTTGTTCGTCTTTTTTTATAATTTTCAAATTGACACTATATAAACTTTACATACACGCATACATACACACAGACATTTTTTTAAAACCTCAAAATGTGAATCTTTGGTCTTATTTTAATTTTAGACTTTGGATCAATTGCATTAAGTAATCCCCTCATTTAAGAGTAGGATGGTTAAAATATTCAATTTAAAAAATTATTTATCCTAATTAGAAAGTTCATAACTATACTTTAAACGCCCAGTAATACTTATGTATACATTGCCAGATGTGGTATTTCATTTGTGAAACTGTGTCGTTTAATTTTTAATGTTATTTTAAACATGAGTAATGCAACATTCGTACGGTCTATTATTGCATATATTTTTCCTTCACGATTGAACGGAATGATTATATGATGATAATATAAAGGGGCATAAAATTCATAAACAGACAATTATTAATCATTTTTAAAAATTGCTACACAATTTAAGTCATAGGTACAATTAAATACATGTTTATTTTGTTAATGAAAATTTTAACACACGTGTTTAAGTATATCTGTGTATATTCATTTTACGACCAAAGCAGTGCAGTTGGGTGTCCTGGTACGGAAAATAATGTTGATGCGCTTTTCCCAAATAATCAGTTGTTAATATCTATCATTACCCTTTGATTGAATTTAATAGATAGATATTACAACCGGACAAAATAAAAATCTGTGTGTACTTATATGTATGTATATATGAGGGTAGACCATTTCTTGTAAACACTATAAGTTCCATCAGAATTAAAATATTTATTTGTGTTCTGTAAAACAGCAGTAAAATACTACCCTTTGAAATTTAGTCATATCCATCACACAGGGTGATCACCTGAAGCGTGTAAACTGTCATGCTTTATACAAAATCTCCAGTTACTTTAAGTAAATGTTACATCCGGTTTTCACTAAGAATACAAGAATGGGAAGATATATGAGGTACCTAAACTATAACATAATCTAGAGCGTTCATGAATAGATTATCTCCACATGATGACAATATGGTTGATGAGATACTCATTTAGTATAGTATTTGAAGCTGTGTTCAAACGTTGTGATGTTTGTAGAAACTAATGCATCGGTTGTAAATTCTACTTAACAGTTTTGAATTCCTAGTTATAAAATAAAATTAATACTATTAATAGTTTGGGTTTTCTACTCTTTCGTAATTTTTCCCATCAAATGCACGAATACGTATATTTCTTTGATGACTTTCCAGCAGTGAGATATACTTATCAACATATCTAAAGTTTCTATTTTTAATGAGAATTATATCCGTACTTAGTTTGTAATCAGCTCTCAGAGCTTTTATAAATTGTTTTACTTTGATCTCAGAAACCATCGGCTTCATATTAAAATCACTATATGTAAAATCAATTGATAAGAATTCTAAAACAAAACCAGTCATTATTGATATTATTTACTATTTGATTTTGTAAACAATACTTTTTTTATATTTTAACAGTAATATAGATATTGTATATATCAACACAAGGATTGAAGAAACTTGGCAACCCTGGAGAACGTCCCGACCAGCCGAATCTATGTTTCGCACGGGGAACCGGTAATTCATTGCTTCCTAAGCGTTAGTTCAGTATTATTATCGAGAGTTTATTTAGAGAGAGGTTAATCGAAAATGGGTTTGTGGAGACGATACCCTCGAGTGCCCTCCGTAAATGATTTTAACAGTAAGTTATGTGTAATTGTTACTGTTTTCTGTTATAAATTGTGTTTATAACCTCTACTACGTACGACCCATAACCTATCATAACATTGCTGTAACTTACATATTATATTGATCTGTGGAAATTTCCAGATACCTGTTCTAAATTTACATTTCGAGAATCTGTATACGAGTGTTATTGTCTGTTGGTAATAAGGTGTTGGACTTAAAAGTTTTAAAATATATTAACGAAGTTAAGTTTAGAGTTTAGGTTATGTTATGATTATTACGAGAGGCAATTTAGGTTTTATAATACTTACACAATCTGGGAAGTGTAAATAAACAGAGTCTGAGGCTTGAGATAATATTATCTGCTAACATAAATGACTAATAACAGCAGAACCTACATTTATATTTTTTAAATTGTTTGGAAAAAAGTATATACATTTCCTGTATGTCCTCTATAATAATAAATAGGTACATACTGTGATTAGTAATAGTCTAATTTTTTAATGTTGCTCCCTTTAACAATGCTTGCACGAATATGTAGGTAAGTGGGTACTAAAATATTTGTGTATCCTCGTTTATAAATTGATAAGGTTTTTCTTAATTTATTTAAAAATTTTAGACACCTATAATTTGATTCAAATTAACACGTGAGTTACACCGAAGATGAGTTATATTTTTCGCCCTACATTTATCATGATATAGGGTAAACCGCCCAATGATTGGGGCGGTTTACCCTTAAGGAAATTCCAACTTTGAACTGGAGGTTCCAACATTCTTTTACAACTTAAAATATCCTTAATTTTAGAGTAGCTACCTTCAGTAATAATTAAACTTTTCGGCAGGAAGGTCACTAGATTCGTCTCTTGCGAATAAAAAAATTTCTTGAAAAATACAGTTATTCCAGTTATTGGAACTTTTTCTAATTATTGGCATCCAGTAATTAGCACATGGCTAATAATTGACACCCGTTGATTGGCTTATACGAAATATTGTCTATGTTTATGTCTACGTTGGTAGGCACGTAACTTTGAAAACAATTTTGTTCACGTAGAGATATAGTTTTATTAGGTTTAAACTGGTATACATTCCAGAAATAACCAGTAACTAGAACTAATTTATTTTAATGCTAAACATGTTTTGGTTTATATAATTTCCTATTTGCAAAACATCATGTTTTGCAAATAGGAAATTATATAAACCAAATTTTTGAAGGCATTTAGTGTGGTAAGCGCTTGAGCATTTTTGGCATTTAATACCAAAGTATAACAATGAAAAATTTCCTGTGCAAGTGTGGCATAAGCCTTTATTAATAATACGTATAGTTATTTTTTGGTGGTAAGTTAGAAGGTGGCTTAACATATCGTATCTCCTAGTATCCATATTTTACGATTAATAATGCCACTGTTCTCTTCCTCGCATATTTTTTCAATGCCATTTTCCGGACATTCTTGCAACTATATGTTTATTTTCATGCCTATTTTTCAGACCTAACATTTTTCCGTATTAGACCTGCTTGTTCTTTGATTAAAGTTGTGGTCTCTTTCTAGGACTTCAAATGAACGGTATTCTTGGTTGTTTTATGTGTTTTTTCTCTCAATGTATTCGTCTTACAGTTTAAAGGTCTGCTAGCTTTATTTTCTATTTTTATCCACTATTTCTCGAGTTTTTCACATTCCTTTTCCTCAAACTGTTTTTTTTTTCTACCAAAGAAAGAAATTACAAAGCTCTTTAATGTGTTAAAGTTTCTGAAACTGTCCAAACTGACTATACGAATGCAATCATATTATATTGGGTTTCATCTAACTTGTCGCCGAAATTCACGGTGCTAGATTTATTGTTATTATTACTTCGAAGATGTACAACTCTCCAGTGTCGTATTCTCCCGCATCTTATCATTGTTGCCCCACGACAACCGAGGGGAGGACAATGTAGAACGATTCGTGGTTGAGGGACATCACCAAGGAATAGATGAGATAGAACTTGTTGATTGTGATCGTACGCATAACAGGTAACCGCGGCAGAAGACAAGATACTGTTAGACGTGCCATACAGCAAATAAAGATTAATTAAAAAATGTAGATCACAGAGCGTCTGATAAGAAGTAGTGAATTAAAAGATGAGATAGGAGACTTTTACGTGAGGAATTTAGTCCCATTGTCATGAAGCATTGACTCTATGTATGTATGACTAAGATATTATCCTAAGTCTACAATTCCCTAGTTTGGCAGCTAGATATCGGTGCAGTATGTTTTTGCAGTTAAGAGATAAGGAAGGAATAATGTGCAGAATTGTAGAATTCATGCCGCGCACAAGGATATAAAATCAGCCTGGTCAAAAATTTGTTTTAGTTTTTTCTACAAAATATTTCATGCTAGAAATCTAGCTCCATAGTTGTGTCCATGGAAATTTTTAGAACGACCTTAACAATATATCTTAGTATTCTCTTGTAGCGATTTTTGTTTCTTTTTATTTCAACTTTTTCCAATATTTTATGACTATGCGGCGACAATTTGAAGACTTCTGGAATCCATCTGCTATCAGTTTTAAACTGTGATATCAAGTGTATTTCATTTCTTTTGATAATTGCCCTACACTTCCAGTTGCTTTTTATACTTCCTATAATTTTTCATATTCTCAAAATTATTTAAGCAACAGTTGATATTGTTGAGATTATGTTTTACTGATACAGACTAATATCCAAATGCTTTAACCAGAACATTCACAGACATTGTTATACGAGATATAAATTACAATAAAAATGATCTGGTCGCACTGATAACAATGCATACCTACAGTTCCGCAGGATATTAGATATACACACATTAATACCAATCTATAATATAACTACAAAAAGTAGCGATACCAACTACTACAACTTTTGATACAGATTGAGAGGAAAGATTTTAAAGTTCCCAATAGAAATTATTTAAACGGTTCCTATTTTATACCAACGATTTCCCAAAAATATCCTTTTAACTCGAGAGCGGTCGTTCCACAGTCAAAATAACCGTTAAGTAGCTGTGGTTTTTTAATTACACTTTTATGAGGTTTCTCCTATCCATTTTCTTAAACAGTATGCAATTTGATAGGCATTACGTATATATCGCTAACGTTGAGTAACTTTTTTATTCTTTTGTAATATTTTCAGTTTATTTGTATATTTGTATATTTTAAGCTAGAGCATGGCATTTTTTAACAAAAGAGGTATATGGTCTATCAGTTCTTCCAGACAAAGACAACCTTGAGCAATCTGAGTATCTTTCTGATATAGTTCAATCATATTTAATGAATGGGATATGGTACGTTTTAATTCTGGTATAACTGGTCATTCAAAAAATGCCCAAGCCCCACTTTGTACTTGGGAATACATTTTTTCTAATGCTACACTGATAGAGTTTTTGAATGCACAGATATTCAATCTGATTTGTTATTTGAATTAAATATGGTCTTTTTGATCGTATGTGCGACTGACAATGCAGTACACTACAGTTCCTTGTGTTTTTTCTTAATTACTTTTATATGTAGAATTAAAAAATCCATGACAAATAGAGGATGCTCTTCTCTGTCGAACTACCTTACACAGTTGATAAATACGCCAAAAACAAATTCGGTAAAACCATCCTAAAAATTCTAAGTGAAAATTTGAAATTAATCCATTGAATTATATTTTAGCCAAACATCTACACTTTCGGACAAATAGAGAGACGAACATCTAAAACTCACTTTTTCGGTACGAGACCATGAAACATTTAAATCCGTCGAAATCTCGAATTTCAAATTTTTTCGCTAGAGAAATAGGTACTTTGTTTACTGATAACATGGTCTTTTGAAAATAAAGGACATCACTTGATATGAGAAAAGTCTATTTTGTCTTCTTCAGCCGTAGTATGTGTTAAAATGATATAGTAATAGTAATATCTTGTGTGTTTGTCATTTTGGTGGAATCTAAGTTTTAAGTTTAGTAATGTGATAAGATTTAACATTTGCTTCATTATTGACGATAATTAACATAATAAAACAATATAACATTTCACATACAGACCTAGGTTAAATTTAACGTACTATATTGAGTGTTAAATAATTAATCTACTATTTGTATCATCTATATTAAACATGTGTCTAGATGACCTTCCCGTTTCAACTTTCAACTATTTATGAATTAGTGAAATTTTGAACTATTGCCAAAAAATGAAAATAGCATTACAATGTCGAGGTCAATTAAAAATATAATTTGGGCACGTTTTATCAGATCCTTCAACTCTCAGATAAAATTTCGAGTTAAAAAAGTATCTGGCTTTTCAATTTTTCCATATGCAGAGTTATAATTTAATTTTCATTATAAGCCAACTATGTGCAGCTATTTCATCAAGATTTTCCTCTATACATCACGATTTGTTTCAAATATAAATGTTTATATTGCATAAAACTGAAGTTTTTTATTTAATTGCGTGAAATTTAGCAACACTTAAAGTTATTACAAGACTAAGAAAGTATAACCGAATTTTGAAACGATTACTAAAAATTATATTGTAAGATCTGACCATCACCTAGTTAATTGTATTGTTATTTCCTATATTTGCATATGTCGATACTGAGGTCGATTTGTTGTTTGTAAATTTTTACACCGGCCTCAACGTCGATATTAGGTCTGTTCAATATTGTTAAAAAAATTAGCTCATTTTACTGCTTTTACAATGTAGAACATATCCATCGTTTTGAATTTCTAAGTTTTTACATCACACTTATTAGAAAATCATAATGTTGTAAATCTGCAAAAGCCTATCAATTATATCAGCTCTATTGAATTCATCATTTGGAATTTGTGTCTTTTGACATCGCATTCAGTATTAGCTTCTCCGAAAATACCTTATTACCAATTTTACCGCAGTTCCGATCGAATTTTCATTAGCGCATTCGGCAAATTTTTAACTGAAGAAAAATTTGTTACAGATTTTTGCTCACTTTAAACTAGACTTGATGACACCGGTGTGGAACTAATGCTGAGCCATATTATAAAATTTTCAAAAAAAATCAGACACATCGCTTAAACCGTTCAGAATACTGATTGAACGAATCAGAAAGACAGACGTATAGATCGAAAAGAGAGCCTCCTCTTTTTTATGCATTTTTCAAATCAGTTATAAATAATTTTAGTACTGGTAAAGCACTACTGCCAGCAAGAAATTGGTACAAGATGTTCACATAAGCACTTTAAATAGACTATCAACTTCTTGTTTTGAATTTTCTTTACAATTGATTTAAAGGTTATACAGGGTGTCCACTTTTTCAATGGGATTGTATTGGTAACTTCTAAACCGTAAGAGACAGAAGGTCGGTTAAATTAGAGAAAAATTGCGCATTTTAAAGCTCATTAAGATGTCTTTTTCAGATTTGAAAAATGTTCAGTAGTTTCAGAGATATCCTGAAAATAGTGAAAATCGCCATTTTTTATTTTTGATAATAACTCGCAAATGATAGGATTTAGAAAAAATATCTTTAGATAAAAGTTGAATGGTGTTCGGTTGTCTATTTAAAATTCTCAAATTTACATTTCTATCATTTCGACGCTAGGCGTCGCGACGCCCAACTTTTGTTTTTTTTATGGACGCCTATCATTTTTTAAAGGAAATTGAATTGGCGGCATCTTACTTAATATGAAACGGTAGAAATTTCATTTTTAGCCCATTGGTGCCGGGCGTCGCAACGCCAAAACTTTGAAATTTGACAACATACCATTTATGTCGATACCTAATTTCTAATTATACACTAAAATGTAAGAATACATTCTTTACTGAAACGTTTTCAGGCTATCTTGCATTTTTTTATTGAAAAATGTAACTAAGTCAAATAAAAGATAGCTTTACATTGACATTTTTATTGAAAGACAAAACAATAACTAAATACGTAACAAACGACGAAAGACATAATTACCGGCTACATTAATTGTTCAAAATGTGCACCGTTTTGTTCAATACATGTTGACGTTCGGATGTCCATTTGGTGAATAGCGGCTTGAATTACCTCGGGTTCAATTGTTTCATATGCTTCCATTATTTTTTCTTGCAGTTCTTCTATGGTCTGACAAGACCTATCATACACTTTATTTTTAAGATATCCCCACAGATAATAATCCAGAGGATTAAGGTCCGGAGACCTAGCAGGTCTAGCACTGGTCCTCTTGTTCCCATCCAAGAAGCGGGAAATGTTTCGTTTAAATAATTTTTAACATATGTCGCATTGTGAGGACCAGCTCCATCCTGTTGGAACCAGACCCTGTTTTGTCGAAATTGTAATGGTAAATTGTCAATCATGTCTTCAAGGATGTCAACGTATTTTTGGGCATTGAGGTTGCCTTGAATGAAATAAGGACCCAATAGTTTATTGTCTATGAGACCACACCATAGATTTAACGAAAACCGAACTTGGGGTCGTACTTCTTGTATGAGGTGAGGGTTGTTAGTTGCATAGAAATGCTTATTTCTCCGGTTAAACATCCCTTTATTTGTAAATGATGTTTCATCTCCCCATATAATCTTACAGGAAAAAATAATTTCGTTCCGTAACTTGCGCCTGAACCAATTACAAAACTCCAGCCTTCTTTGTGGATCATTAGGGTGTAGGTCTTGGACCGGTTGATACTTGTAGTCATGGTACCCATATTTTCTGATTATTGGCTGAACACGACTTTTAGATAAATTACATTCAGTTGCTATTTTTCTACAAGAATTTTCTGGGGTTATGTGCATTTGCGCTAAAACATTAATATCACTTACAGGTTCTCTTCTTGTCACATAGTGATCTCTACTTCTATTGAAAGTACCGCATTCGGCCAGAGTTTGGGATAAACGACGAAATATTTTAATATCCGGATGATTCCTCTCAGGATACAATTCTACATATCGTTCTTTTGCTGGTAATGAATTTCTGGAGCATTTAATGTAGAGCTCGAACATATCCTTCGTTTCTTCTAGTGTATACCTCACCATAATTAATTTGAAAAATTAGTATAATAGTAATAACAATTTAACTAATATTTTTTTCTATAATTTAAAACATAACTAGAACAACTTAAATTTCACAAAAAGAAAATTGACAATACTACGAGTAATGACATTTGTAGAACAGTCAATTGTTTATCATGGCATACTTTGGATGTACAAGAATATTTAAAAAGGTTGTGTGATAATAACACCTGTGCAGATCCATTTTTAAATAAATTTCTACCGTTTCATATTAAGTAAGATGCCGCCAATTCAATTTCCTTAAAAAAATGATAGGCGTCCATAAGAAAAACAAAAGTTGGGCGTCGCGACGCCTAGCGTCAAAATGATAGAAATGTAAATTTGAGAACTTTAAATAGACAACCGAACACCATTCAACTTTTATCTAAAGATTTTTTTTCTAAATCCTATCATTTGCGAGTTATTAGCAAAAATTGAAAATGGCGATTTTCACTTTTTTCAGGACATCTCTGAAACTACTGAACATTTTTCAAATCTGAAAAAGACATCTTAACGAGCTTTAAAATGCGCAATTTTTCTCTAATTTAACCGACCTTCTGTCTCTTAGGGTTTAGAAGTTACCAATACAATCCCATTGAAAAAGTGGACACCCTGTATACCTGTATACCTGATATTCAGTACACAGATTCGGCAATTGCAGTGATACGTAAATGTGTATCTGCGCAGGTAAACCACGCCTTGTTGTAAATCAACGCAGGGCATTGGTATTCATTCATACCACCACCGCTTGACCGGGTCAATGACCCCCATGCATTCTGCTTTCAATAGGAAGTTTATTCCTTATATGATGAACAATATTTGCCGAATCTGTATAGAAAAATTAACAGAAACATATTATTTAAAAAACTGGACCACGAATACATCATAATAAATTAAAAATTACCTAAAATAGCAAAAATATATTGAAAAGGGTACAAGATATACGTCTTACTTCCATCTTTTTGTTTTTTTTTTTTTCGTAATCGGCCTAAATGTACACACAATTATATATACGAGTAGATGTGAAAACATGACACATTACCTACATAATTAATGATCGTATAATGAACTAGCAGCAGAAAAAAAAATGTATTCGCATTTTTGAATACATATTGCAATGACAAACCTTTTTACAGAGTTGTACACAGTGTACAAGTAGATACGATTGTGTATGAATAACTTAAACATCAAATTTTAAACTTTCAAAAGTTAGATGCGAGCATGGGTACATAGTAACTAAACATGGACGATGAAAATTTTAGCACTCAAATAACATGATTCCAAATAAAAGACAATTTTAATTTAACATTGATCAGTACATTGACAATGTAATTGTAATTAATTTTGATAAAAATATAATTTAAGAAAACCTCCATGTGCATGAACTTATAAAATGGCTAGGTCCAAAATAAGAAGATGTAATGCATATCGTGGTGCATAATTACTCAATACAGACAGAGAAAAGGTGTTTTAGATTTAGTTTTTTATTATATTGAAGGAGTACAATCCTGTTGTATTTTATTATTTATTATAAGAAATTTGTATTTGTTGAATTTATTGACTTAGTTGCGGATCCTTGTCGGTGAACCAAGAAAGAAAAACAAGAAAAATTTGTTTTTGGTTGTAAAATGGTTTTTTACATATTAAAATAAGAGTAGAAGTCTCTACTTAATCTGGTATGTGACTTACTTGTGTTAATATTGTATTAAGATAAGAATTTGTAAAAACTTATGGTAATTGGAAAATATTTTAAAGTCAAAGAAGCCCTATGTATGGGATAAAAAAAAATATCGAGAATAAATTTTTGAAAGATGATGACAGGAGCGGTTTTTGATAATTAATGAAGGAGAAAAGTCAAAGTTTAAAAAGGAAGAATTTGATTTTTAAGAAGCGTGAGATTTAATTGAAACATTTTCTCAAATTAGACAAAATCAGCATCTGATGTGCTTAGTACTGATCCTCTTTTGGTTAGTTTCTGTGAAGATGTCATTAGTGAATCCGATGATACCAGTAGATGATTGAAAATGTCTTGCGCCGTTTGTTGACGAGAAGAATTTTTTGGATGACCTTTCCCATATTTTCGAAAGCAACAAGACTTCCGCTCCGAATTTAACTACGTACAGAAAAAAAATCCTAGGTAAACCTATTTAAATTAAATTAGAATTATTTTCCAATTTAAAATTTTATTTAGTTTTTAAGTTTTGTTGTATGTTTATGTTTAAAATTTTTATTTAAAAAGAAAAGAATCCATACCAGATTTACCTTATAAAATAAAATTTAAATATTCTTTTAAAAGGGTTTTTGTTTGGAATCTGTGCTGGAAAGATAAGGAAGCAAATGTTCAACAAAAAGGCCATAGAACCAACTTTTTGACCCTGTGGAGTCTTCCTGTTTTTTACAGGCTCATGCTCAAGCAAACTAAATTTTGTACTGTTATTTTCCTCACATTCAAATTCGGTAATTTCTTATCATATGGCGCCCAACAAAATTAATTAATCAAAGAGAGGAATAACAATACAATATATTCGTAGATAATGATAATATCAACATTTTTACCTACAAAGTATAACCCATGATCCAATAACCTCAAATTCTCAAAATAATTCTGACGACCAGCACGTATTTTTCAGGTAAAACTGGTATAAAAAAATAGCAGCCTGGTCCTTTTCGGACCAATTTTAATCGAAGGGTGGGTTCTTTAGCTTTAATGAAAAAAAAATTAAGTCCCTAGTAAATCTAACAAGTTGACCGCTGAGTAGGTAAAGAGCCTACCGTTCGATTAAAATCAGTTCGAAAATGGCCAGGTTAATAATTCTTGTTTTAATTTAGTGTATCTTAAAAAATGAGCTAGCAGCAAACGCTGTCAACGTCTATTTCGCGATTAATTTCTCTGTTAGATGTACTGAGGAGTTAATGTTTCTTTTACATTAAAGATGAAGAACCCACCCTTCCATTAAAATGGCTGAAAAGAGTCAATTTTTTTAAATTAAAATGTTACTTAAGAAATAACGTTCTAGCAGCGAAAACGCCGTCAACGTCTGTTTCGGGGCTAACTTCTATGTTAGATGTCCCAGGGACTTAATGTTTTTTTTTTTTTATTATATCAAAAGAGCCAGAATGTGTCCGAAAAGGGGCAGGTTATTATTCTTTTAATATACAAGTTTTACCTGAAAAATACGCGAAGGCTAATAGCCTTCGTATTAGCTCTTGGGTCATAATTTGGGGCTAAAAATGTTATTGTTATCGATATCAATAACAAACAAATTTTTAATCGCTGTTAGTTTCGCTGCTAAAATCAGTCTCGTCGAAGCAATTGGTGGAAGTGTTTAGAAACAACTTTTATAATCAGTGTATAAGTAAATTTAGGCGTCTGTTAGTGGACCTTTTATGTGTGATTTAGTTTATGTAATGGTGTATTTCTGTCTTTTATAGCTAATACGTCCATAACTGTAAAATATATACTACAGGACAACTGGAATGTTTTTAATAACACTCTGACTAATTTATTATCGAATGAAATAAAGTCGTTTCTAAGGAAAATTCCTCAACACTTTCAGAAAATTCATGACGCAAACATTTCAAATTCCAAAACAATACACAGCATCAGTTTTTTTATTGTTGCCAATTTATTAATATGCAATGTTATCAAATTACACTGAATTCCTACCGTGCGGTGGCGACAAGCACATAGCAAACTAGAGTAGACATTACATTCTTAGTCGATTTATCGAATTTTCTTCTATAACTGTTGCACATTCTATGCAGTGGCGTAGCTGAAAATCTTGGCCCCCCCTCCGCAAAATGTATGGTCGGGGCCCCCACAAAATAAAAAACTCACTTAAATTATAAAGTTTTTCGGCAGCGGCGTACATTCTCTTTAGCGAAGTCTTC
The DNA here is from genome assembly GCA_963583905.1 of Stenurella melanura. Taxonomy (NCBI): domain Eukaryota; kingdom Metazoa; phylum Arthropoda; class Insecta; order Coleoptera; family Cerambycidae; genus Stenurella; species Stenurella melanura. Next base: position 109,634,744 of record OY757314.1, on the reverse strand, counting down.
GATGATTGATCAGTATCTAACTTCCTTGCTCTCTCTTTCTCAATACTTAATACACATAATGCTGACAGTTTTTCTTGTGTCATTGAATTTCGTACAAACGTCTTAATAAGGTTTAATTTTGAAAATCAGCTTTCAGCTGTAGCAACAGTAACTGGTAGTGTTAAGAATAATTTTATGGCAATGAAAACATTTGGAACACTTAACAGTAAAGTTTTACGATTTTTTATAGGGAATATAGCAAAACAAAAGACTGAAGAATCCGCAATTTCTATTTGTGTGCTCAAAACATTTCTTAGTAACAGAAGTTCGCGGGGAAAATCTGCCGATAAATCTTCAGAATAATTTTCAGCAAGATTGCTAGCTTCCAAATAAAGCTGACCGTCATTCAACTTTGATAATGTTTTGGGATTCAAGCAGGAAAATCTCTTTACCACTTCGCTCATCCCAGAAAATCGGCTAACAATCTGTTGAATGACAATATCAAGGTTAGCATAAAATACCTCTGCTTTAAAAGATGTTTCGGAATCTGTAAGTCGTTCATCTTCTACTAATTCATCAAAAAACTTTTTAACACGCGTTTTTCTCTTTTTTTGAAATTCTTGTTCTATACCCCATTTATTTGACAAATCCGAGGCCTTTACTAAAATTAATTATATACGAAATAACTTTTTTATCAACCATTATTATATTAAAATATTTATAAATAATATTGACTATTGAATATTGATGTTTAAGATGAATGTAATTTTTAATTTCTATTATATTTTTGCGTCATAATTTTCTAGACTCGGGGCCCCCAAAAGCTGGGGGCCCCCCCGCACCGCGGGCCCTGCGGGTTCGTCCGCTACGCCACTGATTCTATGAGATAGTTTTAGTAATCCATAATTATGAATTTAATAAAGTAAAAAAAAAGTAAATCCACCTTATTTGTAATTCGAAATCGCGGCCGCAGGATTTTAAAGCCATTAATCATCTTGTTCATAATAACTGGTTAACTCTCTGTTATTACAAATTTACATAGGCGGGAAGAAACGGCTCGTGGCCGTCGCTGTAATGGCCCATAACCGTAGAAATACCCCCATATAGGTATCCATCTAGTACTTTTTCAAGAACAATCGTAACGCATTTTTCTTTGTTTATATGTCTTAAAAATTTATCTGTCCATTTTTTTCAATCGATGCCATCACAATTTCTTTTCATTTTCAAAGGAAAATTAAATAAATATCCTGCGTATTAAGTTAATTTACAACTTCAGTATATAAAATCAAATTTAGGTCATTCCTTAATTTCTACTGATATATTGGGAAGAGAGTTATTATTGGTAGATTAACTGTAAAATTAAACAAGTTTAATCATTATACTCTTCACTGATTTACTGCACTTTTTATATAATTGTTGCACATTCTATAGAATACTATTCGCAGTTTAGTTTGTATGTAGATAATATTAGTTTAAGACATTTTTTGTTTCGTTACAAAACAAAACAAAATATTTCTTTCTTGTTTGAAAAATTAATAACTTTTTAATTTTGTTAAAAAGCAACAGTGTGTTTCCTCTAGCTAACACTAAAATACTGTATAAATTTCAATACAATCGGACCTTTCGTTCTTAAATTATCGTGCTTACAAAAAAACGTGATGGACGGGAGATGGACAGACAGAAAGACGGCCAGGATAGACAGACGGACGGACGGACGGACATTTTGAAAGTTGTTCAGAATTCGATCACCAACACGGTAATATGAAAAATTTTTTCTCTCCGAGCAATATTATCGGTTTTAGAAATGTGCCAATCGAATGCAATATACTCTTCGTTTTGTATTTGCGAAGAGTATACAGACTGTCTATTTTACGAGGGCCACACCAAATATCTCGCTTAATATCTATTGTAGAAGAATAAAGTTTTAGAAACAGTTATCCCATTTTTTGTGACTTATATTTCAGTAAAAAGAAATTTGAAATCCATAGCCTACTTTATGAGATATATTACAAAAACCTGAAAAATGGGAAAACCACAAACGGTTATAGCTTCCTTATTTGAGGAGATACGAAAAAAGTTAAAGGAATGAAAGTTGACGGCAAAGACAATAAGAATAATAACGTGTAACAAAAAAATCCAAAAATGCAGTTGGCTTTGACATACGCTATTGTGCAAAAATGAAAAATACATATCTCAAAGTAGGCCATGACGCCATTAATTCCGTTATTTTTTTCTCATTCCAACAATATAAAACATGTCACAGAAATTTTAACCGATAGTGTCAATATTTAATATTTTACGAATACCACAATTCATATAATTGAATCGTAACAATCAGCTGTGCCATAATAGTAAAAATTCACTTTATAATAATTATAATTCCGTAATTATTTATTACAATTTAATACAAACCAATAAATATCTCATAAATAAAAATACAAGTACAAAACGAACATCCAAAGAAAAAAACGAAAAACTATGTATAACAGTACTACCTACTACTATATTGAAAAGAAATTGTGTGTATTTATTTTTCTAACTACAAATGCTCAAATTGTGCACCATGCATTCTGACACATAAACGTGCTCTACGAGACACGTCACGCATTACATTTTGGAGCATTTCATGAGTAATTGCCTCACATGCGTTTCGAATTCTGGTTTTGATGTCCTCAATATTTTCAGGGGCAGTTTGAAATACCTTGTCTTTAATGTAACCCCAGACGAAAAAATCCAAGGGAGTAATATCTGGTGATCGAGCTGGCCATAGAATGGGTCCATAGGTGCCTATCCAGCTATCTGGCATAACTTGATTTAAATAATTTGTACATATTACAGCAGTGTGAGGTGGAGCCCCATCTTGTTGAAAATATGAATAACTTAATCTTTCTGCCACTGTTAATTCATAAAGAAAATCTTGAAATTCGTTTTGCAGGAAATTAAGGTATCTACGAGCGGTTAATTTGCCATCATAAAAATAAGGTCCAATTACTTTAGTCCCTAAAAGACCCAACCAAACATTCGTAGAAAATCTTTCTTGGAAAGCAGTCTCTCTGCACCAATGTGTATTTTCTCGTGTCCACTTATAATGCATATTTCTATTGAGAAATCCATTATTAGAAAAATTTGATTCGTCCGACCAAAGAATTTTGCTACATATCAGCGCGTCATTCCTTTTCTTATTTAATAACCATCTACAAAATCTTACTCTACTTGGCTTATCTCCCTCATTTAAATGTTGAACTTTCCTCATTTTGTAGCATCGAAATCCGTTTTTTTTTCAATATTTTTCTTGCACTGTCTTTTCTTATGCGACAGTGTCTCTGAATTTGTCTCAAAGAGGTTTCCTCATTTTGGTTAACATAATTCATTACTCTATTCACTTTTCTTACATTATCCGCAACATGCGCTCGCTTTACTACTTTTTTTGAAAATGAACCGTGCGTTTTTAGATTTTGAACTAACTTCCTAAATCATAGTTCGATTTGGCTGCGGAGCATCTGGCAATCTATCTCCGTAAACCGTGACTGCCATCTCAGCGTCAAAATTGCACTGACAATAAATGCATATCGAATTTGTTATTATTGGTGTACACCATAATTACTGATATAAAATTTGTCTTAGAACTCGACAACGCAACATACAACATACAACAGTTAAATTTATTAATAACTGTATACATTGTTTTTCACTAATTATGGCACAGCAGATTGTTACGATTCAATTATATGAATTGTGGTATTCGGAAAATATTAAATATTGACACTATCGGTTAAAATTTCTGTGACATGTTTTATATCGTTGGAATGAGAAAAAAATAACGGAATTAATGGCGTCATGGCCTACTTTGAGATATGTATTTTTCATTTTTGCACAATAGCGTATGTCAAAGCCAACTGCATTTTTCGACTTTTTTGTTACACGTTATTATTCTTATTGTCTTTGCCGTCAACTTTCATTCCTTTAACTTTTTTCGTATCTCCTCAAATAAGGAAGCTATAACCGTTTGTGGTTTTCCTATTTTTCAGGTTTTTGTAATATATCTCATAAAGTAGGCTATGGATTTCAAATTTATTTTTACTGAAATATAGCTCACAAAAAATGGGATAACTGTTTCTAAAACTTCATTCTTCTACAATAGATATTAAGCGAGATATTTGGTGTGGCCCTCGTAAAATAGACAGTCTGTATATAATAATAGGAAATAGGCGGGAAGCCCATGACATCGAAAGTAACCTCATAGCGAATTTTAAAAATTCTAGTGAAAATTGACTGTAGAAAACCATACGATCAAAATGGGCCCGGTATGACGAGATTATTCTTGCCGGAAGTATTTTTAACAAAATTAACTATCATTAAAAAATCAATAATGTTGTACCACTTTCGCGGAAATTGATTTCAATTAATGCATTTTTTAGGAAATTCCATGCTCTTTCAGAAAAACCTGGTATGACAACCTCTACTCTGCCCAAAATGTCTATTACCTATTTGAAGGAGGTGATAGGTAACAAAGTTTTACCGTTATGGCCTAGAAATACAAAAACAAAAGTTGTTCGTATTTGTGCGCTCTTTTAAAATATCGTGGTATGATAGAAAATACCTGGCATATTATAAATTAGAAATCTGAAGTGTCCCATTAGTGAGGTCTTTATATATATATATATGTCCTTTTAAATTAAATAGGGAAGCATATAACTTTGGATGAATATAGCTCACTTAACCAACTTATATGAAGACCGATTTATCGTAACTCAAGGTCCTATCAAGTAGCCACCAAGATCACCAGACACAACTCCAATGGATCAAAAGTAAAACATCTTCGAGTACCTGCAACGAGTTGTAAAATAATTTTTATTTGGCGGTATTTGAATTACAAATAATTTATATAAAAGTTTAATTATTTCCGTGTATTAAAAATATAATTTCACGAACCAAAGACATAATATTTTAATACGTAAATTATATTTTAAATGTGGTTATTTTCCATCACTGATTCAACTTTAAATATTTATATTATAATATGCTATTGTTTTTTATAAGTTTATTGTTTTGCGATAAAACTGATAGACCTCGTATGTAAATAATTAATATATTTATTATCACTTACCTTACATAAATAATGCCGTATATGGCGGATTAACGTTTCTTGATGTGATAAAATAGGTCTTGCTCTTATCTAGAAAATAGTTGTTGAAGATAAGGTACCTGTCTGTCATAATTCATATTATTGTCTTTGAAAAGTTTCCCAAAGAACATCATCTCAATTACAGTAATTACATCAGCAGTAAAATAATAAACAAACACACATAAACTTCTTGCCAGGGTAGCACCAAGCCAGCAAGAATTGCTGCCTAAATATGGCATATTTTCCGAATTTATTTCTTTTTTATGGTGTTCAGGATAAAGTAGTGATTAGGAAAGTGTGCGCTTCCGGCAGGAAACCCGATCAGCTATTGTTTAAATGGTTGAAAGATACTAGTTTTTGCGTTCAACATAATATAGTATCGTACTATTTAGCTAAATTCTAATAAGAACTGCCTCATGAATTATTTAAACTTATTATTTTATTTATTTACTTTCAAGTATCCAACGATATTGGTTACAGGATAGGAAACAGCAAGAAATTCAAACATATTTGAAAAATTATTAAAGCGGATAACAATATAAATTCAAATCAATAGTCATTTTATATATACGTTGCTAAAATTGTACATATCAATGCTATCTTGTACTGTGGGGTAATTATGGTACATCATATATAGAGGGAGTAATACAGTAATATAGTCATCTTTCACAGCGACGCCTTGTATACAGGGGGTCCCAGATTTAAACGGACATACTCTAGTGGAAGGTAAAACATACTCAGCTGAGTTCAAAACACCCCTATACTCGTTGAATGTGAACTGTTTTTGAGGTACGGTATTTTATGGTTTTTGACCAGAACTTCAGTCCGCTATATTTTTTAAATGATTGCACACGTTTTGGTAACATTTGGTATAGATATTATTCTCTTTTAGGTTAATGAATAGCTTAAGTGATTTTAGAAAAATTCCAGGACCGACCTCCATTTTCTTAATACGACTGTTAGGGTCGTTAACATCACGCTGTATATTATTTTTTGGCAAATGTTAGCAAACTTTTAAAGAACCTATTGACCAATTTATAAAGTAATGTCATAATATTTGATGGCACGTTTATGGTTATTCTTCATTAAATTTTCAAAAGTATTGAAAAACCAAATTTGACATTCTACAAATAACACAATCCAGTTGCCAACATCTTTATTTTATTAATTTTCGCTAAATACCTCGTAGTAGAGGTTGATATCTGTTTGTGTTTTAACATTCAGTGTTTCTAAGCTGTTTTTAGTTTAAATTTCATCCAAAATAATACACATTCCATTTCTTTCATGAAAGAAAAATAATGTTAGTGAGGAAGCTTGAATTAACAAGCACAATTTAAATAGTATATTAAAGTATAAGTGGATATTAATGTCTTTAAAACACGCGCGATTTTTCGAGCAGGCGCAGCCGGAGTGCTCGAAATAGAGCAAGTGTTTTAAAGTATTTAAAGACCAGTTATCCACGAATATTTTACGCTATTTTTTTTTATTGGTACACTTTGAAATCATAAATACTGGTATTATTATTACAAAAAATAGAAATAAGAATTAAGAATGTAAAATGGTTGAATTCGTGATGTGACATCAGGATACCTGTCAGTGTCAAATGAGGAATACAAAAATTAATTTGCGATCTGTCATATAGGATTAATTATTGTCACTACAGTTGTTACTGATTGTATATTCGGTTAATACCGCAAAAATTCCTGTCAGATAAATAATTAAAAAGTTGACATTTTGACTCGGGTTGTAGTTGTTGCCATGGTAACTTTAAAACACGCGCGTTTTTTAAAGTTAGATTTAAACACTCGGAGGCGTACTTTAAATAAGCAAAATAGGGTACCAATAAAAAAAAATAACACTACTTGAGAATAACTTGAAAATATTTAAAACAAAAGTTTGCAATTTTATTTTGACAAAATAAATTTATTTAGAACTTTAAGCAATGGAAAAAAATTAAAAACGGTGCAAATAATTAAAACAGGTTTTCAAAATCAATGCCCCCAGCGTCAATACATTTTCGAGAACGTTTTAATGTTTTTCACTTCCGAGTTATTTCTAATGTTATCACATACAGTAAAAATTGTTTCTAGAAGCTGTTCTCGTGTATTGGACTCTTCATTGTACACCTCTGACTTGAGGTGACTCCATAAAAAATAATCTAGAGGTGTAAGATCAGGAGACGTTGGTGGCCAGTTTACCGGACCTCCGCGACCAACCCATCTGTTGGTGTAATGCTGGTTCAGCTGATCCCGGACCGATACAGAAAAATAGGGTCTAGCACCATCGTGCTGAAACCACAAACCCCTAGTATTGATGCCTTCTAATAAATCTGGCAAGATAACTCTAAGAGAGTTTAAATAAACTTCACCAGTTAGCCTTTCATCGAAAATGTGGGGCCCTATTAGATGATTATTGTAAATACCACACCGCACATTAATATTAAATCTGTATTGGGAATGTTTCTGAATCACTGCATGTGGATTTTCGGTTACCCAAACATGCTGATTTCTGCAGTTGTTAATTCCGTCACGTGTGAAATGGGCTTTATCCGTGAATAGAACTTTCGATATTGTTCTTCTGTGACCCAAAATCCAACTACAAAATGTTAAGCGGGGAACGTCGTCGCCGTGTTCTAGTCTAGACGTTGAACTGTTTCAACATGAAATGGAAAAAAAAAATCCTCCTTTAATGTTCGCCATACTCTTGTCTTAAGTACTGCTAACTTATTACTTATTTTTTTAACACTTATTGATGGATTATTTTCCACAACTTGTAATAGTTGCTCTTCTTGTGGAACAAAACTGGATTTGTGTGACAACTGAAAACTAGTTAGTTTAATATATTAACTTCATGTTGTCAGAAACATTTTTTCAAAAAATTTATTAATAAACAATTGACAGTCGTAAACGCAAAATGGTCTATGTCTCCGGTTCTAGTTAACGGATCAAGGTCTATCTAGCTTCAAAATTTTCTTTCTTTTATTATCTGTCATTTGCCGACAATTGCATTTCGACACGACGTTCCTGAGCCGAGATATTTCATTTGTTTACTGAGAAATTTTGTGAAAAACGTTGGTGGCGTGGGGTAAAATAAACAAATGCGCTGAGACCACATAGAAATGGTAGTTTTTTCATTATTTATCGATTGCCGGGGCTGAATAGTACAAAAAATTCCGTGCAAAATCGGAAATCCTTAAATAAACAAGGTAGCTTACTTGTTTAAACAATTGCAAAACACGCGAGATATCGACACAGAAGAAGAACTGTAAATTCTATGAACAAAATGCAACATTTTGACTGCAATAAAATGTCGTTATGACCTTTTGTTAAACAAAAAAAATTGTTAATTTAGGACCTTTAATTTGTTTATAACAATTGAACAGTCAAAGATAGAAGGTCGCTATAAGCCTCAAACTACGCATATTGGTAAAATCTACATTTTTTATATCTTGACTTTTTTTGTCGGACGCAGCACCGTTCTCGTTAAAAAGTCAAGAAACATCAAAAAATGAGAATTTTCGCTAAAAGCCATTGTTTTTACAAAGAAACTCTAAATTTATTTATTTATAACTTTGCGTTTCTCGTCGGGCTAAGGCCGCCCCTGATCACTTTCCTTCACTCAAAATAATACTTCAGTGTACATATAATACCTTTATCCTGTCTATATTTTCTGTTTAATTATTTCAAAAGTGGATTATTTCCATACCAAAATATTGTACGCAAAAATATATACGTAAATAGACTGCAATTAAAAAATTGCGACATAGCACCGTCATCCATTGATATCTTCAATTCTTCAGATGATTATGGGTCAATTTTTTTAGGAACGATTAGTCGATGTTCCATTATTTAAATTGTTAATTTTTCGTACAAAGGTATCTCGGCAAATGCGCGAAATGTTTCCACTATCCTCGAATTTTGGAAAATTAAACATAGAACCTATTGGCATTCTTGCAAAAATTGTCTGATAGAAACTGTTTCTCATTTGTTTTCAAGATGAGCATCCGATGCCGTTACAATATTTGCTTGTTGCCAATATTGGATTCATGAAAATCATGAATTTCATTATCCAACCGAATTACTGGTCTGAGTTTTAAACCCATCACATTGTGCTTATCACGATTGGTAGGCAACACATTATGCAGTATTGTAAAATAAGTGTTGCATATTACTCTAATCAAGACCTAAGTAGTGACCAAAACGTTATCAGAAGATAAACGCTTACGTAATTCATGTGTTTAATTTAAATCAGTTTATAAAAATCTTATCAAAACTAATAACTATTTTTAATATTCGCATTGTGTTTATTGTAAATCGGCTCATTCTTAGCAACATTTCAACAGCAATATTCCAATAAAACGAATATATTTCACTACAGTTCAAGTATAGATGGATCGGTACTGCTAGTAACCCTCAATATAATTAAGAATGTCGTCGATTCTATATGATTTCGATAATAAATATTGTGGGGAGGTTAAAATTAATTAAAAATAGAAATTGTTGATCTGTATTTTTTGAAAGATTCCATGGTGATATCTCACAAAACAAAAGAAATTTAGAACCGCTCATCTCCATTCAGATCATTTAATTGGTTGCGTGGGATTTAGCAACTGAATTAAAATAAAAGATGAAAAGACGGAACTTTAAATTGATTGTGGATAATTTTGTACATTAATTGAGATAATTTTCTAGTCAAGGGGGATGCCATGACGGTCTCGTGAATAAATTGTTAATTGAATCAATACGAGTCTATTTAAACCCAAAGTTTATATATGAACATTTCTCAGTTAAATCATGTCTTTCATTCATTTCACAGTAGGAACTCTCTCACAAGAATATTGAAATTATTAACAAATATCACCAATAAGAGAGTGTCCTTGCTCTTTCCCAGAGTCTATTATTCGTGATCGGTGATATATGTTAGGTTAGAATTGGGGTACAATTAGTGAATCAATTAATTACATATTAACGTTGTATCTCGTTGCGTCGATGTAAACTGCAATGTCAAAAAAATATCACCAATATATGCGCGAAGTGTAAATTTTAGCAACGACGTATTTTGAAACTCTCACTATATAGTTCTGTGACACAAAGTTAACAGAACAGAACAAAGTTATTTTCTGTAAGGGCATAATGAAATTTTTCGATTACTTCAACAGGCCCAGGGATGCGACCATAGTGATGTATTTTGAAAATATAAACAGGACGAGCGGTTAGATGCTATAACCCATCTAGAATTCAGTGTTGCTTATTGCTGTTCATCACATTCAAGCATTATGTTAAAAAATGTATTTGGTATTTTCATACTTCTTGAAAACCTACTCCTTTTGTGGTGTAAAAAAAAATATCTCAGGAACCGTAATAGTTATAGGTATATATCCTATATTTAAAATTCGTAGCTATACTATTATATAAAAACAGTAAAATCGTCAGTTTATAGAATTATACAGACCCAGAACAAATTTTCGTGACTTTTGACTTTGATCTTTGATTTAAAGTTGGGCCATACAATGCCTTTAGTGAGATGAGATGATTACTGACATCAAATTCTGACCTTTTTTTACTATGATGTATTTATAAACAAATAAGAATATTCGCAAGAAAAGGAAAATATTGAACTACGTGGAAATCGGAATACTTATGGTTAAAGTAACACGATGATTTAACAACTGTTGCTTCAAGCAGCATATTTGAAATTTGTAATAGAGGAAAAAGCCAAGTAGAGGCCCCCACAAAAGAAAAACACATCAGCAAACCATTTAGCGGTTGAAAATTAAGAGATTTGTCATTTCTAATGCAAATACTAGTTTGGCCCTAAAACAAATATGAAACTAAAACCAAGAGTAGAGACTATTATTTTCCGTATTTATATTTATGAGGTATCATTAGAACGAGCTATTCGAATAGAGTTCATCATAGTTTTCTGAAATGTAAAATTTGTAATGTGCGCTCGTGGTGGGGGAAAATGTGTGAAATCAGCTATCTTCCCCTTCTATTTTTCAAAGTACATATTTTCAGTTGTTGCATTTTTGGCACTATAAACATTAAATATTTTGTGCACCTCTATAGTTATAATAAAAAAATTAATATATTGCTTGTTTTACTTCCACATCCTTGTAGTGGGATTGGAAGTATGGTAATCGTAAAAAAATGGTCAAAATTTTTTTTCATAAAATAGGTTTAGAATGTTATGAAACGTTGATATTTTAAATTTGAGCGAAACAAAATTTTCGTCTGTCTGTCTGTCGGTCGGTCTATATGTTTTTATGGCCCGCGCGTTTTCTCTGGAACGGTTTAAGATATTGACTTGAAATTTTATTTGTATGATAAAATTAAATTGAGATATTCACGTGAAATTTGGTACACGTATGTACTATAGCGACATGTGGAACTGGATTATATTTTGAGATGATTCCGTTGAAGGGGAGGGTGTAAGTAGAAGTAAATAGGAGAAAATGAGCAAAGCAAGCTGGTGAGAGTACAGAAAAATGGGATTTGGTGTACAGGGAGACAGGGACTCAGATTTCTTTATCATATAAGCTACCCACCACCTCCACTTCATTATTAAAGGGATTGATAAAATGAAATTGAAATATTCACTTGAAATTTGGTATTATAATGACATCTGATTGAGATGATTCCCTTAAAGGAGTTGGTGGGGATGTGTAAACTGGGGAAAATGAATAGAGCAAAATAAGATACCAGACCCTACATTTTTGGAGTATATGCTAAGAACCAACGCCTGAAATTTTGTTTATGACATCTACCTCAAGTATTAAAAATTCTATGATCAATAATTTCCACAACAGAGTGCAACCATAGTCAAGATGTTTTCCTTTAGAGAGACTTGGATAGAAAATCTGGATGTGGAAGTAGTGATTCCTTAGAAAGCGGTTTTTAGTTGGCGGCTAACATTTTTATTAAATTATACATTATATATTTTTTTAACTACATCGCTATATAATTATATATAATGCTGGCTTTAACCATGTTGACCTCTTTTCGTATTGTCCTTAATAGCACTGGGGTCGCATTACTCTCGTGATTGAGATAAAGCTTTCATCGCCTCATGTTTCAAAACCGATCCAATTGCAAATATCTACTAAGATATACTTTATCCCAAACTTCTTGTCGGTTTAAAAAATACCGGGATCTTTGTCCTTCACCAGTGGTCCATTTCTTGTATTGGTTCTGTTTGACTTCTCTCTGCGTGTCCTTCTTCTTCTAGTTTTCTGACCCAATGCTGCAGTGGTATGCATTTTCTTAGCTGCGCATTGTTGTTTGTCCTGTATGTTTTGAGGTGTCCGAAAGTTTGGTTTAATCTCTGTCCTGCTGGAGTGGATTCTACGTTTTCGAAGAATTCCCTGCATTTCTTCGGTTCGTGCCTTCTCTCTACGTCTCTTTTCTCTTTTTGTCTATGTTTGGTATATGTTGTTTTCCTGTGGCCTTTCCTTTCTTTAGTTTTTCGTCTTTTCTTCTTGGGTTCATAGGGGATTTGTTCCTTTTCAACGTTTTTCTCGCTATTTTTATTTTTAATTATAAAATGCTGATCCCTCATCCCCTGGTGATGCAACACGAATGTGTTTTCTGTCTATTGCTCCAACAACATTCGGTAAATTTCATAAACGGTCAAACTGTTCAAACTGCTGTTGACCTGGGCACCTAAAAAATGTGGGTACCGTATACTCGTTCCCATCTCTAAGTTACTCTCTACATACATGTAGATCTTCTACTTCTTCGAATATGGCTTTACAAACTTCTGGTTTAAACAATGAAATTGTACTCTCAGATACTTTAAAGGCTCCTGTAGCTTTCACCGTTTGCAAGATAACGTAATGTGTAAACCAACTTATCTTTGCTGATATACACTCTCGATATATTAAATTATTGTTATTTTCTTTTAGTATTTTTTGCCCAGCAATTTATTGAAATTGACATCATTCATCGTCAGTAATAGGACAGTGATCTTTAGGGAAGTAATAATTAAATAATCACAAACAATTTAAAAAATTAACCGCCTTCGTTTTATGCTTAAGACCTTTTGCGGTACCTAATTACATTTTAAAATAATGAAAATCCTATCCTACTTCAAACCTTCCATATTGTTAGGTACTCAGAGGTTTTTAAGTTAAACAATATATTCAGTTTTTATTTAAAGGAATGCAAATACATGTTTATAGATAGTTAATTTTTTTATGTTATCGATATTAAAGTATTTTGATGTGTCGTATAGAAGTTATTTCATTTCATTCACTGATAAGAAACAGTTTCGGGCAATTATTCATGTTCGATAAATGGAGAATCTCTATTACGTACTAAAACATGTGTACACTTCGTGATGCTCCTTAGGCAAATTGCATAATTCGGAAAACTAAATAAATGTTTAATTAGTAAATGTCAAGTACAATAAACGTTCATATGCAGTAGCGTAACACTAATGGGTCGATTTTCTCGCCCTGGTCCTCCGCTTAGAGTATTAATATTTCAACTATTTTCAATTGACAAAGGTAATGACGTTTCATCTTCATGTCAGATTGCATCGTTTTTGTTTTAATGAATGGTAATAAATATGAAGAAACAAGAACAAATCTTTATAAGGAATGCGTTTTTTAAAATATATAATCTGAATAGTAAAATATTTTTTATAGGAAAAATCGTCAGAGAAGGCTATCTATTAATATATTTGTTTTCACATTATTTTATAACCTAGATTTTGTTGTACTAGAACATAAGATTCCTAATACGAATTAATTTACAAACCATCTATCTATTTAGTCAAAAATGGGAATCTATATAAAATGTCGATTTTCAATCTTTCTGATTATTATCTTACTTTTTGTTGGGTATTTTGCCACTGAAAAATATTTAAAAAATTTTTAATGAAAAAAACCTCTGCGCCAAACGGATTAGATAGAGGTTGGTTCTTGAATACTTGATTGCTTCAAAAAGTCTCACACCTAAAAATATATAAAGTAGAACAATGTTATAAACTAAAAAATTAAAATGAAAGCTATAGGCAGTCAACATTTCGGAAGTACCGTTCACAAAACTTTTGGCCGTCAACCATGACAGTTCTTCGTTTATGTATTTCCATAGTTACGTGAGACATTAAATTATATTTATCTTATTTTTACTTACTTGGTCTCTAAGGATGAACAACCAACTAGTACAAAAATCTATTGAATACTTTGAAACGCATCTATCCTCGTTTAATAAGTTTTCTTTTAGTTCCGTTGCTCTCTTTTCCAAAATCTTCGCCGAGTATTGAACCCTATGATTATTATCCCACGCGTATTCACAAATTTTGGATTTTTCAAATTCTCCCCTTCTATATAATATTTACAGGTTTGGTTTTTTGATAAAACCGATCTTAGCGCGGAGTCCGTTTGAAAAATCTTAAAACAATTCATATAGGTTGCCCAACCTTGGAGACGAAGTAAGTAAAAGTAAGATAAATATAATTTAATGTCTCAGATAAATATGGAAATACATAAACAAATAACTGTCATGGTTGACGGCCAAACGTTTTGAGAACGAAAGCAGATTATCTTCCGAAGCGTTAACTACCTATAGCATTCATTTTAATTTTTTAGTTTATAACATTGTTCTAGTTTATATATTTTTAGGTGTGAGACTTTTTGAAACAATCAAGTATTCAAGAACCAACCTCTGTCTGATCTATTTGGCGCAGAGGTTTTTTCATAAAAAATTTTTTTAATATTTTTAGTGGCAAATAACCCAACAGTAAGTAAGAAAATTTTAATATGCCACAAATAAACAATTATAAACAATTTCTGATTATATATCAAGCCATATCTGGTTGAGCTACGGAACAGAAAGCTCTGTGTTTTTCATTTACATTCCCCCAAAATTATTCCAGGAGGCAGTGACGCCCAAAAGTTTCTTGCATGTAAACTTATTCTTATAGATAGATTCAGAAAGGTATCGAGATATTCCATTCACTCGGTCGCTACAGTGGGCTAGAATCCAAAATTTCTGGACAGAATTCTGAAATTATTCAAATGTACTTATTGTGCATAGGTTATTAAGGGAAAAATAATTTAAAAAATGACACCATCTGGGGGTGAAATATAGGGGTTGAAGGTATAAACAACCTTCGATATTTTTGAAACTCAATTTACGTACTTTTGATAACTAAAGGCTATTGCCGGATAAGAATAGTGATTTGGCCCACAGAACCAATTGGGCTATTAGTGGCGTCATTATATCGGCGTGGTCAAAAAAAAGTGTTCGACACAATTTTTACCCCCAATTTCCCCCTAGGGGGGCTTGGGGGCCCAAAAAAACTGTTACTATTTGATTATTTTTTATTTTATTACCTAGTAGACGAATCTTTACCAAAAAAATCAAGAGTGTAGTGGAAGTAGGGTTACTTCAACTCAATTTTTTTCAGAATTATCTGACCCCACCTTCCCCCCCAAAAAAAATTATAAAATATTCAAATTTTTTTTTCTCGAAAACTAAGACAATAGCACCGCTAAAAATTTTATATTTTATTTATTTTGATCCAAAAAATCTACGAAAATTTTTGTAGCCCCTAGAAATTGGTGCGTCATACTCAAATATTAAAGAAACCGTTATTTTCACGATTTCTTGTGATTTTGTTGTTTTTATAACGTTCATTAGGACAGAATAACAGACTTCTTCGCAGAAAATTATACACTATATTATATTTACATAAAATTATTCCATTTATGTCTATATTTACGGCCAATACAACTTCCCCTTGCTGGATATAAAGGCTCAGAAAACCTGTTATTGCTTGTTTACTTTTTATTTTGTCACCTAGTGGACGAATCTTTACCAAAAAAATCAAGAGTGTAGTGGAAGTACAGTTACTTCAACTCAATTTTTTTCAGAATTATCTAACCCCACCTTCCCCCCCAAAAAAAATTATAAAATATTCAAATTTTTTTTTCTCGAAAACTAAGACAATAGCACCGCTAAAAATTTTATATTTTATTTATTTTGATCCAAAAAATCTACGAAAATTTTTGTAGCCCCTAGAAATTGGTGCGTCACACTCAAATATTAAAGAAACCGCTATTTTCACGATTTATTGCGCTTTTGTTGTTAATAAAACGTTCATAAGGACAGAACAATAATCTTCTTCGCAGAAAATTATATGATATATTAGATTTAAAGAATCCCATTTATGTCTAGATTAACTATCGATACATTTCCCCCTTACTGGGTATGAAGGCAAAGAAAACTTGTTATTGCTTGTTATTTTTTTAAATTTCGTTACCTAGTGCACGAATCTTTACAAAAAAAAATCAGGTAGAGGATTGGAAGTATAGCAATCGTAAAAAAAAATCAGAATATTTTTTTCTTGAAATAGGGTTAGAACGTCGCGATTTTTAACTCTTGCAGTCACTCAGACATACACAAACCGACGCTAGCCCTCACATACGCCTACACATATAATACATTATTTATTATTTAACGGTGCTGTGCGATTGACAATATGAAAGGTTTTATCGTTTTGATTGTAGACATTTAAATGAAAATAAAATGTCATGATTATTATTTACGTATAGAATGTTATCTGGGATGCGCTTACTTCATCCGGTAATGGTGAAATGTCATTTTGACACTGAAGCTTTGGCAGTCGGTTTATGGTAAGAAAAGAAAGCTCAGGCAGCAGTTTCCCTTATTTAGGAACAACTATTACCCACAAAAGCTGGTGCAGCAGGACTTGAGTAAGCTACTCAAGTCTTTATTAACCGTTGTAGCTTACAACGGAAACACGGCAATGTCCAGGGGTCAAGGAAAAGCTAGATTTTACATGCACAGCAGTAAAAGATAGAATTCGGAATATATAATAATACTCATTTCCTTAAAACCTACTATAAAAGTAAAGTGTGTTATATAATTACACTTATGAGGAATGCCGTTTAGAGTCAATATTAAAAACATTATACTATGGGCAAAGATTAAAAAATTAATACGATAAGACAGTCAGACAGAGAACACGAAATAGACGAAGACCGTTGTTAACTTCAAATTAAAGGAGCACGACATCCAGCGAAAATGATTTTGGGATTTGTCGGATACGTATTGAATGAATTTGACCAAGCTTACTAAAGGACAGGCTGGCTCGTTAGAATCGGCATGCGCTATGTCACGTGTAGCTTTCGACGAGAGCCGCGTGTAGCTCTTTTTTCTTCATTTTATAAAATAAATTATAAAATAAAAAAATTTCAAAATTATTCTCTCAATGAATAATCCTACCTAATATATGAACATAGAAATACTGGAGGGTTTATGTGACATATGTTACAATGCAACCTGTTTCTTTAGGAATCTTGGGTTCTGACAATCGGTCGTTCTACATATTAGGAACAGTGTTGTCGATTTTTCACAATTGGCCTCCGTCTCTAATTTTACCTTTTTCATGTGAATGACGTATTGTGGTAACTACTCTGTGTACCATCAATGTAAACGTCGAGGCCAATGACACCATTGATCAAATGTTTTTCATCGGCTGTCTTATCTTGTTAATTCTGTAATCTCTGCTATGGGCTTGTACATGTACAATCTACCTCACAATATGGATGAAGCTTTTGGAGTTCCTTGGTGCATTTAAATAAAGTAAAAAATGGAGGCATATGTCCAGAGAACAACATCTCATCAGCTGCAAACCATTATTTAAAAAAATCAGAATTTTAACGTTACCGTGCCTATACATCAACGCTCATAATGAAAAAGAGTAAATACAAATTATATCACGATAAACAACTAAATATACTAATACAATACAAGATACACCATATGCTACACCAACTTTATTTATAAGTCAAAACGATCCAAAATATTTGGGCATTAAAATATTACAATAAAAGAAATTCTGGTTTTTTTAATATTTGAGTATGATGCATCAATTTCGAGAGGCTACAAAAATTTTTGTAGATTTTTTGGACCAAAATAAATAAATTATAAAATTTTTAGCGGTGCTATTTCCTTACTTTTCGAGAAAAATATTTTTGAATATTTTATAATTTTTTTGGGAGGGGAAAGTGGGGTCAGAAAATTCTGAAAACAAAATTAGTTGAAGTAACCGTACTTCCACTACACTCTTGATTTTTTTGGTAAAGGTTCGTCCACTAAGTGACAAAATAAAAGATAAACAAGCAATAACAGGTTTTCTGGGCCTTTATATCCAGCAAGGGGAAGTTGTATTGGCCGTAAATATAGACATAAATGGAATAATTTTATGTAAATATAATATAGTGTATAATTTTCTGTGAAGAAGTGTGTTATTCTGTCCTAATGAACGTTATAAAAACAACAAAATCGCAAAAAGTCGTGAAAATAACGGTTTCTTTCATATTTGAGTATGAGGCACCAATTTCTAGGGGCTACAAAAATTTTTGTAGATTTTTCGGACCAAAATTAACAAATCATAAAATTTTTAGCGGGGCTGTTGTCTTAGTTTTCGAGAAAAAAAAAGTTGAATATTTTATTAATTTTTTGGGGGGGCAAAGTGGGGTCAGAGAATTCTGAAAAAAATTGAGTTGAAGTAACCGTACTTCCACTACACTCTTGATTTTTTTGGTAAAGATTCGTCCACTAAGTGACAAAATAAAAAATAAACAAGCAATAACAGGTTTTCTGGGCCTTTATATCCAGCAAGGGGAAGTTGTATTGGCCGTAAATATAGACATAAATGGAATAATTTTATGTAAATATAATATAGTGTATAATTTTCTGCGAAGAAGTGTGTTATTCTGTCCTAATGAACATTATAAAAACAACAAAATCGCAAGAAATCGTGAAAATAACGGTTTCTTTAATATTTGAGTATGACGCACCAATTTCTAGGGGCTACAAAAATTTTCGTAGATTTTTTGGATCAAAATAAATAAAATATAAAATTTTTAGCGGTGCTATTGTCTTAGTTTTCGAGAAAAAAATTTTTGAATATTTTATAATTTTTTTGGGGGGGGAAGGTGGGGTCAGATAATTCTGAAAAAAATTGAGTTGAAGTAACCCTACTTCCACTACACTCTTGATTTTTTTGGTAAAGATTCGTCTACTAGGTAATAAAATAAAAAATAATCAAATAATAACAGTTTTTTTGGGCCCCCAAGCCCCCCTAGGGGGAAAGTGGGGGTAAAAATTGTGTCGAACACTTTTTTTTGACCATGCCGATATAATGACACCACTAATAGCCCAATTGGTTCTGTGGGCCAAATCACTATTCTTATCCGGCAATAGCCTTTCTATGAGAAAAATAAGAAGAATTTATCAACCCCTGAAGGTGAGTTATAAGGGTTGAAAATATAAATATTGCACGAATTTTTCAAACTTGGCGGACGTGTTGATGGCACGTAGGTATTTATGAGAAAAATATGTTTAAAATACCTTCTCGTCCTGCTTCTTCCTGCGTGTATGACATGGTCTTTTGCATTTCATGATGAATTCACTCTTTGCTGATTATAAAATACATTTCACGAAAAATTGAGACACTATATATAATTGGCCTTCCACTAGTCATTAATGTACACCAGGTATATACATGTTCCCCCTTGGTTGGGACTTACTGTTGTGACGCAGGCACAATTAGAATTGCTTCGAGAACCCGTCGTCTTTTTATTTTTGCATATTTCACTGAAATAAGCAGTTTCTAACAGCAAATTTTGATGAATTTCTTATTCCGCAAACATTTCCCACATACTAAATTGTGAATCAGAGTAACATATCTTGTACATACAAGCTATTTTCATACTTTTGATTTGCTATGTTAACACGCGCGTATTACAAGCGAATAGATAACATTTACTTTCCATAATAAGAAATAAAAAATATTGAATCCATAGATAATATTTTATATACCTTCAGGAGTAGCCTCCAAATATCTTAGAAAAAAGCATACCCTGTGATAACAAAAATAACAACATACGCTCGTTAAGTATTTCGGGACCGATTCTCGTACCGTTAAGGCCAAGTTCCGACTAAGATACAACGGCAGGTGAAAAACCTAGGTAGCTGTCCTTTCAAGCTTACGCGCAGGGAACCCTTCTTTACAAAACTATAGTAATTATAACAAAATATAACGATCTTGGTTTCTAGATTATTGGCCAGGATTTTGGGATTCCAGCCCACTGTGGGTCGGTTAGCTCTTTGTTTATTTATTCAAAATACCTACATAAAATTTAAAAAAAATGTTTCATCGTATAATAAGTTGAATAAATATACAAAGAGTTAACCGATCGAGAAGGCGCTTGATTTGGCGTAAGAGGATAATGAATTCGACAAAATGACAGCAATTTCAAGTGGTTGGGGTATAACATCATTTTAACTTTTTCTTTCTGCTTTTACATGGAATCACTCCTGTATGGCAAGTAGGCAATTTTACCAAAACTCTTATATTTCCTTACTCGAAGATATTTCACAAATGCGCATAAGTTGGGGTTTGTATAAAAAGTAGACGTCTAAATAATTCCCGCTACCAGGAAACGCTGATAGGGAACACTTTATAATTATCACAAAGTATCTCGATACCTTTCTGAGTCGGCCTATAAGAATGACTATCAGTTTACATGCGAGAAACTTTTTGGTGTCACTGGCTGTCAGGGCCGTCGAGAGCCAGAGCGGGCCCCAGTACAAAAAGTTTTCCGGCCCCCAACGCTGTCAATATAGGTGGACAGCTGCAGGGGTTCCGGGAGTCAGAGCTCGCAGGAGGCGTCACGGGCGAAAACTTTTCAGGAATTTCTAGGTCATTGTAATCTTCTAACCCTTTAAATCTATGTAAGGCTACATAACGGCATTGAAAGGTGATCATTTATGGTATCTTGTATCAATTTGTCGGGCCTGAACCTAGGGAATCACACATAACGACAACTAAATAAAACATGTGTAGGAAATTCTTAAGTGCGAAACTATACAGAGTGGTCCCTGGCACGGGCCCTTAAACGAGGCGTAGGCCTGGGAGATTTACCCCTGCAGTCGGGCCTGCTAACTCTTGGAATAAATCAAAAGTGTGTCGTACACAACATTGGAACATAACCTTCAAATTTGGCGGTTTGGTGTTTTTGTTGATATGCTGAATACGTTGCCAAATCGTCTATTTATTCATCCATCTGCATTGGCCTAGACATATTTCATTAAAATAACACAGGTCTACAAAAGAAACGTCGTGTCCTAAAGTTCTGATCTAACTATTCCATCTCCAACATCCCCACTCCATTCTTAGAGGGGTTATCAAAATAAAATTTTATTTTAATGTGTGTATGAGAAGAATAGAAATTTTGGACATCAGTGACCACCATTACCACCTCAGGGTCAACGATTTCAAATATTGTATTATTAAAATTCCATGAGCAATTATTTCCACTTACTAAAGTGCAAATAAAATATCAAGATATTTTCTATTAAAGAGACTTGGATGATAAATGTAGATGTAGAAGTAGTAATTCCTTAGGCAGCGGTTTTAATTTGATAGAGTTAGTTCAAAAACAACAGAGGACTCTACCAACTTACGAACTTACGAAGTTATTTATGGTTTTAGAAATATGTCAATCGAATGCAATGTATTTTTCATTGTCATATTTGCGAAAAGCATAGTAATTGTAATTTTGAACGCCCTAACAACTGCTAGCATACCTATTAACATATATTACTTCCGCCTCGCCGCTACAATGCCTTAACTACGCCACTGGTGATTGCCATCATTTTAATTCGATCAAGAGATATCAATAAAATTCAGAATCAATTAACTTAATTAAACTGAAATAGCAACTCAACCTAATGAAGAAACGTCAATGGGGAAGAATTTTATTGGTTTTGATATTATCAATTTATTAATCTGTGGCCTTATTATTCATAAATATGTGTTTCCCTGGAACATCACAATTGAAAATACGTTTATTTACATATTTATGAAAAAGTTATTAGCTATGCAAAACATGAAATAATCTCGTGTTTTTAATGCAGTGCTCAAATTTCTTGCTGCGTCGTTACATTATCATTTTACATAACAATAGTAATAATAATACTTACCTGGATAATTCCATAGATATGGGGACTGTATACACCTGAAGTTGTTAATTGAAACACTTACTTAACAAATCGATTATTTTATTAAACTAATTTTTAGGATACGTGTTTGAATATTGCAAATACAAAAAAAATTAAAAATTGAAATGCCTCACAAAAAACTCTAACTGACTAAAAACTATGATCACCTTCAGTTAATAATATGTTCAAATTTGTTTTTTGCCTTAATGCCGGTACTGTCTAATAAGAGTCAATATAACCGGGCGAGTATAAAATCTTATTTCGAAATTTTTTGTGATCACTTTTTTAAAGACTGTTCAAATTTTCCGAAAATTGTTTTTACCCTTTTCTGTGCTCTGTTCTAGAAAGTTATTGGATATGTTCATCTTTTGAAATGTATTAACCCACATACTCATCAGAGGATCACCATATCTTGCGACGTGCTTTCTTCCAGTTGCCTAGCGCATAGACAAGTGGAAGCGTCACTTTAGTACTGAGCTATATTTCGGTTATATTCGGTTTTTCTCGAGCACCACCTATACAATTGTTACGTGGGGTAAAGGTCCCACACTAGCCTCCTAACGGAGCCTGATACAGTATGGCTGGGATAGCTACAGTGAACAAAGGGGTCCTGGACAGCAGCCTAGATTTTCACTCACATTCAACAGTAAAACGTACATGTCGGTAAATACCAAATTTTATTAAAATTCAATAACAACAATAGCAATAGAATAAAAAAAATGTTCAGGTAGGTATATAGAAGGCCTCGCAATTGGGACATATTAACTTATAAACAACTGATTCCAGATCACTAGTCTTGTTCTTGTCCTTGGCATTAAGCATGAGATGTTAGAGTTCTGGATATGATTTAAAACTAATTTTAAAATTATGATTCCACAATTTGTTAGCAATTTTTTTTCAAGATATTCGCATAATAAATCGAATATGGGGTAGTTTTTGTAATTTTAAGGGGTGACTGAATCACATTGGGTGTGGGAAATTTTCTCTATTATGATTTTAATGCACTTTCTAATATTTCTGTCAAGTTTCAAAACTTTATAATTTTCTGGGATTTTTACTTTATTTTACTGCATTATAATCCATTTAATCGTTGGAAATAGCATAAACCACATATCAAATACTGTTCTTCCTCGTCAAATAAGTTTTGTAGATATAGCGCCAACAGACAGACACTAACCCGACAAACAGACAGACAGACATAATTTAGACACCTTAATTTTCGTAATCTTACATAACTTGAAACGTGAAAATCCGCAGAAATTCTGGAGAGTTTTTTTTTACGATTACAAATCCTTCCTTTCCATAAGCGAGAGAAGGAAAAATTTGATGCAGCCCATTCTCAGTAATTTTTTTATCATGCTCTAAACTGACGACATTATTCATAATGGCAATACACATCAACGACAATATTTAAAACAAAAGAAAAGATCGATAAAGGAAAGCTTATCAGTTTGAGATTCGAAACGGAACTGATATACCTCTGACTACATGTCCAAAGTGTATTTAATGGTTTAAAAAATTAATAAGATTATTTTTTATAAAAATAGATTACACATGTCTATTTATCCTGGCGCGTTGAAGATCACGCGGTGCCTTGTGGTCTACAACTAAAATGTAATGATTGTGACGTCAATCGCTTCGACCTTATACATTTCTTGCCCTATTTTATATATCAACAACAACATTAATTTATTTATTTTGAAATAAATCATTTATTCTAGAAAATATTACGCCAAATTTGTCTCTTTAATTAGGTTCTTTTAAGTACGATAGTGTATATAAGTTTAATTCTAGCTTCCGCATTATTTATAATTTTTTTATTTCACGGTTAACTGTATCAAGGTTTTTTAAACTTTAATCGTTGAAGAAATTTTAAAGATATTCTTCTAATTACTGCTATAAATAATAATAATTTATAAATCCAATAATCACAAAAATACCTATTAGATAACTCTGCCTTCTAATGTCATTGAAATAACCCACTGAAATCTAGGAATTGTAGATTTTTGAAAGGTCGAGGTGTCCGCAGTGTAAATTCTATTATTATACTCTTCGCAAATACAAAACAAAGGGTAGGTATATTGCACTCGATTGGCACATTTCTAAAATCGGCAATATCGCTCGTAGAGAAAACACTTTCATATCACTGTGTTGGTGATCGAATTCTGAACGACTTTCAAAATGTCTGTCCGTCCGTCTGTCTGTCGGTCCATCACGTTTCTTATAAGCATAATAACTTAAGAACGAAAAGTCCGATTGTATTGAAACTTGGACACTAAGTCCGGCACGGTAGCTCAGTCGTCTAAGCGTCTTAGTGGCGAGCGCGCTTGGTTAGACTGCCTAACGTGCACTTGCAATGTTGGTGGGTAATGGATGTTGTCTGCGTTTTTCAAATATATAATCCCCTTCCGGACAGCCTATGAGAGGCTTTGGATTTGGGGGTTGTCTACTATGTGTAGTGTTTATGTTTATGTTTAAAAGTGTTAGGTAGGGGAAGAGCCCTATTATTTTTTAACAAAATTGATCAATAAATAAAAAAGTTATTAATTATTTTAATTTTTAAATTCGTATGTTTATATTAAAGAGTCAGGTACAATTTAAGCTGACTTGTGTCATGGCCGCTAAAACGTCTGAACTAAGATTTTATTTGATGCATAAGAAATGCCAGTAGTTCTCAAAGAGTTCTTTCCTGTAACAGCAATGATGTCGATAAATAATTATAAAAAAATTGAAAGATGTCATAAAGTGTTAAGATTATTAATTTAGTAATTTCGTCATTTTAGTAAAATTCTGATTATACAGTGTCCGCCATAAAGTTAGCTACTTATGGGAAAAAATTGTATTATTGACATTTCTAATAAATCTATTGTGCATGTCCGACAACAACAAATTACATTTTGATACATGTCATGCGATGACCGGTTTGGCAGGACTGTAAAAAATAGTTGACGGTGGTACCGAAAAATGGGTCAAATTGTTAAGATATCGAAAAATTCTATTAAGAAAAAGTGCATAGAATACAACACGAACCCCATATATTAATTGAAGCAGATATGAGGAACATAAAAAAGTGCAAATTTTACCCCTACCATTAATTACTATATTAGAAATCACATATTCTTCTCTATTTCACAAATATTAGAATAGTTTCGACAAAAACTTTATGTATTTTATTTGAATAAAAGTATTTGCATGTAAAAAGAGAAACCAACGCCCAATATAGCATTTTTTATAAATTTCAATAATACAAATTTTTCCCATATGTAGCCAACTTTATGGCGGACACTGTAGGTATATAGGCTCGGGCACAAATGGATTTGATAACAAAAAATTAATTGCTATTCAGTCAATAACAATGAGTTATCAGAAAAAGAAATCAAAGACTAATATTGTTACAGTCCAGCAAGAACCACGGGGAGGTATGAGCATTTCTTGCCAGGAAAGGACAGGATCGTAGTATTAGTAGGGGAAATGATGTTAGTAAAAATATATATTTACTTATATTTATAAATATTTCATATAATAAAAAAAATCTGAAATCTCTATGAGAATAAAGACAATAAATTATTTTTCTTTTAGCAGTAATAAATAAATATTCTGGTTGACAAAACACATATTAAAAAATTAGCAATAATTTTAAAACAAATGATTTAGACAATTCTGAAAGAACAACGCATTGGCACGTTTTCATAAACGCTAAAACACTTGAAAACTACACTTAACAATTCACGACACGTTTTCATAAACAATACAACACTACACTTGAACAATTTATTTACTCGACACACGTTTCACCATTCGTATATTAATATATAACGTAACAAAGTCGATTGTATTAGAGATAAACACGCGGTAGTATTAAAAGACACAATTTTGGGGAAAATAAAGTTGTAGTAAAACTCGCGGCGTGGCTTAATAAAATAAAAAGTTTTAGAAATAAAATTATTGACTTTTAATAGAGCTTAAATAAAAAAACCACCCCATTTACATTTATTGCTGTTCGAGAATCTTACCAATTGAGCTACGCGATCCTATGCTCATTATATTCTAAAACGTGTAATATGTAAATACTAGAAAATTGTAAGACTTAGTAGTATGACATTGTTCGTTTGATTGATGAATATCCACTATTTACCACTAAAAATAACTTAAATGTTTCATGTAAAGACGTTTTTCGTATTTTGAATGGTGTTGGTTCACGGGAATAAATAACATTCTTCGTCAAACACACAGTTTGAGAATCGCTGAGCTTATGACTATATTTCTCACTCCTCAGTGTACATTTCATATTTCCGTCTCAAAAAAAGTGGGAAAGAATCTTGGTAGACATATATTGTCAATGTCTTTAGGATATTGCTTTAAGTTTGTGTGCAACAGATAGTAAAAACGCATGCGCAACATTAATTCATACATCGGTCATTTTAAACTTGACCCGACTCTATAATATTGTTACATTGCAAACAGGCTAATTAGGCAATAGTCCTTAATGTTAATGACCTTAACAGTAGTAAATCTGCCACAAATTCTATAAGATTATGGACCCACCTTTGGCGACTTTCATTCATCTCGCAGTTAGACAAGGCTGTCGCTAATATAAACAAACATTGTTTTTTATTTACGATAAAATGCGGAAAGTATACTATAGAATGTGCAACACTTATACAGTTTGTCCCAGAATTGATTTCCCGGGCGGGAACCTATGCTTCCTGAATTCATATTGGGCCAGCATAACTCAACTTACCTTAGTCAAAAAATGCATCCCTGAGGTAGTACATTCTCTTAAAGAGAGAAAGAAATTGTTTTTCCAATAATATCCGTTATATTGATGATAGAATTTTCATAGAACCTGTATCTCTATAAGTACTCTGTGTAAGCTTGATAACAACTAAATATCTTTTGTCAATGTCTCAAACACGACAGGTTTCCTGTTTCACAAGCACCTATGACCAACAGAGAAAAAATGATCGTTTAAATTTTTTTAATTAATATTGCAAAACATTTTAAAAGTGCATTTTTGCAGCCCTTACATAGCTCTGCAAAAATAGTCAAGTATTCCGTAATTTTACAGGGCGATTAAAAAAATATAGTCAATCAAATATTAATTATTATGAAAAATAATTGAGAAACAAAAGATATTTGGTTGTTGTAAAGTTTACAAGAGTACTTATAGAGAAATGGCTCTCACCAAAATTTGAAAATTTTATCTTCAATATAACGAAAATTATTGGAATAAATGTTTTTTCTGTCGCACTTTAGAGAATGTATTTCCTTAGGGATGCATTTTTGCACTAAGGTAAGTTGGGTTATACGGGCCTAATATGAACTCAGGAATCACAGGTTCTCGTCCGGGAATTCAATTCTGGGACACCCTTTATGAAAAGTGCAGTAAATCAGCGAGAAGTATAATGGCTAGCTTGTTTTTTAATTAATATCAACGACACGCTGTAGTCCGATAACATAAAAGTCGGTCAAAATTGTTCTTTTACTCAAAAATCTTTTTAGAAGTTCCACACATCGGGAAACATAATGAAAAAATTGTAGTTCATCGGGGGCGAATTTCAGTGGTAAGTGCTGTACGGGTAGTATCTTTTTTCTTTTTGCTACTGAGCTTCTTCAAAATGTATGGTATATTTCTTTAAAGGGTATAAAAATTTTAGACCACTGGACGTGAAACCAGCTTTAAGGTTGCGCATTTTAAAATTTGCTTTTTGCATTGTAGGGCTCTAGATTACGGGGTGTCTTGCTTTAAGAGGCAAGGAAAATCATTTAGATTACAAACATTCTTTTCTTTCACTCACATTTAAAATTTCCACTTTTCATGACATTCTAAAACTATTTCAAAAAAGAAGACTACGTGAATGTACAATTAAAAATGTGATAGATGGAAATAACATTAAGCATATAGTTAAAACAATTGGCAACGAAGACAGCTATTTCAGTTTTATTGCAAAATATGCAGGGTGGTCATCCTAAGAAATAATTCAACCATGGTGGAAATTTTTAAAGGCATTTACGCACTTTTTATTTAATATTGAATTTTTGCAGTGGGATGTCCGCTCTATATTTTTTGTCCAGAAGTTATCAGGTTTTCTTTGTAATAATAGGAACTACATTCCGATTATTATTCTCATTAGTCGCTTCGTAATTAATAATGTTTTTTAGAGTGACCGCCGTGTATTGATAAAGATGGAAGCTCTGTGTGAATACCTTTACCAAGTTTTTCAAATATGTTAACCCTTTACCCCCTTCCAGGTAGCCTTGGTGTGGGATTTGTGGTTGTCTAAAATGTGTGTTGTATTATGCTAATTAGTCAGAGTGTAAACAGATATTAGTTATAGATTACTAGTTAATACACTGAACTGAACTTGTGGTAGGTTCCTTGTGAAACATCTTGAAAATAATTGTTAATAAATTAAACACTGCTTTTAGATGAATCAATCAATATATTATAAATACTCTACATATGTTTCGGCTTATTAGGCCTTTAACAAGAGTATTACATAGTATTCACTATGTAATACTCTTGATAAAGGCCTAATAAGCCGAAACATATGTAGAGTATTTATAATATATTGATTGATTCATCTAAAAGCAGTGTTTAATTTATTAACAATGATTACTAGTTAATTTCATAAATGTTTTAAACCATTAGCCCATTGAAATGTTACATTGACCTTGCATCTTGGGTAGGACAAGTTTTTTTTTGACTTGTAAGGGGCTCACTTTGAGTATAAAACTCGGTTTTCGGGGTTGAAAACCCCTCCCTCCATTTAGCCGCCATGTTGAAAAAGGGAATGTAAACAGTTTTTCCGCGATATCTTGAAAACCATAAGTCTCACAACAAATTTTCGAAGACTTCTTTAGTAGAGAATTGAATTCTCTGGTTTAGATACTTCTTGACGTAAAATTGAAAATGAAAAAGTTATAATTAAAAATACCTAGATGAAAATGTTCAAGAAATATATCATTTAAAGGTTATAACTTTGTTTCTATTGATTTTATTGAAAAAGCACATTAGATGTTTTTTGTAGATCATTTTACTGCGAACAATTTTCTCTACTCAGTTTTTAAATCTCCTTTCTTTGGAGAGGTTTTAGGACGCTGCAAAGGAATCAAACCAAGTACTCCATTCAAAACGCGCGAAAGGGTGTACGAAGGAACACCGGTCTGAAACTACTTTGACTATCCGTTTTTTCGATCCCTGATTGCGAAGATCGGGGTCCAGTAATCCTAAAAGTTGGAACATCCCTAAATATGCCTAGAACACCCCCTTTAGAGAGTATTTCGCGATAATTTCAATAAAAATAAAAAATGATCCTATGAAATCCCCTATTAATATTAATTTGCAAAGATGGTTGATTTATACCGAATATAGCCGAATTATATGATTAAAGATAATCAGAGAGGGTTAAGATCCCTCCCCGATCTGGCAAATTAAAAAAAATATTTTTTTTTCTACTTTTTGCTTCAAACTTGGTTGAATGGGCATTGCCGGGTAAAAGTTAATTATTTTCAACCCTTAAGGGGATAAAACCACACCCGAAAGCCGAGTCTTATACTCACACTGAAATCCCCTACACATAAACCAAAAGTCCTACCCAAAATGCAAGGTTCGGCCTAAATTTTGTAACATTTCAATGGACTACATTTATATTTCTATAGATATTACTTTCTAGTAGCTCAGGGTAATTATATTTCCACTTGAAAGAAATCTGTAAGCCTTAAAATTTGCACATTGGGATACGAAATAAGATATTCAAAGTGTCCTACCCTCCCGTGTTCATCTCATAATTTTTCTTTACTAAAAATGAGTAACCATGGTCGGAAAATTCTGAAATTATGTTTCATTATTAACTTCTATAATAGTCATTCATATAATGGACAACGGATCGACTGTGTCACATTCCTCCCGAAGTATGGTATTTCTATCGCAATCATCGCCTAATACTGCACAGCTGCGTATGCTCGAATTTATAAGCCGCCAACAGCTGATATGATGTCGCTGTATTTCCCTGGAGCTGACCATTTCCAGTATTAACGACACTTACCGTTGATCAACTGTTCTTATCAAGATAACCATTATCGTTAAACCATTTTATGAGATACAACGTATATGTCACTGCATGAACTTAATTATGCTCGGTTGACAATTAAAACCATTATTTCAGCGACGCTTAAGAGTTCAGGAAAAATGTACAGGAACGCAGCAGTGGCTAGTTATTTTAGTCAAATAGCATGTATTCTTCCGGTTAACGTGACGTTCGCATGCGACAAGCCGCATTCAACCATTTCAATTCTCAACGGCTTAACAAATTTCTTTCGGATTCTTATGGATACCGTAGTTTACCTAAGTAAGACTAATAGCCTAAAACCTTACTTCAGTAATATAATTATTTTATAAAAACTAATACTTGTATCCCGCCATGGTGTTGGCTGTCAAGTGGAGGGACCAGGAGAGAAAAGTTTATGAGGGCGTGCGATTGGGGGAAAGGACATTTATCAGGCAACGGAGGGTTCTGTGGATGTAACGAGATCACGACGATACTCAAGATGGATATGCGCTCGCTTCTAACATGAAGGCCTAATTTTTAACTGCACACGAAGACTGAATATGCTTTAGGTCAACTTCTAACTTTCTTCAGTCGTCAAGTTATAACTAATACCTTTTCAAATCATCAGCGTAAAAGAGACTACAGCTATCAACTACATCACTAACATCATTTATAAATAACAGAGGAAGAAGCTGGCCAAAGTTAAACCCTTAAGGGACGCTCTATTAACAGTATAACACAACAAAGATAATGTTAAGACAATAAATTAGAATACCTTTAATCAGATTTCCAGTAGACTTAATAAAGCCTGTTTGAAATTTTCACCTTTATACTATTTTTTCACAGATGTTAACGTCGTCTTATTCGACATTCATGATCACGCAAGCTCGGAGATTTAAAGTCGACAGAATAAGAAAGTCAAGATAAATTTATTTCTTGCTCTCTCTCAACAACTTAGTGTTTGCCGTTTAGAAAACTGCGATAGGCGGAAGTATCAAATCAAGGTATAAAAAATCTTCCTTTCCAGTAAAATAACGTTTTATCACCATCACTCATACTTCATCACATCTTCTTTGTCCTGTCTCTTGACTGAACAAAATCTCAGGCTATTTACTATAGATTTAAATTTTCAGATAGTCTTCAAGCACGAGGTACTTTTTACCCCCGACAGCGTGGAGTAGACCAAAGCTGGTATACAGATTTGGGGCGTAAGTTTGTATGTATTTTTGTTTGTTAGTTTGTCTCGTACCATCTCTATTTTTAGCAGATGAATGTGGGTGATGTCTAATGATAAAAGTTGTGGAAATTAATGCCGAATTAGTGGTTCGGTGCTTATGGTGTTAGGATCGAGACCACAAGGTCCCGGGTTCGAATCCTCGCTTAGCTGTGGACGTTTAGTGGCATTTTTAACGTGTTTATTATATGTTTACCGAGGTGGTGGCAGTAGGCTCGACCGCAGTTGAGTGTCACAACACGGCCAGTCGCTGTTACCTCTCCTAAGTTCAAGTATCAGCTGCGACAGTTGGTAATGTCACAGGGAATGATTGTTGTCTATTGTCTGTGTGTACGTGTCTTGGTTCGGCGATGGAACGTTAATACAGGCAAGGTGATTAAACAAAATACACATCTTTTAACTTTTAAATATTCTCAATATTTATAGTATGGTAAAAATATTACTCATGAAAAGGTGTTTTGTATTTAGGATGGAAAACCCATTTAGATAATGACTGATATCTGATTTCACTACACAATTATGGATGCTGATATCACTCACCACATTCATGTGGTTAGATAGTTTCTTATATAGTTAGCTGGGGTATTTAGGGCCACATTAATGAATATTTATAAAACTGATAATATAAACAATTGGCGACTGTGGTTTACAACATTTATGTTCATTAGTTGAATGTTTAGCCTTGTCTCTTGATCTATTGCTTCATAGCCGGCGGACCGAGAGATCTATTCAAACAAGTCTTAATAATCTATAATCGTGAATAAATCTTATAAAGTTGTCCCAAGATATGTCTGAGATACTCGGTTAAAAATTCTATTTAATCGCCAAACTCAGAGAGCCGTAGCTCACTTGCGAAACATTTCCGAATACATAATTATAGGATTTTTTAAATTATTTTTGCACTTAGAGTCAGTCCCTGAAAGGGAATGCGGGAACGTTGGGACAACCTGTATATCTAGCAACTCCGTTGCTTGCAATTGTATATTTCTATTTTTTGAAACTATAAATCTATTATTACCTTCTATCCTCATACAAAAAATTGCGATAAATTGTAGAATTGTAATTCGGCAAACTGGCAGGCTGGATTTAATTAAGCAATTCTGGGTTTTTTAAAATTTACTTCAGATGCTGCCCTGGGTTAGTCTCGATTTTAAAGTCATAATATATTCATTATCATTATGTTTACTTGAGTTATTAATCAAATCAGCTTCAGAAATCAAGGTTATATTGTTGGATATTCCCTGTGTGTAAAGTACATACGAATTTACAATGAAAACCGATAAAACGTGTTTAAGTACACAAACAAATATTTGCGGCAAATAAGCTTCAACAATTTTTATTACATGATTGCCTGAAGTTTGCTCTCTGTTTACATATCCAAGGATACTCCCGAGCTTATTTTATTAGATCGATATTAAGCTTGGAGGACTCAACACAAATTTCTTGTTTATACGGTTTCCTCGAAACATGACACTTGTTTGTAGTCAGAGATCAATTAGCGTATAAGTACATCCTTCCTCAAGGAGCTTTATATTGGATAATATTAAAGATGTAAAGATAGGCAATTCGAGAGAGAAGTACATTTTCAAGAACTCCAGGAAATTCAATCAGTTTAAAGGTTATGTGTAAAGTTGGGGACGCATTGCATAGGGAAATAAATGTTTTTAGCTAACTTTTAAATAATATTACGACAATGTTAAAGATGGGTAATTAAAATAAATTTAGTAAACACTTGGATAAGAGTTAATACGAATCAACAAAATATTCTTATTTTTATTCATGATGTTTCTGCCGACGTTTTGTGATTTGTACGTTATTTTTATTGTTATCCCTTTGCTGCATGACGCATCTAACAAACAGTGTCACGCCCTTTATTTATATCGGGTAACAAATAAGTACATAGATTTTGGTAAAACTGTCTGAATATTATTGATAAATGTCGTTCTAGAAAAGAAGAAAGAGGCACTTTGATAGCCTTCAATAATTGTGTATATTTTAATTCGTTTGTCATTGTCATTTTCATTGTCATTCTCATTGGTATGTCAATCAAAATACTAGTGTATCTGAGCTATAGGGCGCGTGCAAAATCTGACAGCTAACAAGAGTGGAGGGCATATAACCTCAATGTTCCAAATTAATTAACGTGAAATTCGCTGTTTTCGTTTGGTTTTTTAACTTTCTTGTGCTCTCAGCTATTGAAATAAACATTTTTAAGTTTAGTTTTCATTATATATAGACAATTACGTGTTTTGTACAATAATATTTCCTTTGATTTGGCTAGATGTGCATTGTTTACCTTTGTGTTTTTAGTAATTTTCTTCGAAATTAAACAATGTATGGGATTGATCTTATTATTATATATGGAGCATAATTAGATTATTTAAGATTTAAATGCTGTTAATAATTCTGTTGTCAGTTTACGACAAAAAGCCATCATATTCTGTGGTATTTGGTTGTCGAAGTCTCACCGAATGTCAATTTAAGCTTTTAAAGGTAAGTATGCGATTATTACTTAACATTAGAATTTAGAGTTTATTATAATATAACATATTTAATAAATACATACTAGTAAATACCTTCTGCATGCACGAAAATAAAATTATTAATTATTTCAGAATGCCATCGATTTACACCAAAAGAAGTAAAGTTTGTGCTTAATCAAAAGGGCAAAGCGAAAAGAGCCTTAGAGAGATCTTACTGAGTCAAAGATGAAATATGGTCATTGTTCCAGACATTATCTTAGCGGATAATCCTTATGGATAATGATTTCATTTCAATTTTATACTCTATAATTTTTAGGAAAATCTGCTGAACTAGGTAAGGTAGCTCATCTAGAATGACTAACAAATAAATTTATGGGTTATGCAGCCTTAAAGCATTTAACCACTTTTCTCTTTGAACTCTTAATTGACCACAAACTTATCTTCTTTGGTGTAAATCGATGACAATCCTGAGATAACTATAACTTTATTTTCGTGCATGCGGTAAGTATACTACTATGTATTTATTAAATATGTTATATAATAAGTATTAAATTCCAATGTTAAGTAATAATCACATACCTTTTAAAGCTTAAATTGGCATTCGGTGAGACTTTGACAACCAGATTCCATACAATATGACGGCTTTTTGTGGTAAATTGGTAACAGAATAATTAACAGCATTTAAATTTTAAATAATCTAAATATGCTCTATATATAACAATAAGATCAATCCTATACGTTGTGTAAATACGTAGAAAATAACTAAAAACACATAGGTAAACAATGCACATCTCGCCAAATCAAAGGAAATATTATTGTATAAAACACGTAATTGTCTATATATAATGAAAACTAAACTTTAAAATGTTTATTTCAATAGCTGATAGCATAAGAAAGTTAAAAAAGCAAACGAAAACAGCGAATTTCACGATAATTAATTTGCAACATTGAGGTTATATGCCCTCCACTCTCGTCAGCTGTCAGATTTTGCACGCGCCCTATTCACCAATTCCAATTTCATAATGGGAATGACATACTAGCAAATATAGCTAGGAGACAAGTCAGTAGATAATACAGGAATGATAGGGTTGAAGGTTAATAAGGACACTAGGAAAACATATCAGATAATTTCAATAATGGAAGACATTTCTTGGTAACAATAAAATGTTTAAACGAGAGTCATGAGAAGAATATAGAGAAGAATTCAAAACAGTAATGTACCTTAAAAACAAAATTTTTCGAAGGTGGTGGATGGAAAATGTGCTGTGATAAATCTTAATGAAGAAGGATCCTCGAGGATCAGATTCATTGTTTAGATAGTTAACATGACAATGACAGTTTACAAGTGGTGTCAGAGCTCGGCCTACACTTCTAAATGGTTTGGTCGATTTCGAATCATTTTAGCTCTTACTGATGGCTACTCTAACTTTGAGTATACAAGCTGGCGTGCAATTTCCTCGCGCATTTGACATTATTAATCCTTTGCCTTAGAGCACAACAGGCAGCAAAATTGATATAGAGGATTTTTATTATTTTTGAAAACTTAATAAACTAAATTATTTAGTTATAAAGAATCAGCTTGATATTTAGTAGTCGTCACTTAAGAGTAGACACTTTGTGGTATCAAGGTGCTGGACCTCAGGATGTATGCCGATTGTATTTTTGAAATTACTAAAGTGGCAATTAATCGATACCAAGAAAATTAACTTGATACTCGTTTGTCATGTCCAGTGACATAATTTGCAGGTTTGGGTCCGATAAATTAAACCTACTCAAGGCCAAACAATTATTTTAAAATAATCGAATATCAAAACATTTTTTTCTTTAATTACAAATTAATTTCGTAGGCAGGGTAGATATTGTGCATATTATTTTCTTCGCAATTTAAAGATCTAATTAAACAACAGATTGTCCCACAGCAGTTTAATAAAAACGGAAATGAGCGTATTGGGCACGCATATGGCCAAGGTTAAGTAACCATACTCACTAATAGTCTCTTCGACTTTGTACTATATTAGGCCAGGAAAACAAAGGAAAAACAGACAGAATTTTTAGATAAAGATGATAGTTCCACAAAGTACTATTAAATTTAGGCTTGAGTTTTTGAGAACGGAGTAAATCTGTCCACTTTTTAGTTTTACTTCCCTCGCATACCGAAGGGAAGTATTGTATTCGACAAAAAATCACCCTCCGAGATTTTTTCGGATTTTGACATTTCAGATCACGTAGATTACGAAAATATAGGTTTTTCAATTCCGTTAGTCAGTCAGTCTGTCTGTCTGTCTGTCTGTTGGTGCATTAACTAAAAAAACTACTTGACGGAGAGCAGTCAAATTTGGTACGTAGTTGACCCTGCTGTCAGCGAAGAAACGGTTAAACTTTCACTGGACAATATACAGGGTGGACCGTCTAAAGGGAATAAATAAAACAAAATTGTTTTTGCTCAAATTTGAAATTTCCACGTTTCATGACACGCTAGACCTATTTCAGAAAAAGAAAATTTTGAAAATTTTTTACACCAACATTTTTGAAAAATTTTTTGTCACTAAAATAGATGAAAAAAATGTCCTTTGTTCAAATTTAAAATTTCCACGTTTCCATGGCATTCTAAACCTATTCAAACAAATTTAATTTTTTTTTTCATTTAAAAGTTTTTTTTTTTTAATTTTAAATCTATCACTACTTATAGAATGGATGAAAATTTTTTTGCTGAAATTTAAAATTTCCGCGGTTCATGACATACCAAGCCTATTTTGGAAAAAAAAAATTACCACTAGAATAGATGGAAAAATATTTTTTTTGCTCAAATTTGAAATTGTCACGTTTCATTCTAAACCAATTTCAGAAAAAAAAAATTGAAAAATGTTTTCACCAACATTTTTGAAAAATTTTTTAGAACTAAAATATACAGGATTTTTTTTCTTTGCTCAAATTAAAAATTTCTCGGTTTCATCGCATTCTAAACCTATTTAAAAAAAAAATGTTACCACTACTATAGAATAGAAGGAACGTTTCCTTCTTGCTCAAATTTAAAACTTTCACGTTTTATGACATTCTAAACCTACTTCCGAAGAAAAAAATTTGGAAATTTTTTTACCAACATTTTTGAAAAATTTCAAAAAATGAAATTTGTTAACTACCACTATACTTCCACTCCACTACGTGAATGTGGAATTGAAAATGTAACGGATGGCAATAATATTTAGCATATGCACATGTTATACTTTTATTGAAAAATGTACAGGGTGGTCATCCCAAGAAATAATTCAGTCATGGGGGACATCTGTAAAGGTATTTGCGCAAGCCTTCCATATCTGGCACCTGTTATTTAGTATTGAACTTTTGCTGTTGGATGAGCACTGTAAGTATATTTTTTTGACCAAAAGTTATCAGATTTTCTTTGTAATTATAGTGAGATAACAACCATATTTCGATTATTATTCTCAATGTTTTTTCGTAATTAATAATTTTTTAGAGTGACCGCCATGCACAAATAACGATGGAAGTTCTGTGTAAATACCTTTACCGATTTTTTAACTATAACTCAAAAACTATACATTTTTGTATATACACATAATACGATTTTTTTTAGAGAACCAAATTTCATATCGAAATGACATTTTATAAAGTAAAACAAAAATTTGAAACAAAATAAATCAAAAACACTATTAGAGAAAAAAAAAATAAATTTAAATTTTTTGATTT
Organism: Stenurella melanura; assembly: GCA_963583905.1. Classification (NCBI taxonomy): domain Eukaryota; kingdom Metazoa; phylum Arthropoda; class Insecta; order Coleoptera; family Cerambycidae; genus Stenurella; species Stenurella melanura. Next base: position 109,597,125 of record OY757314.1, on the reverse strand, counting down.
TTTACAAATTTTTGTATATAATTTTTTTTCTGAGTGGATTTGGGTATAGGGATTGGTTTACAAAAAAGAAAGCCGGCGCAATTCCTTTTAAAATGGCACAGCTTAATAATATACAGTTGGTCAATTCCCCTCATTTTTGCCATCGACGCGTGGGCTACACTCAGTACGAAACAAGTTAGTTCTCGATTATAGCGAGCGAATAGAATTGTTCAAAAGTTGCAAAATATGTATTGTTGTGTATTATTTGTTTTCGTATTCAAAAGTTCAAAACGACTGGAAAAATGAGTACTCGAAATTGTTTTTAATTATTAAGGAATTCATTTCATAACACCTCCAGCTGCATCCAGTGCAATTTTTTTAGAAATCGTACAAATATCAATGAACTATTTGATTCATTACATTATTATTATGCGTGACAATATTTTTCATGTTTGAAACTGTTTCCTAATTATGTGAATTTTGTGCTATGATTATATTACAACATAGGACATAACCAACAAATTTAACATTTAGTTCGGTACACCGCGCTCCGGTGTCCGCTACTCGATTTTAAAACTGGCGCCATTCTCCTCTGTGCGCATGGTCTTTGCTCATTCCTGGTCTAGCGCATATAAACGAAACCAAGTCCCATTTCTTCGACATAGAGTAGATAGGAAGTGAGTCTACTGTATATTTCTCTACTGTGAAAATAGTGACCGATAAAAGCATTTTTTGATAAAAATTGGCTGAGATACAATTGACTTTCTAAAGTGCCATTTCGATAGGAAATTTCATTTTCTACAAAAAATCGCAATGTGTGTATACTAAAAATGTATAGTTTTTGAGTTATAGTTAAAAAACTGAAAACATGACAAATTTCCTCCGTTCTCAAAAATTGTAACCGTCACGTATTGAAGGAACACTCAGTACCTTAAATTAAATAAAAGCACGTATAAAATTTGTACATTTATAAGATTGTTTTCGTACGTTCGTAAAAACGGTAAATTCTAGCGGGTAAAAGACCGTTTGACCTTTACGTGCTACGGAGTAAGGAGACGCCGAAAAGATGGCGTAGATGCAGGTGGCCGTGTAAGGCCGTAAGAATCAAAAGCCGCTATATAGTTCGTAAATATCTGTATATAATGAATAATAACTGCGAATAGAGTCGGTAATGTAGTTATTTTAGTTTATATGTTCTGTGTTATAGTTACAGCAAAGCAATGTTTTCATCGAATCAACTGTAAGTACAGCAGACTTTTATATTATGTATGCCTCTCGTGTTGCTAATGTGGCTGTTTGACGTCGATTGCGACAATGGGGACTTTTGATGGCTTCAATACCCCATTACGCGTTTGGCCAGTAACATTTCTTATGGTAACCACTGTTTGATAAGACTTCTCGTATCTTTTGAGAAGGATATAGTGCGTGAATAACCTCGTTTTAGTTGCGTAGCTATACCGTCCTGTTATTTTGACATATCCTGTGTGTTTTGGGCATAAAAACATAGTGTTCAGCTGTCGAACCAGTTTATGTCGAAAATAGTAATTGTCGGGCTATTTTTGTCATTAATTTTACATACAGTTAGTAATATATTTTTTTTACAGCCAGAGTTAACTTTCAGGCTATTATAGAAATTGGGTTTTACAATAGCTGGTCATTTTCGATGTGGTAGTTATCTAGTAGTTAACTTTACTAGCAGATGAGGTGTGGGTAAACTAGAAGTTGGCAGTTTACTGGCAATTTATAACCTATAAAATAACTGTCAAAAATAATTTTTTGATATTTTGCCTAAAAATGGATATGTACGAAGTAAATGCATATAGCAGTGATGAGTAGCCAAGGTAATCCCGTATAGACCTAACTTTTTCTAAGAATACGATGGAAGAGATTTTTTAAATAGATCGAGACTAAATACTACCTACTTACTTAGTAATAGACCACTAACTCATAAATTGCTTCTGACATTTATATTTGATAGCAGGTGACGTGACTGGACCAAAATTCATACATTTTATGTATATTACCCATTTTTCCAGTACCAACATTATAAATTTTATTCACAACCTCTCGTTTACAAATCATCACTTAACTTTATATTACAAAACGCATGTGTCGGTAAAGTTATAGTTAATCTGCAAGTAAAAGTCAACCAACATGATAGTTAACTTGCGATTGTAAACCGGCTGTATATGTAATCCAGCTAAGCTTAATTGCAAGTAAAAGTCAACCAACATGATAGTTAACTTGCGATTGTAAAACCGGCTGTATATGTAATCCAGCTAAGCTTAATTATGTTATCGTAAAAATTATTTGTTTACAACGCCCTGGCCAGATCGCGTTTAGTTTAGTTTCATTATTTACTGTATACGGCTTCTTATTATGTGTACAATATTTACTTTGTCTTTTGTTATATGTCAGATGGACTTTTAATGGTTTGTTTACATGATTATTTTGACGAAAGTTTTTGTAAAGTTTACTCACAACCCTGATGTCAAGTTGCTCTGCTTTGTTTGTGTATTTTGTGTAAATCATTAAAGTAAGTTAAATTAAATGATTCGTTTTATTCTCCCTCAAGAAATTATCACGTTTCAAAATCCAAGTTTAAATTTAATAGCACATTGTGGAATTATCTTCTTTCGGGTACAATTGAAGAAATGAAATATTAAAATACCTTTAACGAATTAGTTATTTATTCAATTTTGTCAATCTCTACAAAATTTGAGAATAATCTTCGTGCCCGTTCAATAGTTACAGAGTATCTCAATAGGCTGGACAGCCCTGTATATTATTCTTAAAAAAGTTATATTGCTTGTTTGTACTTAACAGATGAATCAGTGAACACGAAAACAACCTTTCATTGAAAGTTTCACAGCAAAGTTTATTTTTAAAAACAATAGAATAATAATAACAAGGTAGTTAATGCTTTTCAAGTACATTGTCTTTTCGTAAAATTACCTTTAACGCGTCATACCAGAGAATATTTAGAAATATTACTTATCGTAAGGTTTATTGTATATGTTTCTAATGCGCAATGGTTTCACCCGAATGGAATTCAACAGGTTTTAAAGCATTAAAGCAATACTGTTCTGAACATGTTATTTCCAATATTTGCATCTTGGTAACTTCACTAACGATTGTCAAAACTTTAATTGTAATTGTAAATTAAATAAAAACATTTATTATTGTCATTAACTATATTAGCGTAAACCGCAACTTCAAAGAGAATGGAAGCGTATTAGAATAAACCAAGATCCAGTGACAAAGATAATTATTAACAATAATAGCAACATATTTAGGTAAAAATAGGATACTTTGTATTAGTCTGGTTCACTTTTCGACAGTTTCTAATTCTAGCGGCATTTTGGATAAAATGACCAAATGACCTTTTTATACTAAATCGGACCTGCTGAATAACAATTTTGATGTTGGCACGACCAAATCTTGACTGGAAGCTCAGCATTCAAGATGGTGGCGTCGAAGATGGTGGATGTTTCCTCAATATTACGATATTTCTACTCCCGGGGTCGCCTTTTTTTCATCTGAAAACCGTTTATTGGGTTATTTTTTGTTGTAGAATGCGATACCAATCTGATAACAATTGTTTCAGACTGTTCAAAAAATTATTTAACCGATTTTGGTACGAAGAATACTGTGAAAAAGTCAACATTTTGAGTCGATTTCTCTTGCATTTGGTAGTTGTAAATTCCTGATGTTGGCACGTCGTTTTGATATTACATATACATTATTTATTTAGTTATCATATATTTTGCCGCTATTTCTGTTTTGGTCTTTAGTTTGGCGTTAGATCTAGGGAGTAAAAGTAAGTTGCACCACTGCTTATGCTACTCGTCACTCAAAATAAATGTGTCGCACGAGTAGGTAAATCACGTTGGCCGAAGGTAACGAAAAGTGCAATATTTATAGTAATTATACAAGACTTTTGGTAATTACACTGGCCATTTAATCGTCTTTTTCAGAGTTTGTACATTTGTACAAAGTCCACAATAGAAACATATTGAGGTGCAAATTAACTTAGCCTTGTAGCATTTACAAAGCTTTGTAGAACAACCTTTTTTGCAACCACAAAGACTAATATCGGTAGTAGCCCTTTCAATTGATTGGTAAGAATTAGGATATAGCCCTTTGCATCTCTCTTTCATCCGCAGTCACTGATCGGTGAGAGGACGGATTCAGAGAGGCGAGCGTTCTGCCAAACTAAAGTTGGGTGGTGACTTCATTTAATATGTTTTAAAAGCGCTGGTCGTTGGAAGAGATCTGGGTTTTTTACTTTACCAAACAAGGCATGACATGCAACGTCGGTTGAAACTATTGAGTCAGCTACCTGGAGAAGAAAAATAACTGAATTTACGGGTAATACAAACCTTGTACTTGTACAATGTTGTCACAAACATTTCTGCAGAAGGTACGGTGCCAAACGAGAACAGAAAGTGCTTTCAAAACACTTTAAAAGCTGCTGGTTTGGTAATGGATGACAGGTATGATGTGACATCACTTCCCGTGATAACGTTCAAGGCCAGTATAATTTTCAATTGTCCCTTGTTCCATTTGCTATGTGCATCATGAACAGGTACATAGATCCTCTTTTTTGCAGTAACACTCATTAACCAAACTTGTTTTGCAGGTATTTTATCGAAGTGATGAAGTTAGTTCTTCTATAGCTGCCTGCATGGCTTTAGACTGCACCTTCCGCAGTGATTCCCCTTTCAAATCATCCTGTCAAAATATACACCTGCTCCAATCTGTGACTATTTCCAGTGCGCTTTTTATCGAGCTTGTCATGACAGTCATTTGAGGTTGAGACATTTTGGTTAACCTCCTCTCTGTATCACCTTTTTCTCAAATGCTCTATATTCATTTTATTGGTGAAATCAGAGTCACAGCGTCTGTGATACGAAGAAGAGACATTCTTACATAGCAACCTCAAAATTCTGTCTATAGCGATACTGTAAATTGCATCATGTAGAGCATTTTGTTCTTTTACATAAGATTTCCATTTCTCATAACCTGTTGTTGTTCCTGTTGTCAACGTAAATACGTCACTATTCTTAGATTTCGAACAAAGTATGCACAAATTACTTCGATATCACCACTATGGTGTAGATTTAGTTGCGGTTTTATCTAAAACACACAAGACCATAACCATAAAATTGGTACACTTATCCTTGCTCAGATCATAAATACAACTGGTTAAAAGCACTTTCTACTTTGATACACATTTACAGTAAACAAACATTGAAGAACAGTTATTGCACTAAACACAAACAATTTCTGAGTTTCTAAACTGCGACAATACGTCCACATAAACACAGAGAATAGTGCAGAGATGCCGCACTCCAACTTGTGCAGACAGGAAGGCGCCGCAGTCAGGTGGCGTGCGCGCACCACTCACGGCCCTTTAAAGATGTGCTTGTGTGCCTCACGACATATTGTCACGTCAGGATTAACCAATAACCAACAAAATATTAGCCAAAAAACACATACAGAAAGAAGACTGTTTTCTTGTCAAATTAACCTTTTATCGAGTATTTTACATACCAAAAATAGTTAAACTACTATTTAAACAGTCCACAATGATTACTACGATAAGGATAACCCTATAGGCAGACAAAAATCGGTCCCGGGAGAGATAATATCGTAATATTAAGGAAACGTCCGCCATTCTGGCTGCCATCTTGAATACTGAGCTTTCGGTCAAGATTTGGCCTATCAACATCGATTTTCGAGTTCAGTAGGTCCAATTTAGAAAGAATAGCTCATTTAGCCAAATGTTATCCAAAATGCCGCTACAATTCATAAAATGGCCATTATAGAGAAAAGTGAACCAGTCTATATGCTCTTTCGTCAATATCTTGAAAACTAAGCGAGATAAGGTGCTGGCATTTCTTGACATAAGATAATGACTGATTGTTTCTAATCATGGCTATTTTGATGAAATGATTACAACAATTCATGAATTTCTAATAAAATCGCAAATATTTTAAAAAGCTGAAAACGTTAACCCCTCAATGAAAAGATCAGAAAAAGGGAATTCAATTTTGCACAACTTGACGTAATAAAATACAGGCTGTTCCATTTGACCTAAACAAGTTTTCGCGGTTTGAAGTTGACAAAATGTAACGCGAAAAACGGAACACTTGTTATGATATTATTGAGTTTATTTCAGTTGTAGAACGCAGTTCTCTTTGTGTTCTTTCTCCGTGCCAAAGAGCAAATAAGGACTTTTCCTGCAAACCGTTGCACCCGTCAAATTTTTTATAAAATATCAAATATCTTCGAAACTGTTGGGTCTAGATATAGGGTGTGCTACATGCCTGAACTCAGAATTTTATTGTCATCTCGAAAAGTTGAAAATATATAGGGTGTTCCATTTAAAATAAGCAAGTTGGTATCGACTTCCGGTATAAACGGAAGTACCCCATGCTTCTAATTATTTTAGTTGGATTGGCCGCGCCGACATTAGTAACTGTCTAACTAAATTCTGATGCGTACTTTTCTCTATATCGATCGATTCAGTTCCTTGTGAGATACCCTGTATATGAATACATATACATACATGCATATAAGGAGGTACGTATGTAACAAGAAGTGTGTAATGTCTCTTTAGGTTCGAGCATACACAAATCTCCTCACAATTTGTAAAACAAATTAGGATTTCTAAGATACTGGAGAACATTCAATATTTATCCAACATAATGTGCCTAACTCATTGCAAGTTATAAACCTTGGTGGTTCTTCGTCTCTCAAAAGGTAAACGGATATAATATGAGTATGCCCAATATGCAAGCGGGTCAATCTTACTTGTTCTCATCTTCTAAGTCTACAGGGTACAGACCAATTATGAACTTCCTCTTTAATGGGTTTTAATTTAGCCTTCGTGACATTCCTTTGGAGCTGCCATTGACGTTCAATACTTTCCACAAATAGGTTTTAAGTCTCTTATATGAACATGATCTGATTCTTTATCAGCTGCTTGCCGTATCGACTTATCTGTTTTTTAATTTCCGAGTATGCAAATGTGACTTTTCACCCAGATGAAAATAATATTCTTACTTACTTCGGTTAGCAGAACTAAACGCGAAAATAATTTTTGGACTAATGGATCTTTGGAGAAAGTATTACTTGAAGCTTGGAGAGAACTAATAAATCAGTTACTAATATGGCCGAGGTGTTCAAGACCACTGAGGACAATAGGACCCGAGATATGCTATATAACTCCGGCTATAGGTAGTATAGATCAGGTGTGTGACTCGGTTATAACACAAAAGTGCATCCTGCTCCATTGTTTGTTTTGAAGCCATCTGTATAAACGTCCACGGCATCATTCAATTTGCCTCATATTACTTTAAACTTAGAAGTCAATTAATTTAAAATTAAAAATAGACCACATTTGTATCTTTATCCTTACAATCGATCCTAGTTTGTATTCCCAAATTTTCAACATATCGATGTGTTTATATAAGTTCATTGGACTCTTACGTATTTTTAGAAAATATGTATCAAAATCACTTTACAGTTCATGTATTTGTAACTTCGCACTTTAGGCGGTATAGAGCAGATGATTTCGAAATAATCCTGTTAATGCAAATGATTTTTTTTATTAAGTGATAGAGGGAAACACTGTTTATTCTAATCAATATATGAGATTGACCATTAACGCTATACTGATAAACTTTTATGACCCTTACAATTCGACTTTGTCCATTTAAGATTTAAGAGCACAACATAATATAGTAATTATTCAGTGTAGATTAAACCGTGCTCAAATGAATTACTTTTCATATTGTTAAAAATTTTGAACGTCCACTATCAATTTATTTTATTGTTATTCCCAAAATTTGTTTTGTTATGATTGTTTAGTGATTGTATATTTATTTATTTAAACTTTAATTTGTTAATTATTAAAAATGACCGTAGATGTGGTGGCGTCCTCCGGGAGCATGATCGTGGTCTCCAATCGACTACCGTTCGTACTTCAAAGGACTAAGGATGGATCCCTAATACGCAAGGCTAGGTAAGTACACCTGTTAATTAAAATAATGTGCCAATATCGCTTTAGAAAACTTGCATTTTGGTGTTAATATCTAATTAAAACAAAAGTCATATACCTGTAAAAATAAACAGTACATTTGTTATGTATTTTAGTAATTTTTTTTTCTTCTCAATGCTGGCCTTGGATACACTCCTTTAGCCAAGAGACTCTAACAAATTGTCCAATGTACGTACTTATATCTGTTAATTCTATCCCACAGAAAAAACGAGACCTAACCTAACTGATTCTAAATAACGAATAGGGATCTAGACAGTGGACACTCACTTCACATTAACGGTTTCGTCTATTTTAGTAAATAAGTTTTGAATTTTTAAAAATGCATTTCACTGTTTTTATTAGTAACTAAACTGACATTGATGTCTGTTTTTGTAACAGTATGCCTACTATTTATGATTGTGTTAAACGGTTATTTTGTATATATATAATTGATAAAAACAGAGTATACTATGTTGAAAACTGAAATAAAATATTATAGAAAAACAAACAACACTTGTTGACACCATGTTGGCCTAAAAGTAAATCAGGTTGTTTCTAGTAGATTTTGATGCGCTGTTTGCGAGCTCAAAAATGTTGTGTCAATTCAAGTTTTGTAACCAAGGTGCAAAAAATGAGGTGCATAGTCATTTTATGGTATATCCGACAATTCTTTTTTTGGCATCGAGTCGGATATCGTATTAAAAAACTATATACTAATATACGTTGGAAAAGTAAGGAAGATCCTTTACAATACATATTTAATTGCTATCATCTAACTTCTTCTGCAAAGGTGAAGCAAACATAACTTGTTTTTTTACGTGTGAAGAAACGACAATGAATACTAAATAGAAAACTATAAATATCACTTTAATGTAACATTCGTTTGGATAGTAAAAAACAATTGTTGGAGATTCCATGGATCGTTGAAACTGGCCAAGTATCTTATTTTCTGTACCGTTAAGTTGAACCATTTCAAAACTTGATGTATTACGGCATATCCAGAGCGAAATTTGTAAGCAGCATATCATAATCCAACAGAGAGGACATCATCTATTTAAAGCCAAAAAAATTGCATTTCTTTTGACCAGTGTTATCGTTATTCACTAATTACCATAAATTCAAACATTTACATAAATAAGATATATCTTTCTGCAGCAGAAAAGTCGAATAGTACTCTTACTACATTACCACGTTCTTAAAATCGGCCTTTTCTCGAAATTTAACAAAATGTATGATTTAGTCCCAACTAGCATTACTAGAAAAACAGAGTAGAAATATATCTATTAAAGAGCCCAAATACATAGGAAATAAACCTATATGCCATACTTGCATATCAGAATATAAACAAAACTAAAACATTAAAGATTTGTAAATTGTCTGCCAAGAATAAGAGAGTGACATTATATTCAAAATAGCTTTTATAGTGAAATATAATTAAGGGTCTGAATTGCTATGGAAATTTATGGCTGGAACATTTATAGAAGTGTAGTAAAATATTTTCGATTTAATCCGTGTGGTGGAATTGTCAAAATTGTTTTTTCGTAGTTTTTCTTAAACATCTGATTGTATCACCTGTATCACAATAAAGAAAGAGAAACAGTCTGTTCACAATAAATTTACGAAGAAAACTAGATTTATCTGAACCTTTTTGGTCAATTTGTCAAGTTGCAAAACACAACAATATTTAAGGGAGATCATTCTTAAACAGTTGATTATAACTTGAACAATAATATCCGTATCATAAACTATAGAAGATTAAACCCCTTATGGCGCTTAACCATTGGACTAAGTTTTAAATTAAAATCGATGTAATAACGTCAAAGAAACAATTGCAATGTCGAAAATTTAATCGTTGACTGTTTAGGGACATCAAGTGTTACAACAAAAATTTTTATATCAGATTGTAGTTTTTATATGTTCTTTTGGGTAAATGAACAAAATTACATTTTAAATGTTTTAAAACCAAATTTATTCAACATCTCTAATTTTTTTTTTATAAAGCCAATTCATTTTACTCATCAATATTTTGCCCAAAATAAGAACTATTGGTATATATTAAGAGTACCCAACAACAATTTAAAAAAAGTTTAAGTTTTATCAACATCAGTTGGGAGCCGAGATATATTTTTTGGCCATTTACTCTTCGTTTTGTGTTTGCGAAGACTATAATAATGCGGTTTACTTGCTTTTCTTAGAAACTCATAAACTGTCTAATTAATAAGACTGTATTAATTTACATTTAATTTCAATAAACAACTGATGAACGGCTATTTGGCGCCATAAACAATATAGAGATAATGCTAATATATGTATGAATGTACATTATATCACAAAGAATTTACTAATCAATTTGCTGCTGATGAATGTGAGATTGCATACGAACCGCAGATTAATTAAAATAAATATAAAAATATGTATTTTTTTATTGGTACCCTATTTTGCTTATTTAAAGTACGCCTCAGGGTGTTTAAATCCAACTTTTAAAAACGCGCGTGTTTTAAAGTTACTACAACCCGAGCCAAAATGTCAACTTTTTAATTATTGATCTGACAGGAATTTTTGCGGTATTAACCACGAATCTGCTTTTCTATTTAAGTAATCAATGTTAGAACTCATTTTAAAGCAATATACAATCAGTAACAACTGCAGTGACAATATTTAATCCTATGTGACAGATTGCAAATTAATTTTTGCATTCTTCGTTTGACACTAACAGGTATCCTGATGTCACATCGCGAATTCAGCCATTTTGCATTCTTAATTCTTATTTCCATTTTTTGTAGTAATGATACCAGTATTTATGATTTCAAAGTGTACCAATAAACAAAAATAGCGTAAAGTATTCGTGGATAACTGGTCTTTAAATCGCTTGTTCTATTTCGAGCACTCCTGCTGCGCCGTCGTGCTCGAAAAATCGCTCGTGTTTTAAGGAACTTAATATCCACTTATACTTTAATATACTATTTTGCAATTCTCTACTGAAATGTCAACTTTTTAGCTGTCATTATAGATTAGATTTTTGTTTCGAAATTCTCTAAATTTTAAAATGTTATATGTTTATAACTAAATGAATACATCGGCTAGGAGGCCGCAAGACGAAAAGTGGCGTTTTGTCCACATCGTCTATTGCTTTGGCGAAATTGAAATTTCAGCTCGGCATTCCCCTATAACTTCCCTGTTGCAATCTTCGCAGGCGAGAGAGATAAACAGACTTTTTACGTTTATAACCGGACCGGAAAAAATGTCGGCAAATGAGTTCGCGGTTACTGAACACTGCAAAGAGTGAGGGGTACACAGCTACACACCCTTCGGTAAAGAGTAACCCGAACATAAAATATTTCATATCGCATTTGTTGCCTAGCAACTGATGCGAAATGAAATTCTGAACTCGAAATATTTCATAACACATTTGCTTCCTAGCAACTTGCCTAGCAACCGATGCGAAATTAAACTCTGTACAAAATATGACTGACTTTTCGCTCGTTAAATGAATGTCGTTTGAGGCTGTCGCATGTCGTAGAAATAGTACTTTTTGAACACAGAAATATACTTTTTTCACTGATTTTTGAAAATCGAAATAATATTTCATTCATTAGAATTTTATTATTATTTTTAATTCAATTAAATTTTTAAATTTATATACTTTATATCTATGGTACGATTTTCAACGTTGTAACTAGGTATCGATGAATGGAATGTACCAGTTTTTGAACACCATAGTAATAAGAGTGTCACCAAGTAATGCTATCTAAATAGAATATATCGGTTCAAAAGTCAGAATATAATATTTGATTTTCTGATTTTATGACAGAATTGAAAAAAATCTGATATTGCAAAAACAAATAATAATAATTTCTGATTTTATCTTGCCAAAATACTTCAGTTTGAGTAACTTTATTGTTTACTATTATATGTTTTGAATTTTTTTCTCGAAAAGAGGCCGATATTCTCTATCAACTTGAAACTTACTGATAAGAGGTTGTAAAACTTTGAACCATAACAGCCTACAAAAAACACTACAAATATTTTTTTGATGTTATACTTCCCTCGTTCGATACTTGTTCTTAGCAGAAAATATTTAAAAGTGAATATATGTACAGATTTTATGTGTAGTAAATCATTATTAAAAACACTAAAGTTTAAAAAAATAATTCCATTGAGTACCGTCGGTTTCTTCAGATAATGTGTGGATTATACTACACCCTAGCTCGAAATATAAATTTGGCCAAGACATTATACAGCATAGCGAACAGTCTAAGAAATAATAGTTCGAAGCTGATAAAATTTTCATACAAGTTTAATTAATTAATTGTTTAGACATTTGATATGTTGCGTCCATTTTGAATGATTGATATAATCATTCCCAAATATTAAATTTTCTTCTTGTAATGCATTACTTTGCACAGTTACAGCCAAGTTTATTCTTCAAAATATATGTGTATATAAGGAGATTTCAAATATTTATCTAAGGACTGTATTGGTTATATAAACTATAATACATACATTTTATTTTATTAATATTTACTGTTAATAAATGTTCTAAAAGCCATTCTTTTTATTTTGAAAACGTACTACTATTGCCTTCTTAGCCACCGCGTTCAAGGAAGTATCATTAGCTAGAAAGTGTCAACTGTCAACATTTCAGTGAAACAATTTGCTGACATTAAATAATGCAGGTCCGAGAACTGTGCCCTGTGGAGTTCCAAATGATATATGCTCTGAATTACTTGATGCTTCGACAATCTTAACACTCTTTCAATTTGTTATATAGCTCATGAAGAAATGATTTGGTATTCCATAATCTTCTAGTTTCTCAATCAACATTTATGAGACACCGTACAAATGCCTTGACTAAGTCTAAAAATATGACCATCTGCTTCTTGAAATTATCTTCTGAATTATATAATGACTTAATTACCTCGAAAATGTCATCATCGGCACTACCATTTTCTAACAAATTATATTGGTTACTAGGGAGTATCTTATTATCATTCAAGTTATCAGCTGAAATAGTTGCTATACAGATTTCAAAGAGTATTGCAACTTACTAATTACCGAAATAGGCCCGTAGTTGCTCATTGTGCTCTTTGTTTTTGTATATTGTTACAACAGGCATCTTTAATGCAGATGGAAACTTCTATTTTACAAAGTTTAAATTAATAATATAACATATTTGCTTTGCAATTTCTGATTTTGTTATTTTGATGAATTTTTCAGAAAGATATATGCACTATAATGTTTTCGTTTCATTATATTTTTCCTTACTTCCATCTCTGTGGAGATATATGAAGAGTTAACCAGTGAAATAATAGTTCCGTCTTAACGGATCGTCATGTACATTAAAGAATCTCCTGATAAACACATTGAATATGAATATGTCAACATAAGCAATTTTTATTCGTTTGTAACACTGCAGATAAAAATTATTCAACCGTTCGATCGGAACTTCTAGCATGTCATAACTCATAACATTTTAAACAATATTTGAGCAACAAATATTTCCAACAAAAATAATAACAAAATAAGTAAACAAATTTATTATAACAATAATGAATAATATTTATTTATAAAATATATGCATTTTAAACGATAGAAAGGAAATGCATTACAAAATTGAAAAAACAACGAAGATTGCTGTAGTTGATAAGCCCGTGGTTTTATATTTAATAATAGCGTTTAATATAGATATAGTAAAAATTAAGCACATGTTTTAGTGATAATTAAAATGATTTTTAGTTGTACAGATGCTAGTGTGTTACTTAATCGAAGTAGTTATGTATTTTTATTTACAACTCGTTTGGTTTCAAATATAAAGTTAATTTTTAGAATCGAACGAATTATATTAATAGTCCTACCGAAATAGCCCATTCAATACATGAGATGCGGTAGTGCTCAACTGAGCAGAAAATGTTAAATTTCTCTACAGTTAAGGGTATGTAGTTCTTTTTGTTTGCCGCCATAATTTTCTAGATTATTATATTGTTAAGGGGCATTAATTTACATTTAAAAAAACAGAAAGAACTTGTAACAAGTTTAGAGCTCTGAAATAAAATAAAACACAACAGAAATCAGAAAGTCTTCTAAAAAGTGACCGCAAAGAGCTGTTTATTCGTCTGTTTTTGGGCAGCGGATTGCGAGCTTGGCAAAAATCGTGAAAAGGTTTAACTGACCTCAAATTAATCCTTACTAAAAACCAAGGGAGGCATTGTTCTTGGTTTTTTGAAAATGTTCAGCAATTGCCCCTATTCAGGGGTTGTAATTTAAAAAATCAGTATCAATAAATCTAAAAACATTTCTTTTGTATTATTTTAATAAAATCAATCTTAAGAAAATGAAATTATGTATTTTCTATCAAGAAGGGTAAAAAATGCACGCATAACCCCTCAAAGGCGGTGAAGTCATCCCCAAAATATCGAGAAAATAAAAAATATTCTTAGATACTCTGAAAATAAAATATTCAAATGTTTCAAGTTAAATCAAAAGATCGTTCAGAAAAATAAATATAATGTCATGTGTTTCCACCCCTGAAACCACCTTTCAGGATCCGTGGGGTCCAAAATAATTTCACAAGGGGTAACCACTAACACTTTATTTCATAACTTACTGAAACTATACAATATTTTTAAAACAACCTTTACACATTATTTACTACTTTGTGTTTCTATCACCTCGGATTTCTAACCTCGCATTTGTCACTTTTCAATTTCTTCTTCTTCCGCCGGGAATCTCGCCTTATATATTCATCTATAACAATGTATAACTCTAGAGCCATCTACAGGATTCCAGAAGAGATGGCATGTATTACTGGTTGCCTGTCAATTTTTATTTAATTTTCAGCTTCTATTCGTTATGAGCTACCAGCTTCAGTCCCTAGGGGGCGCCAGCGCGTGCCACAATAATAAAAAAATATGCTAAATGAGCCCATTAGGAAAAGAGTAGTTATTAATATTATTTCCTTCACGTTTGTAAAACAGTGAGACACTGTCAATGTACTAGAAAAATCATAATTACACACAGTACCTAACTAATATTATCAAGACTGTCATTCAAACAATTGCTGTCGAAGGAAATGTGTGTTCATTAATTTATTTGTTTTTAGTGCTGGTGGTTTGGTGACGGCTGTAGCACCTGTGGTAATTAATGGAAACGGGCTATGGATTGGATGGCCTGGCATACATCTTGAAGATCCTGATGAACCAATTCCAGAATCAGATCCATCAGATATTACTCCAACGGCTGGATTAAAATCTGATAAAGTAAGTAGTTCATACACAGGTTTATATTAGTAAAATATGTTGCGACTACTTTTGTAATTTATTGTATTGGTGTCGACTGAAGTCCTTTAACCTGTTAAAAATATTTTAAGTAAATTACATGTAATGTCATTACAGTGCAATAGTAATATGTAAAGAAAAAACAAGTTTTTTGGCATATTATTTAATAATGATGTGTTCTCAAAGAGTTCGATGTGGATATTTTCTTCTGTTGGGTGTTTGCCCTCCCTCTTCCATCGGGATTGAATGATTTTGATGTTACTTTCATCTTTAGCGAATTGTGTTGTTGGAAACTGTAATCTTTGGGTTATTGGTGTAATTATAGTCATTTGACAAAGAGGATTATTGGGAGGGTTATGTGGAGGATTTCTAGATAATTGATCTCAATGATGTTTCTGCTATTTCTAGATTTGAAACCAATTAATTGTATCGTAATATAAGAAATTATCTTGGTCAAAAATTGTGATGAAGCTAAGAAAGAAGCATCTAGTCTGTCGGGTGCTACAAACGATCTTGTATGCGCGCGTGTCATCATCACCCATGTAGTTGGTATCCGGGAATGGCAGGGAACATGCGCCGTTTTTGCAATGTATTTTCAATTGCAAAAACGGCGCAAATATTCTCCTTGCCCTTCTCGCATACCATTTACTGACTTTCAACGGACGACTCTGACTTACCCCAAAATTTTGCAAACAAAACGTTCCACTGTTCAAATTTAGTTTTACGTACAATAGACTTGCATCAATACGCCTTCTACTGCTCGCATACTAGATCGTTTGTACTACCCGACCGACTAGACACTTGTAGTTAAAACCTGCTGTATTAGCTTTTATAATGATTGTCAAAGTTTTTCAAGTTTATCGTCCCACACTCATATCATCTGCAATAAGGAGCACGTGTTTTTAATTCTAAAGATAAAATTATAATAAACTAAATAAAAGGCTAGTAATGTTTTTATTATCAAGAAACAAAATTTTTGAAAACCGTTGAAAATATCCCTCGTCATGTTCAATGCAAAGTTTACGCGCCTCCTTAACAGCATTAACGGCTTTATAGTTCTTCATCCCTCCACAATTCTTTGTTCCAGCTTATTAAAATTAGGTACAGCATTTCTGAAAATCGTGTATGAGATAACAAAATAATGCATAATGGTCAAACAAGGTGATCTTGGAGAAAACTTAACTTGTATATGTAAACTTAGGTTATCAAAAATTTTGCAAAGTCGAGCTTTATTTTCTCTTTCCGTCCTTCTGAAAATAACCATGCTGAGACTCATAATTGTGCGGGTGGTAAACAAACACAGACAAAACGTTGTTTCTATATTTCTCGGCATCAACGATAAAATTGAGAACAGAAACAGACCCAATTAGTCTCCTGTGAAAAACTGCCATCCAAACACTAACTTTTTGAGGAAACAGTGGAGATTCAACATAAATATGCGGATTGCCGGTGCTCCACGTTCGCATATATTAAAAATTGGCGTACCGCAAAAGATGAAACTACGCTTCGTCAGAAACAAATGTCAAGTTCAACAATTCGTCATTCATTAAATTATTGACAAGCCACTGGCAGTACGCAAGAGGTCTGGGCCTCTATTCTTGACTGAGAGAGAAAGGAACGTTCCCCAGGGAACAATCCCTCATGGTCTTCTCTCAGGAGAGTAGGTATTCTTGAAAACAAGTGAACATGGCGAAACAATAAAACGTAGTAGTAAACATTGCCAATTGTACTATGAAACAAACAGTCAATAAAATTATAGTAAATTTTGACACCTTGATCAATTGTGGTGAATTATTCACATTTTTAACTAGTTGAATGGTCGTGTAATAATTCTTTTTTAAAATAGAAAAGAGGCTAAAAGTTTAAATTCTACAATTTCTAAACCTTAGTCGAGTAGAAATAACCACCAACTAATTTTGGAATAAAAAATATCTGTCAGAAAGTTGTAAATAAATTTGCTTGTACTATGTCTCTATTTAAAAAGGAATATTGGCATTTTATCGGCATCGTAAATTGTAAGGTGAAATCGGCATGAATGAACCAAAAATGTCTTTTCACGATTTTTTGTGTGAAAAAACCGATTTTTGAAAATATTCAAATTCAAATACGGACTATTAAATGTATCAATAAATTAAAATGAAGTTAACTATCGTTTTAAAACTGTAACATATTTTATATTAACCTTTGAGAGATTCTATTTATGTTAGGTTTTTCTGCGTAGTATAATCTGAAAACAATTCATATCGCAGCATGAATAACATTTTTAAAGTCAAATTTTCCCGTAAACACACATTATTATCTTATCTTCAATAGTTATTAAAACTGCATTAATTAATTCGGTGTTATAACAACATAAACCTAGTTAAATAATGCGATCATTGACTTTGTGAAGTAAGTATCTAACAGAATGCCACCTCTAAAGGTCATTCAAAAAGTAAAATCTCTAAGAAAAATTCCTTACGAAACTTTTTCAATGCATCGTGGATACATATTTAGCGACTTGAAAACCTACACATTTTTCTTAGGTCAGGCATGTTTATACAATGAATTTATTTAAAACGACACCACTATAACAACAGCAGGTTTGAAATTTAAATTAATTGATAAGAATTATATGGATTATGTACATTCGTTTTAAAATTAAAGATTGTAAAATAGACAATTCAAATATTAGCTGTGCAATTTTTAATGATGAATCGAGAGGGAGCACTTTGAGGCAAAATATGAGGGGCAGCAGGATTATGAACACTATAATCACAAGTGGAGGCACCTATACAAAAATCATTAACTGACCTAGCTGCTATGATAAATTATACCACAGTTGAATTAGTTGGTATAAATGGGGTGAGAATCCTTCACAACAGAATATACCAAAAAATATGGGAAACAGTAATATTGCCCAATGATTGGAGAAAGCCCTTTTGTGAGACAGTGTGCTTTAATAGGCAGTGGCGACAGATGTCGTGAGGCTGTCGGACGTACTGAACAGTAATGGAAAGTCAACTAGAATATTGCTTGAATCACAGAACGTCTGTTAATACGTTGTGAAGGAAAAGAATAAGAAGTATATTGAAATTAAGAATTATGATTGTGTAATAACCAATTCAAATATTAATTGTGTATAATGAGTTACATCGTCTAATTATGTCTAAATTCATCTGGGTGTATCCAAAATGAAGTGATGTGTTAAATAATTATTTATTACCGACGGAGACGTAGGTATAATTTTATTTTTACCTGTATATAACTTTATGTTGGTTTCAAATATATTAACAAAATTCGGCTCGAAAGTGTTTCATGGATACCTTATAAGCTTATGTTAAAAATTATTTATAAAAAAATCCCTAATACGATTTGCCAAAAAATTGACCCCATTCTCACCCTCCAATCCGCGCGTCTATGAAATAAATAGAATATATATATATGCGCTCTGAAGAAGTATACAATTTACCCAAGTTTAAAAATAATCGCTGTGTTAATAACTGAGCTACGGGGTGTTACCGTGAAACGTGGGACACAGGGTATAGTAAATATATTGAATAGTTTTTATTGGTGTATGTAACACCAATAATTATCGCACACTGCTTTATTTAGAACAATTTATAATAAGTTGAGATAGACATATGTTCGATGATGTATATTTAAATAAATATTACAAAATATTCAAAAAATTTGATTACTAAATGATTATTAACATATTATTTGTGGACATTGTACAAGGTGATTAACCTCTGATAAATTCTTTAACAGAAAACAAATATATTTAACGTCACAATATGGCTTGCGCATAGATTGATAATGGAATAGGAATACTATAGTTACATACACCTACGAGAGATTGTAAATATTGACAATATTTCTGGTAGGTTATAAATAAATGATAATTAATGTTTGCTCTTCCGAATCTATAAAACTGCATTAATTAAAGTAGTAAATTCTTTGTGTACTTACCTACTCAAGTAAATCAATAGGGCTAATAAAATTTGTTGGTGTAGATACGGGGTGTTTGGTGTATACGTACACATATTTTTCGTGATATATGATATATTTATTTCGTTATAAAATGTTTACTTTACTTCAACGATTTTTCTTAAATTAAATATTTTATAAAAATGCGATATTTTTTGAGCAGTTAGTAGTACTTATAATATTGACCAGGTCAGAAACGCTGGCGAAATAAAGTCAAGTTCAAGGTAATTTTGCGATCTACATCTCCAGTTTTATTATGTTCATTACATCCATAGTAAGAAATAAATAACGCCAGATAAGTGCCACCCGTTCTACATGAATATTGCTATAGCTGACATCCGTAAGAAAAATGCCGCTACTGTGGGCGTCGGCCACTCAAAGAGACATTTTATGTGTTTACTGGCATTGCGTTATCTAGATATAGGCTATGCCTTAGAAATCATAGAAATCATACATTGTTGTCCATGCGTTTGATTTGTCTAGATTTTAGGTAAAGTAGTAGTAGAAATTAATTAACATAACTGGGTGTTATGAATCAACTGATGAAGTAGGTATTAACGAAATTAAATTAAGTGCTATGCACTTAATTGCTGACGATCAATTCATTCGCTTTTTGTTGGCCGGAGGCAAAAAATCAAGAAAACGTTTTCTTAGGAATGTTTCTAATTTTGAATAATGGAATATAACAAACAGAAAGAAGAAAATTGACCAAAATCGTCTGTTTTTGAGAGTTAAGTGCAAACATAAAAAAATTCAAAATTGAAAAGTATTTCGCAATTATTAAATGTATTGATGTGACTGGAACCGAAAATAGGCTATTAACTATGTTGAAAAAAACAGGCGTAAAAGGAACCAATCCGTTAAAGCGGTGGCGGTCTCGGTATCTAGGGCTTAGTCAGCATTTTATAAGCGAGGCAAGCAAGATTTTTTTTATCGGAAGAGGGGGATTTTTTAGGCCTCGCGCCGGCCATTTATTCGGGGGATGGGAATTTTGTACTAAACTTTAACGTTCAATAAATATATTTTATTATAATGTTTAAGGGCCGGTTTAAGGATAAATAAAATCATATTTTCTTTTAAACTGCAGAACGGTTTATTTATTAAAGTAAAAGAAAAAAACTCATAAACATAAAAAATCAAATCCTTTATAAACAACAAATACTATCAGAAACAAAGATCAATTTAACGAATTTAAAACTAGAAAACTAAAACTATGAGAACAGAATGTGAACGAGAATTAGAAATTAAACTAATATAGCTGCCAATTCTTCAGACATTTGCGCTAAATTATTTAAAATTTCATCGGTATTTGGAATAATTTCTGCTTCAATGCTTATTAACAAAAATGGCTCCAGAAAGTCCGGAGATATTACTTTTCAGCCTAGTTTTTATTATTTTTAATTTCCAAAAAGCTCGTTCACAATTAATTTGTATACAAGCTAATCTTAGGGATATTTATATGCTAGATATATATTAGCATATAAAATTTTTAAAAGAACTTGTAGAAAAAATCCTGTCTCAAAAAGTGCACTCGATAGCCAAACTAACGTCATGACAATTAGCTTAATATTAACAGTTGAAGTGTTAAAGTTTCGATATTAGCTTCATTGGTTGCTTTTGCTGCCTCCGCACATCTCGAGTTCGTGCTTCGGATTTCGACGCTGGCGGAACGGCCAAAACAAGCCAATAGTACTCACTAGCTCACCACATCTGCCAAATCTTTTAAAAATAGATAAACATTCAAAGGCATTCCGTCAGCGATTTGAATGTTTTTGCTTCCCGTATATATAAGCAAACTCAAAAGGCAAATGTCGAGTCTTTTACTCGACATTTGCCGATTCGCCGACCTGGCCAGACCTCCACTGCGTAAAATGTACTTTATTGTTTTATATCTTGAATTGTTCAATTGTTCCCGAAAAATGATAATTCCACAAAGTGCTATTAAATTTGGGCTTGGATTTTTAAGAACGGAGTAAATTTGTCTACTTTTTAGTATTTTAACTATAACTCAAAAACTGTACATTTTTAGTATATACACATAATACGATCTTTTGTAGAGAATCAAATTTCTTATGGAAATGGCACTTTATAAAGTCAAAGACAATATTTTTTAAACAAAATATATCAAAAAAACTATTTAAAAACAAACGGAGAATTTCAATTTTATGTTTTTTTTTTTAATTTTTGTGTTGGTGTGTATAGGCATTGCTTCACAAAAAAGAGCTGACGTAATTTGCGTCAAAACGGTGACCGATAAATGTATTTTCGATAAAAATTGGCTAAGATGCAGTAGTTCAAAATACTCTTTTACAATATTACCACTTTTTACCTTTGTTACCATTGTTATTTTTTATTTTTACACGCAAAAATTATTTTTATTCATTACAAAAATTATATTCGGTTTATCAGTGACAATGATAAAGGTATTTGTTTAAAATTTTAATATTCATATGATCTTAGACATAAAAACTTTAATGCTTGTACTAATTTATAGCTGTTTTAAAGATAATTTTTTTGAAAATTGCGTAAGTGTCTATTACTAGTTAATTATTTGTTTGTATGTATTATTTATTAATTCACATTATGTAAGTATCAAGTTCTAAAATTAAAAGTATTTGTTTAAAGTTTTGATATTTAGATGATCTTTAGTATGATTGATAAAATTGATCATTTTCACATCTGAACACATCGTAATTTCTCTGTATGGTATTCAGACCAACAGTTTAAGTAGCTGTCGCTTACAATTTTTTCAAAGATTATCGAGGAGCACAAAATTTTCTCTGGCCCATTTGCCACCAACTTCTGATGCCACTAAACAGCACGGCTTAAGGACGTTCCAACAAATTCAACAGTGGAAAGGAAATATGTTAAATCTTTTTGAGTGGGGTTGAAAAATATCTAAAAATGGATTAATGCCAATTAGCACAACCAAACCTCTTACACCGCAGACTTTACTGGAGCAAATAGCTTGCCGGTGCATAAAAGGTCGTCAAGGAAATTGCGGCTGCAAATTAGGAATTAGCTGCTCCATGTTCTTTAAAGAATGTATGGACTTATATTGTGAAGACGCTGATGTTCCAGAAGTTACGGAAGATGTAGAGAAAGATGTTGATGAAGATATTGATATTCAATTCTAAAACATTGTGGGATAAATATAATAGATATGTAATTTTCAAAAAAGTATTTTTAAAACAGCTATAAGTTAGTACACCATTAAAGTTTTTTTTTGTGTCATATGAATATCAAAATTTTAAACAATATCGTTATCACTTATACCCCGATAATAATTTTAATATCGAATGCAAATAATGTTTGCGTATAAAAATTAAAAATAACATGGTACAGAGGTAATAAGTGTTAAGATCATATAAAAGTGGGTAACCTTGGACGACTCTATCTCGGCCCATTTTCAAGTAAT
This sequence comes from Stenurella melanura, assembly GCA_963583905.1. Lineage (NCBI taxonomy): Eukaryota > Metazoa > Arthropoda > Insecta > Coleoptera > Cerambycidae > Stenurella > Stenurella melanura. The sequence continues at coordinate 109,574,438 of OY757314.1, read as the reverse complement.
TTTATCGGTCACCATTTTGACGGGAATGACATCAGTTTTCTTTTTTGTGAACCAATGCCTATACTTAAATCCACTCAGAAAAAAGTTGTACACACAAAGTTTAAAAATAAGAAACAAATAATTAAAATTTTTCGGTTTATTTTAATAATAATAATAGTAATAAAGTGCCTTTATTTAGTATTACAATATAAGTATAATACCAAGGGCGAAGTCTAGCCCAAGCTAGTCTACTTAACACTACCCGACATAACATTGATAATAATATTAAAAACAGGTATGCTTAAAACTAAATTATTAATTTTAATTGTTTACAAAATATGATAGAAATATTAAAATACAATTGTTGTTACAAAATATATGTGAAATAATAGAGAGAAGGGAAAAAACAAGAACACATATGTGAGACTAAATGTATATAAAGGGCATTTAGTTGCAAATACAACTGAAAAATAACATAAAACAGTTAAACAGAGGTTTATAAGAGATTAATAACAGACCACGCCGTGAATAATCAATAATTTCGGTTAACTTGGTGACTCTAGGTGTGTTTAACTTTATTACGAAAACTGCATAAGGAGATGTTTTTCAGATTGTCGCTTAAGCTATTGTATATTTTGGCTGTGTTATACGTAAATGATCTAGTAAACAAGGTTGAATAAAATCTAGGCAAGGATATTTGAATAATATGTCGTACATTTACGTTATGTAGATCGCGTTATTATAGTGTATCTGAGTCTTCATGACTCCCATATCACAGCTCTCTTATTAACATTGTGATTTTTTTTAATTCGGGTTGGAGGAGCTTACCCATCAGGAGATTGTGTCACGGTAAAGTAATTCAAAATCCACCAGTGGCGTCCACCGTTCTGATGAAAATTGTAACTAATTTTCCAAGGAGATATTAGGCAAAGTTTTAACTGTAAAGCAATCTCATAATCTTGTACATTGTTGTCAAAAACTCACTAAAACCGAATTTTAATAAGATACCTAGTGTACTTGATGTTCACGTAATGGACAAATAAAAGTTCCCTTTTTAAAGTACAAATTATTACAGTCATAACTCTATTTTGGGACATTATTAAGAGTTAATTAAACTTGGAGTCGACATACTTGCTATTTTGAATTAACTACGCGACGTCAGTCAGTTTGCTTAAACAATAATTGACTTTGAAATAAAAAAAGTTCAATTCAAAACTATGTGAGGCCTTGGCTTCTACTATACACCAAATTCCAACTTTCAGCTTGCTTTACTCATTTTATTTTATTTACCTCTACTTAACCCCCCCTTCAACGGAATGGTCTCAAAATATAATCTAGTTCCAGATGTCGTTATAACAATAATAATGGAGTGGGGTTAGTGGAGAGGTTGAAATATGTTATAAAAAATCCGAGGCCTTGTCTTCTAGTATACATCAAATCTCTGTAATTTTGCCAGCTTGCTTTCCGTATTTTTCCATATTTGCCCCTATTTATCCCCCAACCCCTCAACGGAATCATCTCAAAATATAATCTAAATACACTCCACTATGTGGAAGTGGAAGTAAAACTAAAGAGTGGACAAATGCAGTCCATTCTCAAAATCCAAGCCTAAGTTTAATAGCACTTTGTGGAATTATCATCTCTAGGGTACAAATGAACATATGAAACAATAAAATACCTTTAACGAATTTGTTCCATATTTAATTACAAAATCAATAGCCTAATATTTATATATCTAAATGCATTATTTGAGTTTGCAATATCTTACCGATGACTACCACAAGTCAAAAATGAATCACCTTGTGGTCACACGATGATGATTTCGGACATGCATGTAAAGCATCTAAAAGAAATCGCTACTTACCACGAACATCGTTATAGTTATACCAGTTGGACATCTATTTGGGCTCCAAATAAGTGTATAATTTAAGTTTTTACATAATAGTTTTACATAGTTGCTGCGGACATGCGATCGTCCCGATATAAACATTTTACCCAGATACTCGTTCATAAAAAATATATTTTCGAAATTTTTCAGGTGATAGCGGTTCACATTGATCCAACTATTTTCGACTCATATTACAATGGATGTTGCAACGGAACATTTTGGCCACTATTTCATTCGATGCCGGATAGAGCGACGTTCAAGGGCGACGACTGGAAATCCTACGTGAAAGCTAACAAAGAATTTGCAGATTGTACGATAAAAGCTTTAAAATCACTGCCCAAAACACCAAATGAAGTTCCTCTCGTTTGGATTCACGATTATCACCTTATGCTCTGTGCCAACTGGGTTAGACAAGTAAGATACAGATACTTTTAAAAATTTCATGATTTGAGGGTATTTTTTCACGTATATTTAACTTCAAGCATGAATATTAAAAGAAATTTTTGATGAATCTTATAGACGGTTCATCTTAATAGGCCAATCAAACTGAAAAAATTTCTAAAAGAAAAAGAAACACCAGGATTATATTTAATACATGTGAAATATCAATTTTCAGAAGAGTGCATCCAAAACAAAGTTGCAGAAACAAAATGACGGACGTTTTACGTACGAAAAGACGTAAAGAAGTCGGTTTCTGTCGTGTATCTGCGAATGTAAATTTTTCGTCGAAAAAGTTTCAAATAATGATTGTAGTTATTTAAAAAACCTACAAAATGACGCCCACTGAGTCAAAATCGAATTGTTAGATTTCTCGGAAATAAAAAAAAAATCGAAAAATGACATTTTTAATTTTGCAATAACTTTTGCAATAATTAATGTATGATATCAAGAATATCTGGAAATATGCGAAATTATGTGCTTATAAAGTGACCGTACTCCGAATTCCGACGGATGAACAGTTTCCAAGAAACTCAATTGTTTATTACAAAATTATTTTAGTAATATTTGAATTCCCCAAAATGAAACGGTTTGGTTTCAACTTTACAAAAAGCTTTCTACTCCTTCAAGAGTTGTATTACTGAGCTCAAAGCCAAAGTCAAATATTTCAATTAAGTTGCTTAAACACACCATTCAAAATGATATTTTTTCGACAAGCGTCTAGGTGTGTAATAAATTCCACAAGTCGAGAAATTGAATAATTTCGTGTTATTTTGTGGAAAAAAGGCGAGGGACACCCCCCTAACCGCCTTTTCTTTGTCTTCGACGCTAATACTCCCTGCGGCGCTAATAATTATTACCAATTAGATGTCAGAATAAAAATGTACTAACCTAATCTAAAGAAATCACACGAAATAATGAAATTATTTTAAGCAGACTAAAAGCCTATTAATCTAACCTAAAGAAATCATACCAAAGAAATTGTAAAAGAATATATTAATCGTTTCGAAATTAAAGAAAAAATTCACAGATTTCTCAATCCTTGCAACTATCGGGACATTGGAAATGATAACACCATACATAAAACATAAACTTTTTCAACTCTTTCCGGACTCGGCTTCGCCTCATCCGCGCGATCCACTACACAGCTGTATTTCCACCTTAAATGAAAATTGGTAACTTGACCCCCTGTGATATATGCAACCCATATTCAATTTGCGTATATCCACCGTTGCATATACGACAGTCCCACTCGACCGTGACAATGCTGTCTTTTGACCTTGAACAAAAACTGGTAACTCTACCCCATATACAAACATAAACATTTCCGATGTTAAAAAGTTCAGCGGGCGTAAGAGTTTGAACCCGGGACCTTTCGCACCGTAAGCGAGAATCAAATCCAATCAAAACAAATTTATCTTTAAATTATAATATACAAAAAATGTGTCTTTGCCAGACAATCGCTCCGGAGTCAGCCAGACATCCATAGAATTTCACACCACGGTAGCTGAAGGGCTTGACGAGGCGAAGCCAGGTCAGACTTGCAAGAAATTAATGTTAATGTTAACTCCTGTTTTCAGAATGCAAATTAAATAACGAATAACTTAGGAATATGTAAAGAAAAGGTAAACTGAAGATAATTAGTATGAAGTGCAAAAAGCACGTCTTTAAATAAAACCTCTAAGATATATTGGTTTGATTTATACGGGAAAATCGCTGACGAAAAAACCCGTTCTAAGTAATTATAACAAGAAAGAGCGGCTATGTCAGACCGCATAATTTGTAATTTTTAAGGTAAAATATTATTAGGAAGAGAATAATTCAGAAAAATCAACAAAGAATAAGCGAGAACATTACCTATGCGCCAACCATCCATCTGACGATGAATACTAGAACAAGGAATAAATAATCAGACAAATGAGATAACGTTTTGCGCATGCTCGAAGCTTCGGATTTTCGGTGCACCTAGACGCTTGTCGAAATATGCATCATTTTCAACGTGTTTAAACAAAACTCAGGCAACTTAATTGAAATATTTGACTTTTTGTAAAATTGATTCGGACTGCCTCATTTTGGGGAATTCTAATGTTACTAAAAATTATTTTTTTAATAAACAATTAAATTTATCGAAATCTATTCAACCGTCGGAATTCGGGTTGCGGCCACTTTTTCAGCACATATCGTTGCATATTTCCTGAGATTGTTGATTCCAAAAATGAATTATTGTAAAAGTTATTGCAAAATTAAGAAATATCATTTTTCGATGTTTTTCTTTAAATTCCGAGAAATCTAACAAACCGATTTTGACTCAGTGGGCGTGATTTTATAGGTTTCTTAAATGCCTACAACTGTTGTTTGAAACTTTTTTTGGTAAAGAATTTACATTCGCAGATAGACGAGAAGAAACAACTTTTTGACATTTTTTGGTACGTAAACCATCCGCCATTTTGTTTCTGCAGCTTTGTTTTGGATGCACTCTTCTGAAAATTGATACGTCACATGTATTGAATATAATCCTGTTTTTTTTTCTAATGACAATTACCTTTATGAAACTATCTTATTCTGCTTCATTTGATTGGCCTATAATCAGAGCTGCGCCGAACACTGAATAAAACTGATTCGAGCACTAAATACAAAGCAATTTGATTCTAACTCTTTTAAATTTAACTAGAAAAGTCAGTTATAATCGGGGCCTGACACTAGCCTGATTAGGGGCTTGTAGGCAGAGTTATGGTGGAAGCCTACTTAAGGCCACCGGTTTTTGGAAGAGCTTTACCAGATAAACATGGGTTAGTTGCCCCGGCTTGGATTTGTTTCATATTTGGGAGGTAAGTTCCTACCATTATGACAATAATTTACCCCAAATGCCAGTTTGAAAATTTTTTTCTTTTACAAAAGTTTTGAAAGAATTTTGAAAAATCAAAAAATCTGATTTGTAAATGAGCCGAACTCGGGACCTAAAATATTTGTGGTCCAGGACATCATGTCGATAAAAAAAAAATGATACTCAGTAAATTAAATGAATGAAGAAAGTATTTTAATTTTACAACGATCATATCCTAAGCAACAATATATATTTTTTTGAATAAGATTGGATTCATAGTGTAAGAAAACAAAAAATTAATTTTAACCCCCTATTATGTTATTCCATGGAAATGAGGAACCAACATTAATTTTCAGCTTGTGACTCAATAAAATGAGTATAATTTGAACAATTCACCCTACTCTAATGTGCAAGACACTTATTCTTTATTACTATTTTCCTCAATTACGGGATTCATATTGCATTCTGTAAACAATTTACTGAACATTTCAGTAGGTCTTACAATTTTTGACAAGTATCATGTATGCGATAAACAATAAATAGTTGCAGCTATATGGGAACAAAAGCCAACTGTTCGTTGACCATTGCATTGGCACATTCACGACATCTTTTAATTTCTGCAACACACTCATTGTTTGGTCAATAATCAATAAAACATCTATATACTTTCTGACGAATATGTCTTGAATTGAATGAAGCATCAATTAGATGTGGAAAATACTTCGGTTAACGAAGCTGAGGAAAAAGATTGGTATCCTAAAAAGCTTATGTTTCAAAGTGTCTTTTTCATCGACCTTTTAGATTTCCCAGAGTTGACAGAAAAACATCTGAAAATGTTATTTACGGGTTCCTATCAATTCTCTCAAGCAGTTTTGTACCTGGGGCCCAATTTTTGAAATCGTAGGAATTGATTCTCCTGTGAATATTACGTCATTTTCTCACGATTTTGGGTTACATCTATTCTTGAATAATATCGTAGGAAACATTTCTCTCCATATCCATGGGAAAAAATTTCTAATGGGTTTTGATGGGGAATTCGAAAATTCTCTTAATAATATACTTGGTTTGGTAGGTTATATTTACAGTTTCCGACGTTAAATTTGACTGAATAAGACATCACATTTAGTTTATAATAAGTGTTATTTCTTAAATATTTATGGATAATTTTCAACTTCAAACTGTAAATAAGTAAAATTAAAAATCCAACTTGCTCATTCGCTGATGCAAATACTTATACGATTTCAAAATTCAACGTATGTGTCGTACGTCCCACTGCTGTTCTCATAGGAATTTAATTCCTACGAGCTTTAAGAATAGCATTTCTCTAGACTTGTCGATTCGCATGATTTCAGTAGGAGAACATTTTCGTTAAGAATTAATTCCTACGATTTCAAGAATTGGGCCCCTAGCCGAAATGATGGACGATAATGGGTCTATCAATTTGCAATATTCTAAAGGTCCAGGTACAGTCAAGACACATTCGTCGGAAAGTCCACAGATATTTTATGGATTAATATAGACAATGGGGGTGTTGCAGAAATTAAAATATATTGTTTTGAATGCTCCAATGGTCGAAAAACAGTTGGCTGTTGCTCCCATACAGCTGCTACTATTTATTACTTACCCCATGCACGATACTTGTCAAAAATTGCAAGACCTGCTGGAATCCTCAGTAAATTGTTTACAAAATGCAATGTGAATCTCGTGATTGAGGAAGACAGTGACAAAGATTGATCAAGTGTCCTGCACATTAGAGTAGGCTGTTTTGTTCAAATGATACTCATCCTATTGCCATGGAATTACATAGATATTAGGGGTCCAACATTTTTCGTTTTCTTACACTATGAAGTATTTCTCCAATCGTATGTCAATAAACATATGTTGTTACTTAGGATATGAGCATATTACAGAAAATGATTCAGAAAGAAATTGTGGCAAAATTAAAATATTTTTTTACCCCCTATTAATTACATTTATTGAGTATCAATGTTTCTTTTAATCGACATAGCGCGTTGGACCATATACAGACTGTCTATTTTACGAGGGCCACACCAAATATCTCGCTTAATATCTATTGTAGAAGAATAAAGTTTTAGAAACAGTTGTCCCATTTTTTGTGAGCTATATTTCAGTAAAAAGAAATTTGAAATCCATAGCCTACTTTATGAGATATATTACAAAAACCTGAAAAATAGGAAAACCACAAACGGTTATAGCTTAAAAAGTTAAAGGAATGAAAGTTGACGGCAAAGGCAATAAGAATAATAACGTGTAACAAAAAAATCGAAAAATGCAGTTGGCTTTGACATACGCTATTGTGCAAAATGAAAAATACATATCTCAAAGTAGGCCATGACGCCATTAATTCCGTTATTTTTTTCTCATTCTAACGATATAAAACATGTCACAGAAATTTTAACCAATAGTGTCAATATTTAATATTTTACGAATACCACAATTCATATAATTGAATCGTAACAATCAGCTGTGCCATAATTAGTGAACAACAATGTATACAGTTATTAATAAATTTGACAGATTGTCACTGTTGTATGTTGTATGTTGCATTGTCGAGTTCTAAGACAAATTTTATATCAGTAATTATGGTGTACACCAATAATAACAAATTCGATATGATTAGCATTTATTGTCAGTGCAATTTTGACGTTGAGATGGCAGTCACGGTTTACGGAGATAGATTTCCAGATGCTCCGCAGCCAAATCGAACTATGTTTAGGAAGTTAGTTCAAAATCTAAAAACGCACGGTTCATTTTCAAAAAAAGTAGTAAGGCGAGCGCATGTTGCGGATAATGTAAGAAAAGTGAATAGAGTAATGAATTATGTTAACCAAAATGAGGAAACCTCTTTGAGACAAATTCAGAGAAACTGTCGCATAAAAAAAAACAGTGCAAGAAAAATATTTAAAAAAAAAACGGATTTCGATGCTACAAAATGAGGAAAGTTCAACATTTAAATGTGGGAGATAAGCCAAGGAGAGTAAGATTTTGTAGATGGTTATTAAATAAGAAAAGGAATGACGCGCTGATATGTAGCAAAATTGTGTGTATTTATTTTTCTAACTACAAATGCTCAAATTGTGCACCATGCATTCTGACAGATAAACGTGCTCTACGAGACACGTCACACATTACATTTTGGAGCATTTCAGGAGTAATTGCCTCACATGCGTTTCGAATTCTGGTTTTGATGTCCTCAATATTTTTAGGGGCAGTTTGAAATACCTTGTCTTTAATGTAACCCCAGACGAAAAAACCCAAGGGAATAATATCTGGTGATCGAGCTGGCCATAGAATGGGTCCATAGGTGTCTATCCAGCTATCTGGCATAACTTGATTTAAATAATTTGTACATATTACAGCAGTGTGAGGTGGAGCCCCATCTTGTTGAAAATAATTTAATCTTTCTGCCACTGTTAATTCATAAAGAAAATCTTGAAATTCGTTTTGCAGGAAATTAAGGTATCTACGAGCGGTTAATTTGCCATCATAAAAATAAGGTCCAATTACTTTAGTCCCTAAAAGACCCAACCAAACATTCGTAGAAAATCTTTCTTGGAAAGCAGTCTCTCTGCACCAATGTGTATTTTCTCGTGTCCACTTATAATGCATATTTCTATTGAAAAATCCATTATTAGAAAAATTTGAATCGTCCGACCAAAGAATTTTGCTACATATCAGCGCGTCATTCCTTTTCTTATTTAATAACCATCTACAAAATCTTACTCTCCTTGGCTTATCTCCCACATTTAAATGTTGAACTTTCCTCATTTTGTAGCATCGAAATCCGTTTTTTTTCAATATTTTTCTTGCACTGTCTTTTTTTATGCGACAGTTTCTCTGAATTTGTCTCAAAGAGGTTTCCTCATTTCGGTTAACATAATTCATTACTCTATTCACTTTTCTTACATTATCCGCAACATGCGCTCGCCTTACTACTTTTTTTGAAAATGAACCGTGCGTTTTTAGATTTTGAACTAACTTCCTAAACATAGTTCGATTTGGCTGCGGAGCATCTGGAAATCTATCTCCGTAAACCGTGACTGCCATCTCAGCGTCAAAATTGCACTGACAATAAATGCTAATCATATCGAATTTGTTATTATTGGTGTACACCATAATTACTGATATAAAATTTGTCTTAGAACTCGACAACGCAACATACAACATACAACAGTGACAATCTGTCAAATTTATTAATAACTGTATACATTGTTTTTCACTAATTATGGCACAGCTGATTGTTACGATTCAATTATATGAATTGTGGTATTCGTAAAATATTAAATATTGACACTATCGGTTAAAATTTCTGTGACATGTTTTATATCGTTGGAATGAGAAAAAAATAACGGAATTAATGGCGTCATGGCCTACTTTGAGATATGTATTTTTCATTTTGCACAATAGCGTATGTCAAAGCCAACTGCATTTTTCGCTTTTTTTGTTACACGTTATTATTCTTATTGTCTTTGCCGTCAACTTTCATTCCTTTAACTTTTTTCGTATCTCCTCAAATAAGGAAGCTATAACCTTTTGTGGTTTTCCTATTTTTCAGGTTTTTGTAATATATCTCATAAAGTAGGCTATGGATTTCAAATTTCTTTTTACTGAAATATAGCTCACAAAATGTATCTAAAACTTTATTCTTCTACAATAGATATTAAGCGAGATATTTGGTGTGGCCCTCGTAAAATAGACAGTCTGTATATTTTAGCTCCCGAATTCGGCTTTTTCACATTTGAGAAAATCAAACTTTCTATAAACACAATTTCAAATTGGCATTTGGGGTGAATTATTCTGGTAATGATAGGAACTTATCTCTCAAATATGAACCAAATCCAAGCCGGGACAGTTAACCCATGCTTACCCGACAACGCTCATGAAGACAAATAACTAGAGTTTGCAACGAATGCAATGATGGGCAGCTTTTTATTTATAAATGTGTTAATTATACAGGATATCTCGTGAGTAAATGGCAATACGTTGTGAGGAGTATAGTACCCTGAAACGATTTCAAAGTGGCCTTTGTTATGTCCTTAATGTCCTTCATTTCTGATATGCAGCATGTTTTCTATTTCTTGCCAATATTTGGATCGGCCATATTTTTTGTTTGGCTTCACCAAATCGAACGAAATTTAGTACGCATGTTTCACTAATAAAGGTCTTTATAATTCAGGATTACAAACAAAAGAATATTAGGAATGGGCTCAATTTTTTTCTTCTTTTGGCATTTGCTTTCCTAATAAATTTTAATTTAATTTCTAATTAATAAAGTGAAATTAGTCAATATTACGGATATTTTTTGCTTCTTTTCAGAACGAACAAAGTTGTAGTTTGTTCGTCATGTTTCTCTAAAATCAAAATTATAAGAGATAATCATACAAAATATTTTTTTATATACGTAGATGTTTATTTTAATGTTTAAGAGCGGAGATACCCGTTCCCTATATTCGATCAGGCGAAAACTTTGCCCGATTTTTTTTTTTTTCGTCAAATGGAACCAATTCGGGAGGGTGCCGCAAAAAATATTCTGAAAAAAATATTTCCTCATGTTGCTAAGGATTACCCCACTAGGTGCTATATCTTAATTTGTTATACTTACCTGACTATTTTTATTGTCAACTTTTTTCGGCCACTAATTGCTAAAAAATCTGAACAAACAATTCCAGAACCTTGAAGATCTGAAGCTGATAGCAGTAGCAAACACCTAATTCTATTTTGTGCGGTAAAAAAGTCTTTTTTTATGTTTTTTTACACACCCTATACAGGGTGATCTTTTTAAGACAGCCATTAGAATATTTTCCACTTGCAGAAGAGATAGACATTTGAAATTTGGTACCCTGCCATAGTCGATCATTGCGAGTCCGAAAATAATAATTTCAAAATCGAAATACACTTCCGGAATACCCTTCCGAAAATACCGTAAGTCGATACCAACTTGCTTATTTTGAATAGAATACCCTATATATTTTCGACTTTTCGAAGTGATCATAAATTCTGAATTGAAACATATAGCATAGCCTATACCTAAGCCCAGCTATCTTGGAGATATTTGACATTTTATTATAAAATTTACAGGTGCAACGGTTTACGAGAACCGTTATAATTTTCTTCGTTTACGAAATCCTCATTTGCTCTTTGGTACGTAGAAGGAATACAAGATGAACTAGTCTCTACAATAAAAATAAATTCCATGACAGTATACCAAGTATTTTATTCTTCACATTGCAGTTTGTCAAATTCAAGCCTCAAGAATTTTTTATTTCAAATGGAACATCCTGTATTTTTATTTACATCAAATTATGTAAAATTAAATTCGCTTTTTACTATATAGGTATAGGTATAGGTATAGGTATTGTAGGGGTTAAAGTTATAACTTTTTTAAATATTGGCGATTTTCTTAAATATTCAAGAATGTTTAGTAAAAATTGCCATCAACTTAGCCATGACTAGAAACAGTCATTAATGTCAGACATTATCATTTGTAAGAAAATGCCAGCATGTTTAAATTACACCCACGAAGACTTTTTACATTTGTTTATTATTTATGGAGAATGTGAATATAACATCAAGAACATGTAACACATTTACTACTCGATACACAAAAGAACAGAAACCACGTAAAACGTATATTGGATAATTTTAGAATATTTGGTTCTAACAAGGCAGTAATTCTAAGGAAGAAACTTACTGTTGATGACGAAAATATAGAAATAACAATTCTGGGGTATGTTCGGGTATTTCCAATTATGCAATTAAGGAAAGCTGCTCTGGAATCGGGATTATCCAAGAATTTAATTCACAGAATCTTGAAAAAACATAAATCCTTTCTTGTCCCATATGGTTCAACAATTAACCTTCATAGGACTGACCGGGGTCCGTTTGTATCCCAAGATATATTTTTGTACTATATCTCCAAAATTTTAAAATTTTTAGCATTGTCCTTCCCTTTAGCTGTAGTTTATACTTTTTATTGATAGAATATGGTGTATACCTTAATATTTACAGGACAACTTAATTTTAAATTTCAGTATTTGATCCGGGCGTCTTTTCGGACCCCAGTCCGCTTTTTACCTCCGTATACATCCGATGAAATTCCGGGGAATCCAATTCATTGAATGAAGAGCAATCTTGTAAATTAGATATTATTCTTCATTGCAATAAAACAAAAGGTGGTGTTGATACCTCAGATAAATTATCCAAAGAATATACGGTACAAAGAAAGTTAATTCGGTGGCCAATGATAATATTTTCTCAACTTATAGATATAGTTGGTATAAATTCTTATAAATTGTGGTAGCTGAAAAATCCCGATTTGTATAAGAGCAAACTAGATAAACGTAAAATGTTTATTTGGCACTAGGCAAGGAAATAATACAGGAAAGTGTGTAAATACATTCAGCTGGACAGAAAAAGATATATGACAGATATTCTTCTCGAATTACTGGGGGTAACAGGACACAGAGTTCATGAAGAAAACAATACCAGGGGGCGATGCTTCATGCGTCAAAGGGGACAAGACAGGAAATCCAGAAAAGCATGTATGTCTAGAACATGCGATATCCGATGTGGTTGGTAAAAATTGTAAAATTACAATGTAAATAGTTTGTAGTTTACTATTAGTATAAGTATATAAATATGCAAGTTTTTACTAATAAAGGTATTTTAGTTAAACAGTAATAAAAACGACTTTATTACTCGATGTTGCGGAATCCATTTAGACCCAGGTCCGTCTTTTCTGTATGTTTTGATAGCCCGCCCGATAAAGGTTAAACGAAACAGATTTTCTGGCTAGAGAAAATTTTTGTGAATTAATTTTAATAAGACATGAAGGTGAGATTATTTTTTGGGAAATAATATATGGGAAGATGTTGCTAAATTTACAAAAAATGGACTTTTTAATTGACACAATTCCCAATACTGGAATGTTTCGAATCCTCATATATTCAGGGGGCGAAATATTCAAGAACATTAGCAGTTTATTGTTTACTGTGCCATGAGAAACGATAGAGTGGTAATATCACAATTTTTTAAGAAAAATTTAAATATTCAGTTAAAAAGATTTCTTCTTCGGCTAATATGTCTAAGGCTTCCTCCTTAGAATCCCTGCCTTAACAGAGCCAAATATTCTAAAACTATTCAATGTGCGTTTTACTGCGTATGGTGGGTGGTTCCTGTTCTTGTGGTTATCGAGTAGCAAATGTGTTACATGTTCTTGTTATTACTTTATCACATTCTCCATAAATAATAAACAAATCGGCTGTCCCAACTGTCCCAAGTAGAAACACAGCAATTGTAGTCGGACTAAATATCGGGAAAATTGATTTTTAATGAATTATGTTAGCCTCACAACATTTGAAGAGATATTGTCATATATTTTCACAGAAGATTCGTAAATGACTTGATTTGTCATTCTCCATTATCAGAGTAAAAATATATTTAAAAATGTTTGATTAGCAGCATATACTTTGTTTTTAAGTAGCTTCGCAATCTGTACATACATACTTATTTATATGCAAAACACAGTAACTGCATTTTACTGTATTTGTAACTAGTAGATACTAAAAAAGTAAACATTAGGTATACAGTAAGTGTGTTTGGGTGTAGGAAATTGACAATTGAGACACACGTAGGTATGTAAATAGAAATGAAGGTCTCTTGAACAACTGAATCGGATGCTGCACATCATTGCACTTGGCACAGTAAGTGGTGGTAATTATGGAAGGGATGATCTGACCACCCTTTTCAAAACAAAGTGACTACTCAGACCACGCAAAAACACAGTAATGTCAAAGTACTTACTGTGTTTTCCAATGGTATTTGGCTAATACTGTGTTTTGTTCCGGTACAGCTACTCATTCAGTGTCACTTACTGTGTTTTGTGCACATAACAACTCTTAAATGTTCATTATTTAATCAATTATAAGTGTTCCACAAGACGAGGTGGGACACAGTAAGTCCAATAATTTAGAAAACTCAATTTTTATAAATTTGTCAATTACTGTGTTTCTGCTTGGGACAGCTGAAATCTAAAAGTCTTCGTGGGTGTAATTTAAACGTGCTGGCATTTTTGACATAAGAGAATGACTGACCTTAATGATTATTTTTATTCATGGCTAAGTTGATGGAAATTTTTACAGAAAATTCTTGAAGGTTTAAGAAAATCCCGACTTCGACTTCAACCCCTACAACGCTCATACTAGAAAAAAGGGAATTTAATTTTATATAATATGATTTAAAAAAATACAGGGTGTTCCATTTAAAATGAAAAAGTTTTTCAGGTTTCAATTTGACAAAATGTAATGTGAGAAACAGAACACTTGGTATACTATTATGGAATCTATTTTGATTGTAGAAAGTAGTTTTGTGTTCTTTCTACGTGATAGGGAGCAAATAGGGATCTCCTATAAGAGAAAGTTATAACGGTTCTTGCAAACCATTGCACCTGTAAATTTTTTTATAAAATATCAAATGTCTATGTCATCTGCAAGTGAGAAGTATTCTAATCGCCGCCTCAAAGAAGTCAGCCTGTAGGCTTCATTGCAAGTAATTCTAGTGCTCGCACATACTTGCTAGCACTATTTGAGATTACTAAGCACTAAGCATTTTGGTAAAGTGCTTGAAGCACTAACCAATGACAATAAATAATGCTCGCAAGCACAGTGCTCGCAAGCACCAAAGTTCTTCGAACACTAGTACGAGCACTAAGTACTGTACTTTGGCGCAGCTCTGATCGAATAAATTTAAACCTATAATCGTCAACATTTGATGCTTTTTCAACCACCGAAATTGTTAATAGATAAATATTCGTCTTGTCGCAGGCAGCTGAGGATATGGACTTACCTTGTAAATTGGGTTTCTTTCTACACATTCCTTTCCCTCCATGGGATATTTTTCGACTTTTCCCCTGGTCCGACGAAATTCTACAAGGGATGCTGGGCTGTGACATGGTTGGGTTCCACATTACAGATTACTGTTTAAACTTCGTCGATTGTTGTCAAAGAAACCTTGGATGTCGCGTGGACCGAAAGAATTTATTGGTTGAGCACGGCGGTAGAACAGTCAGAGTCCGCCCTTTGCCCATTGGCATACCGTTCGAAAGATTCGTCGAGTTAGCAGAGAAAGCTCCCAGAGTTTTTTCAACAAACCAAAAAATTATCTTAGGAGTTGATCGTTTAGATTATACGAAAGGTTTAGTAAACAGACTTAAAGCTTTCGAAGCATTGTTGGAACATCATCCAGAGCACATTGGGAATGTGTCATTGCTTCAAGTGGCGGTACCATCTCGAACAGACGTAAAGGAATACCAAGATCTTAAAGAAGAAATGGATCAGTTGGTTGGAAGAATAAACGGCAGATTTACCACGCCCAACTGGTCTCCTATTAGATATATTTACGGTTGTGTTAGCCAAGATGAGTTAGCAGCTTTCTATCGCGATGCGGTAGTCGGTTTGGTTACGCCTCTACGCGATGGAATGAATCTAGTTGCCAAGGAATTTGTTGCTTGCCAGATAAACATTCCTCCTGGAGTGCTTATAGTTTCGCCTTTTGCAGGCGCAGGTGAAACAATGCACGAGGCTTTGATCAGCAATCCGTACGAAATTAACGATGCGTCTGAAGTGATACACAGAGCATTAACGATGCCTGAAGATGAGAGAATATTACGTATGAACTATCTAAGGCGGCGAGAGAAATTGAACGATGTAAATTACTGGACGAAATCATTCTTGTCTGCGATGGGTTCATTAGTGACCCAACAGGATCATGATGACATCGGTTCAGTAACTATGCCTGCTGTAACTCTGGATGACTTCGATGAATATCTAGCTAAGTAAGTATATCATGAACTTAGAGTTACGTGTTTTATATTTTCTGTTTGTAGGTATATCGGCAATACACATAAACTGGCACTATTGTTAGATTACGACGGTACCTTAGCACCAATAGCTCCACACCCTGATCTCGCGATAATCCCTACCGAAACAAAAAATGTACTTCAGAGACTTTCAAATCTTTCGGATGTGTATATAGCCATCGTCAGCGGAAGAAACGTGAACAATGTTAAAGAAATGGTGAGTACCTTCACTATGAACAAGTTTATTGATACCATAGCATTTTAATAGTCCATGCAAATTGAGGTTTTAAAAAAAATAATTTATATAGTTGTTGTAATTCGTCCACGAGTTGTTCGTTAAGATTAGAAATAAGGATCTGAAGAGTTCCCACCTGATCCGTGATGGGATGAAACGTCCCCTTTTCCACCAAGAAGGACCGTCAAAAAGGGGACTTAATTCCTTTTTCTTTTCATTTTTCTTTCAAACTTTCATTCGGACGAAAAATAAAGAATGGGGATGAGAATAATTCATATGATATTCTATAGATAAAGTGTTCTATGGCCATTCGGTTAATCCTTACCCTAATCTAGCAATCGATGTTCAAAGGAGAGACTAGTTTAGGGCATGCAGCAAACAATTGGATTGACGCTATATATACAGCGGATATCTCCAATAGTGGACACAGTTATTCTAATATCCTCACGAGTAATTCTGACGCTCTTCTCACGACTCCCATACGCTTGTCTTTGTAATTACTTGCCCTTTCCCTGTACTAACTATTGTTTAATACCAATCCAGAGCTCCGAGAACAAACCACCCGTGACCTTTTCCTAAAGTGTGTTTGAACCCGCATAATATGTAAAATACCGAATCAAATTCCTGATCTTCTGAAAGCGCCCAACTTCGGCTTATCTCGTCGTACATTCGTCATGAATTTCGAACAACAGCCTTGTGAAACCAAACAAATTGCAGAGTTTATGCGTCTTAAAATTGCTTCACCCTAGTCATCCTTTCCATTAATGCATCTTTGTAAAATATTATCAATGACCTCTAGCGAGCGTACTTCATACGTCAGTACACGTTTATGAATATTTTTCTTTTCTTGCATATGGGGCGTGTGCAAGGTATGACTAACATAACCTCAAATATTATATATTTGTGAGTTTGTACTCATTTTTAATGTTTTTTTATTGGAATTTCTAGACTGGTATCTGTGTAACATTAACGAATTCTCTCGGGTAGGGTGCATATAATTTTTTCAAATCATTAATTCTTAAAAATAGACCGTTAATTATAGGTTGGATTTCCAACCTGTAAATAACAGTATCAGCCCCAGAAAAATATGTCTTTTCATAATCGAAAATTTTGAGCAATCTTAATCCCATTTCACCTGCTTTGCTGCTTCTTACTGTTCCTTATATTATAGACGAGTGTCTGGGATTTTTCCCAAAAATTTTCTATACCATTTCAGTTAGCCACGGATTCTTATAGGAAAAATTCTTTTTCAAAATACATGCCTTTTATACCAAAGAATATACCATATTTTTTTGGTCCGATATCTTCAATGCTTTTTTATTGTTTAAACAATTGATATAATTTGTTAATTAGCAAATAACTTTTTTTTTCGAAAGTTTGATCGATTTCAAACTAACTTTAAGCGATAAATATTGATGTTAGGCATAACCGCCATAGAAGTTTGCACGAATGCAACTTTTTGCTTTTGTTCATTTAAAATTTAAATTAATTTTGCAAATTAACAAATGGAACATCTCGACTCTGGGTAAGCTTATCGAAATGGGGTTTTGTGCATATGAAAGTGATTGGAAGAAGGAAAATCAAAGAACCTGAACCGGAAATAAAAGTGATATTGCCTGAGAGGCTCTAATTCGTTTATTAACAACTTTTTGGACTCGAGGTTCGGTGCAAATGAAAGCTAACAAGTATTTACATCAACCACAAAAAGTTCTACAAAAAATATTCAATCCCTGAAGAGTTATGCGCGTTCTTGGCCCTTAAAAAAAATCTCTCCCGCAACGTGAAAATAGTAATATGCGCAATGTGGTGGCGGGTTCGATCCTCGGTGTGGGCAATTTTTTTTTTCGTCAAATTTACTTTTTGTTTCATGCAACCAAGTATTCTTGATGATAATAAATACTGTACTTTCTGAGAAATTTTTAAAAACGTCTTAAATCATTGTTTTTGCAATTTTCTTTAAATAAATGGCTATATTGCAACGAACATATGATAGTTCTTGTCCAACGAGGGTTTCTCGGTAGTTCTTGTTTTTTTTTTTACTACTTTTTGTGAAAGACAAAGTTTGTTTTACTTTATTTGGGGGGGGTGCCTGTCGAAAAAAAATTAAATAATAATGCCATTAAACTAGTTAAATCATTTGATTATTTATCATTTACAAATAACAAAGTGTGTGTTATTTTCATGAGACGTGAACTTTTTTTCATTATAAGAAAAAAGTGAAAAATAAATTTGTTTCCTTTTTATTTTTGGTCTTTTCTCGACAGGCACCTCTTTGAAATAAAGTAAAACAAGCCTTCGCTATCACAAAAAGTAGTAAAAAAAACTACCGACAAACCCTTGTTAAACAAAAACAACCATATGTTTGTTGCAAGATAGCCATTTATTTATTGAAAATTACAACAAAAAAAAATTACTGTTTTTAAAAATTGCTCAGAATGTGAAAACATGTATTATCATAAAAAGTACTTGGTTACATGGGAAAAAGGCAAATTTGACGAAAGAAAAATTTTCCCACACCGAGGATCGAACCCGCCACCCACCCATTTTCACGTTGTGGGAGAGATTTTTTAAGGGTCAAAAACGCGTATAACTCTTCAGAGATTGAATATTTTGTGTAGAACTTTTTTGATTAATGGAAAAACTTGTTAGCTTTCATTTGCACCAATCTTGTGTCCAAAAAGTTGTTAATAAACAAATTAGGGCCACTCACGCAATATAACTTTTATTTCCGGTTCCGGTTATCCGATCTTTCTGGACTCAAAATGTTCCTTTTTCCAAGCACTTTCATAAGTATAAAACCCCATTTCGATACGCTTACCCAGAGCCGAGATATTCCATTTGTTAATTTGCCAAATTAATTTAAACTTTAAATAAACAAAAGCAAAAAGTTGCATTCGTGCAGGCTTCTATTGGGGTTATGCCCGACATCAATATTTATCGTTTAAAGTTGGTTTGAAGTCGATCAAACTTTCGGAAAAAAAGTTATTTGTTAATTAACAAATTATGCCAATTGTTTCAACAATCTAAAATTGAAAATATTGGGCCAAAAAAATATATTATATTTGGTATAAAAGGCATGCATTTTGAAAAAAAAAAATCCTAACATCATTACTTTCGGAGTAATCAATTTGTTAATTGAGAAATTTATTTTGGCTATAACAAATGAACGGGTTGACAAAATGAGTTGTGCCTGGCGCCAAACGACACATATTAAAAATGTCCTTGGATTGAATCAAGATTTTTTCGGATCCGTCAAACCGTTTTCATTTTATTAAATAAAAACGAAAAAAAAATTTAAAACAATTATGTGACCATGAGGCTCGCGGTTTAGAAAAATTTTCCATAAGAAAATCTTGTTCAGCGGAATTCTTCCTATAAGAATCCGTTGCCAACTCAAATGGTATACAAAATTTGGAAAATCACCTCTTTTTTACCTCAGGCAGACCCACCTACTATACGAATATTTATCTGCTTAGTGTGTTGATGAGTGCATATTCTATGGACTTGTAATAGCCGTAAGATTCCGAATCCATGCATGGTTTTTATATCTCCGAGCCTAGTTTGCTGCTATTAGATTACACTGATCTTTTTTATCTATTAAATAGTTTCTTGTATCATTATGAGCAAAAAACTGAAATAGTGTTTTCACTTTCAAAACTAGACTAGTACTACGGTGGTCCAAAACAAAAATTCTTCCGAACATCTTCTACTTTACCAGGATCTTTAAAATGTCAAAAAGATACCTCACCTAAGTTTTCAACCATTTTCTTCCATCTGGCCCTATGATGACATAAAAAATAGAAGAATCGTCTCCCCAAAATCATTTTCGATGTCGGCTTTCCCGGAGAACGCGATCTCGTTACTAGTTTTTATATTTATCGTTTTCCCTTCGAGAAATATCGAAAAGACTGAAAGAAATTACCAGTTTTAATTTTTTTAATCCATTTCAAGTGCACAATACGTGGACAAATAAGAATTTAAATACATTTCTTTGCTGTATATGTTGCCGAGGAACATGCTGCTGGAATTAGTTTTGTGCAACATTGATTCATTTCCCAGAAAACCGTCTAAAATCAGTATTAAAGTGGAAAAAATCCTTAGATTGGCATAGGTTCTTCTGTAATTTTTTAACCACTTCCTTCTTGGAAGGAAAATTGTCACTCATTGAAAAACCCTCGAGGGCTTCTCCTACAAGCCAATAAAATTCACTCCTTTGTCCTGCACACGTTTTTTATTTTTTTTTCCAGGTGAATCAATTTAGTGAGATAAATGATTTTTTACTTCCCTCGCATACCGAAGGGAAGTATTGTATTCGAGAAAAAATCACCCTCCGAGATTTTTTCGGATTTTCACGTTTCAGATCATGTAGATTACGAAAATATAGGTTTTTAAATCCCGTCAGTCGGTCTGTCGGTCTGCTGGTGCATTAACTAAAAAATTACTTGACGGAGAACAGTCAAATTTGGTAGGTAGCTGTCGCTACTGTTAGCGAAGAAATGGAAACTTTCATTGGAAAATGTACAGGGTGGACCGTCTAAAGGGAATAAATAATGAAGAAAACATTTTTTTTGCTCAAATTTAACGTTTCATGACATTCTAAACCTATTTCAGAAAGAAAATAGTTTTGAAAAAAAAATACCACTAAAATAGATGGAGAAAAAAATGTCTTGATCAAATTTACAATTTCCACGTTTCATGGCATTCTAAACCTATTTTAAAAAAATGTTGAAAATGTTTTTGAAAAAATTTGTTTTTTTTTAACACTAGACGAAAAATTTTTTTTTGCTCAAGTTTAAAATTTCCACGCTTCACGACATTCTAAACCTGTCTCAGAAGAAAAAATTGGAACATTCTTTTACCAACATTTTGGAAAAAAAATTACCACTGGTATAGATGAAAAAATGTTTTCTTTGCTCAAATTTAAAATTTCCACGTTTCATGACATTCTAAGCTGATTCCAAAACGTTTTGAAAATAAAAAAAATAAAAAACTTGGAAATTTTGGCCAACTACAAGATACAAAACAGATGACGCAAAAAAATTGTTTTTGCTAAAATTTAAAATGTTCCCGTTTCATGACATTCTAAACCTATTTCAGAAAAAAAAATTAAGTTTAATTAGAAAAAAATTTTTGAAAATATTTTTACCACCAGAATACAAAAAAAACATTTGTTTGCTCAAATTTAAAATTTCCACGTTTTATAACATTCCAAACCTATTAAAAAAAAATTATGAAATTTTTTAACCACTACGCTACTTCCACTTAACTCCACTATGTGAATGTGTGAATGTGGAACTGAAAATGTGACAGATGGCAATAATATTTGGCATATGCAGCTATTATGGTTTTATTGAAAATAGTACAGGGTGGTCATCCCAAGAAATAATTCATCCATGGTGTACATTTGCGCAAGCCTTCCATATTTAAAACTTGTTATTTAGTATTGAATTTTTGCTGTCGGGTGACCACTCTGTATATTTTTTTAACCAAAAGTTATCACGTCTTCTTTGTAATAATAATGATAACTATATTCCGATTATTATTCTCAATGTCATTTCATAATTAATCATTTTTTAGAGTGACCGCCATGCACGCATAAAGAGGGAAGTTCTGTGTAAACAACTTTACCGATTTTTATTTTAAACTATGAATCTCGAATATGAAATTTATAAACTCAAAATTATCTTATTTTTTATTTATTTATTTAATAACACGCGTACTACCGCGTAGCGATGTTTGTGATGGAAATTTCTGTAGAAGATAATGTATGCTTCACGTATTTAGATAAAAATTAAATTCTCGTCAATATTTTGAACTTCAAATTGGAGTATTTTCGATTTCTGATATAATAAACAGTCGTGGCGGTGAAATTGCTCAAGAAACCTCTCTCGCGGGAAGAACAAGGAAGAAAATGATAATTTCCTTATTTTCTTCCGTCATTAAATCAGTATTCATTCCAAAATAAAATTCATAATTTTCTATTTTTTCCACTTTAAGACTGGTTTTTTACGATTTTCCGGAAAATGAAGGAATATCGCGCAAAACTAATTACAGGAGCGTATTTCTCGGGAAAGAAATGTGTATCAATCCTTATTTCTCCAAGTATCCCTATTTCCCAATACCTCGCTATGAAGAAATAATTGACTCTACTCACATCTCGTCCTATATCCCGACTGAAAAAAAGACGGCAATTTTTCATGCCTTGGAGGGGTTGTATCAACCCCAAGGATTGTTAGAGCCCTTCTCTCGTCACTAAATGAAATTGCACATTATTTTCACACGCATTACCGAGCATTACCACGAAATAACGACCAAAACGGGAGGTTTTTACCCGGTTGTGGGGTGCTGGGGGTTGAAAATTTTTTGGCAACAGTACGGGAAGTAGGTTTCGTAGCTGCAGCAAAAATAGCATTTGCTGCAGCTTTTGGCGATAGAAAAAAGTTCCACTCACGGGGCAGGTGGGTAACTTTTAACACTAATTTTTAATCATATGAACAATTGCTGAATGCATTATGAAATATTTATAAATTATTTCTTCTATTCACCTTTTTTCGAATGAATTAGGTGTTTTCACAAATTTTAAATTCAATTTCACTGTGAAGATAATGCTTTATTATAGTTAAAAACATTTGAAATTTGAGAAACAGTCGTATAATACCTTAAAATAAGCCATTTTAATTTTGTATTGAAATATTCTCGCTAAAAACACTACATCAATTCACTACGCACTCATGACGCCATCAGTTATATTGTTAGTGTCATTTTGTGTTATAAACACGTTATTTTGCAGATAAATCTCCTAAAGTAGCTTTTACAAATCCTGTATTAGGTAGGCGTTACTTATTTAATCACATGTAAAACGTAAATAATGTGAATAAAATGTTGTGTTTAACAATTTTTAAACGCAATTTAAGAAACTAATGTAACCGATGACGTCACCGTGTGTTTTGCGTACTCGTTCCATTACTAAAACTTTATGTTATTTATTTGTTGAAATTTTGATTTGATGGACGATAGAATGCTGTTTAAATATCAATAAGTGCTTTAGTATAACAAGTACTTCATTTTAATAATATCAAAAAAGCAAA
Source organism: Stenurella melanura (assembly GCA_963583905.1). NCBI lineage: Eukaryota > Metazoa > Arthropoda > Insecta > Coleoptera > Cerambycidae > Stenurella > Stenurella melanura. The sequence goes on along the minus strand of OY757314.1, from coordinate 109,551,110 downwards.
TTTGCACATAGTGAAAACGCCTAATTGTGTGGATTTTTATAAATTGCAAATATTTCAGATTATGTACTTATGTTATTCATGTAGGTTGTATAAAGCACATTATGTAATGGTTTTCAGGTAGGAATAGACGGCATTACGTATGCCGGTAATCATGGGCTAGAAATACTTCACCCGGATGGTACCAAGTTCGTGCACCCCATGCCAACTGAATTCCATGACAAAGTAGGAGAGCTGATGCGGCAACTGCAAGAGACAGTATGCAGGGATGGCGCTTGGGTAGAAAATAAAGGCGCACTTTTAACATTCCACTTCCGGGAAACTCCGGTACATCTGAGACCCGCCATGGAAAAGGAAGCGACCGCCATGATTGAAAATGCAGGATTCACAGCAGGGAAGGCACATTGTGCTATAGAGGCGAAGCCTCCAGTTCAGTGGAATAAAGGCAGGGCTTCCATATATATACTGAGGACTGCTTTTGGTGTAGATTGGAGCGAGAGGATTAGAATCATTTATGTTGGAGATGATGCCACTGATGAGGATGCCATGCAGGTAATTTTTTTCACCAGTTTTGTTCATGTATCTAGACCCTTAGTTTTATTGCAAGACTAAACGCATTTCGTTGTGTATTTATTTCATAGTATTACCTTGTAATTATCTAGAACAGTAAAGAAACTAGAAAAGATAAGATCTCGTAACTGCCGTCTGAAATGAACGTTAAATTATTAATCTCAGAGAGTTCTCAGAGAAAAACTAGCGGCAACACATGGGCAATAATAACACAGCCCCACAAAAAAAAGTTCTGTACCAGAGACATGAGTACACAGATTCTATGTATTTTTTTGCTAAATCGGAATCCGCAGCCCAGAATCCGATTTACCAGGTAGTTTTTTTAGTAAAATGTAAAAACATCCCCTAAAATTGAGTGAAATGGTGGAGATAAGGTTAAGCTTTGTAATCAAATTCAACAATTTGTAAACACTTTGAGAAAATATTTTGAGTATTGGAAAGAAGTATATGCAAATTGAATCCACACCCACCCCTATGAGGGGGTTAAGTTCTGTACCGGAGACATGAATACATAGATTTTGTGTGTTTTTCATACTGCACCCGAAACCGCAGCCCAAAGTCCAATTTACCAGATAATTCTTTAGTAAATCGCAAGACAACCCCTCAAGTAGAGTAAAATAGTGCGGACAACGCTTTTTAATGAAATTCAACAATTTGTAAATACTTTGAGAAAATATTTTAAAATAAAATTTTGAGCATTAGAAATAAATATTCGTAAATGAAATCTACACCCAATCCTACGAGGTTGATTCCGCCATTTCGTTGAAAACCTAATTTAAAGCTCTAAAGAGAGCAAGTAAAAAATATACAATGTGATTTTAAGATAGTGGACTTCAGGCCGTTTATTTCTGATAAAATATGATTTTTATGCGAGTAGTTACTTAAAACTCTATTTTTCTAAGCCACTTGTGATTGGATTTTGATTTGAAACAAATATTGTAAGGATAACTCGAACCTTTATTAGATAATATTAAGAAATCTACAGGGACCTATTTAAAATAGGCAAAAAAGAGCTGATTCCTCTAAAAAGGTTTGCATGACTCTTTACTAAATAGTGTTACCCTTGCAAGTATTTATTATCCAGTGTGTTTAATTTAGGCAAACTTTGGCTATAAGTTTGATTATTTTGAAATTTACTTCACTGAAACCTGGAGTAAATATAGAGTTAAATGTTGAGGCGAATGGGGCAAATCTACTAGACAAAAAACCGCTGCCTAAGGAATCACTACTTCCACATCCAGATTTTTCATCCAAGTCACTTTAAAGAAAACATCTTGACCAGATTTGCACTCTAGTATGTGGAAATTATTGGTCGTAGAATTTCAATAATATTTGGAGCAAATGTCATAGAAAAGTTTGAGGCGTTGGTTTCTACCATATACGTTAAAAATGAAGTTTTTAGTTTAACCTACTTATTTTCCCCTATTCATAACCTACCACGTCCCACCCCTTCAATGGAATCATGTCAGACAAATGTCATTACAATACATACGTGTACTAACTTTCAAGTAAATATCTCAAATTTATGTTATCAAACCCATTAATAATGGAGCGGAGATGGTGGTATTTGAAAATAATGAGAAAAAAATCTGCGGCCTTGGTTTGTAGTATATACACCAAATCCCAAATTTCTGTACTCTTATCACCTTGATTTACTTATGTTCCCCTATTTACTCCTATTTAACCCTCAACCCTTCAACAGAATCATCTCAAAATATAATCTAGTTCCAGCTGTCGTTATAATACACACGTGTCCCAAATTTCAAGTGAATATCTCAATTTCATTTTATCAACCCCTTTAATAATTAGTTAAGGGTGGTGGGGGTTGAAAAATATTGCTAAGAAATCTGAGGCCTTGGCTTCTTGGACATACACCGAATTTCAAGTTTCTGTACTCTTTTACCAGCTTGCTTTTCTTATTTTCCCCTATCTACCACTATTTAATTCCAACCCTTCAGCGGAATCACGTCAAAATATAATCTAGTTCCAGATGTCGATAATACATACATCAAATTTCAAGTGAATATTTTAATTTTGTTTTATCAACCCCTTTAATAATGGAGTAGGTATGGTGGGGGGTTGAAAAATATTATAAAAAAGTCTTAGGTACTGGATTTCTAGTACATTCACCGAATTTCAAATTTCTGTACTCATACCAGCTTGCTTTACATATTTACCCCTATTTAACCCCCAACTCTTCAACGTAAGCTTCTCAACATATAATCCAGTTCCAGTTGTCGTTATAATACATACGTGTACCAAATTTCAAGTGAATATTTCAATTTTGTTTTATCAACACCTTTAATAATGGAGTAGGGATGGTGGGAGTTCAAAGATATTATAAATAATCTGAGACCTTGGCTTCTAGTACATACACCCAATTTCAAGTTTCTGTACTCTTACCAGCTTGCTTTACTTACCCAACCCTTCAACGGAATCATCTCAAAATATAATCTAGTTCCAGATGTCGTTATAATACATAAGTGTACCAAATTTCAAATGAATATCTCAATCCTATTTTATCAACCCCTTTAATAATGGAGTAGGGGTGGTGGGGGGTTGAAAAATATTATTAAAAAATCTGAGGCTTTGGCTTCTAGTATGTACACCGAATTTGAAGTTTCTGTATTCGTACCAGCTTCCTTTACTTATTTTCCCCTATTAACCCATATTTAACCCCTAACCCTTCAACGGAATCATCTCAAAATGTAATCCAGTTCCAGATTCCATTATAATACATACGTGTATCAAATTTCAAATGAGTATCTCAATTTTATTTTATCAATACCTTTAATAATGATGTAGGGGTTTGAAAAATGTTATAAAAAAATCTGAAGCCGTAGTAGTAGCTTGTAGTACATACATCAAATTTCAAATTTCTGTAGTCTTACCAGCTTGGTTTACATGTTTCCCCTCATTTACCCCTCTATACCCCCCAACCCTTCTCCGGATATCTTCAAAAAACAATCCAGTTCCAGATCTCGTTATAATATATACGTGTACAAAATTTCAAGTCAATATTTTAAGCCGTTCCGGAGAAAGCGTGCGGACAACATAAGTTACAGACAGACAGACCGACAGACAGACAGAATTTTTTTTTTATTCAAATTTAAAATCTCGACGTTCCATGACATTCTAAACCTATTTCAAGAAAAAAATATTTTTCTACGATTACTATACTTCCAATCCACTACGTGGATGTGAAAGTAAAATGCTTGCAAGGGTAATACTATTAGTTAAGAGTCATACAAATATTTTTAGAGGAATAAAACCTTATTTTCACAGTTGATTCCCATTTTACACCCTTGGCAAATAACACCTACCTTTCGACCATGTTGCAAAACCCCTTTTTGCGTATTAACTCTTTCGGTGACACAAAAAATGCTGGCAATAGCACCTTAACTTTAGAAAAACCACGTTTAAGATATGTCCCAAATTGAAAAGTTGAATAGTCTAACCATTACACCATTTGGCTGAGCCGTTTTTCCGGGATTTTGGCAAGTTGTGCCTACTGCCGAACCAGACGACAAAAAATGCTGGCAGGGGTATTTTTGGATCGTTCTCGACGTCTGGAAACATATATCAGGTGGCAAGCAATAAGTCTCAACAGAGATCGATGTGAAATTTCAATTTGAATTGACCAGGTCACATGACCACTTCCACTACCCACCTTCCTGCACCTACTGACAAAGAATAAGCAAAAAATTGAAACCTGTCATTTTTTGCAGCGAGCGAAGTATCTAATAGCAGATAATAATATTTTAATAATCCATTATTGTTTTGTGCTGTTTGCAAAAGCTATACAAATGTTTCCTACTAACCTTTCAAGTACTAATCAGTCTCCAAAATCCAACAAGGTTCTATTGAAAATTAAATGAGAGCCGTCAACCCACTCTAGGTAAGAACCTTCCTCCCATTACATTCCCCAAATTGCAATATAACTCTCAGAATGAATAAAAAAATTCCATTATTGCTACAATTTTTGTCAATACCAAACTGTTTATTTTTTGTTTATATAGTACTTATTAATATTATAACATATTCAGACATCAATTTGAATCTCTTTTCAGGCTTTGAAGGGTATGGCGGCTACTTTTAGAGTAACCACTTCTCAAATAACAAAGACCTCGGCAGAGCGTCGACTTCCTTCAACTGACTCAGTGTTGACTATGTTAAAATGGGTAGAGCGGCATTTGAGACGCAGAAAACCGAGTGCCGATCCAACTACGTATAGAAGAAATTCGACAACTCCTCTGGCCAGGCAGGTGCTTCAGATGGAAATGTCGATGGTCCAAAACACAACTTCCACCTCAGCAGCAACCTTATCAGTACCAATAAATTCAAATGATCATTAGTTGCAACTTAGGAAGATATTTAATGATTTGTTGTAAATATTGACATAGATTCTATTACTTTTAATGTTAATTTTTGTATCTACTAGATAGTACAGTTCCCAGGGTTTTGAGTTATGTCCAATCCACATGAGAGAGTGACTTTATATACAGAGCAAAATGTGAAGGTAGGATAACCGCTCCGTGGTCAAAAATTAGATTAACGCTAGAGAGAAGGGTTGGTTTTATCTGACAGCTGGAGAAGTAACCGTAGCCAGTAAACACACATATGCTGGAAGGCCATTTATAAAGTCCAAACGCCATTTTAAAAATACGTGTCTCTTTACAATTTTTTTTCATTAATGGTTTTATTTAACGTAAATTAAATCTTAAAATGAAGTATTGGGAAACTTGTTTTGCAACGTTTCTCTAGGCTATTTGTATATTACAGTTTTAATGCTTGAAATAAAAAAAAAAATTCTTATAACATTTACACTGGACCTTTTCATGCTCCACCAGTGGTGACGGTTACTGTTGATGATACAAATATGATTAAATAACGAACGTTTTGAGGCATATTATGACCATTCCGAATATTTAAAAAAATATATTGCTTTTTATTTTATAACATGTAAAACATTATTTTTTCCCTGTTTAGCTAGGACAGTTTATCATTATTAAGAAACTGTTTAAACCTTGATGCCGTTTTGTGATAACATCATATCCAATTGGGAATCATAAGAAACCCATTTAGAGTCTATAACTAAAAAGCAAAACAATTTCTTTATGTGAATAACAAGAAGTGTTAAGTTAATGAATATTGTCTAATTGTTATTTGTGGCATTATCTTAATTTTTTTCTTTCCAATTCTTTGCGACTTCCTGCCACATGTATTTTTTTCTTTCGGGGAATCTACAAAATATCACAATTAACCAGTATGTTACTGGGATATAACATCTATGCCTGTGATTTTTTTACGTCAAAGGATCAGTTAGAGGTTGCTTTTTGACAAATAACACAAATAAGTATAAAAAATTGAAATTAAATATTTCGCCGATGTTTCGGAAATCTAATCTGTTTCCTTTCTCAAGGCTTGTTTGAAAAATCTTTTTTTGCTGTGTATGATAAATACACAGCTCTAAGAATGTTTGTTATATTGAATATCCATAGATACTTACTATTTACATAGAACTGTTGATATAGTTAACAGTTTTTTTAATTTTATGCAATGTTAAGTTTGTAAAATTTTTCTTTTAACATTGTTTAAAAAGAAAAAATACATGTGGCAAGAAGTCCCAAAGAAAAAAAAATAGTTAATGAATGTCTTAGTGACGTTTCACTTTTAGAAGTCTGGAAGTAAATATAACAAATATTTGCAAACAATATAGAAATTTCTAAATATTAAAATTTAATGGCCCTATTTCTTCTACCAAAAAAGTGTCTATGGACTATCAGTACCGAAACCTCAATGGTGACGGTCGACTCTGTAACACTCTCTATACATATAAATAACAATGAATAATTTATTTCAAAAATGTTTTGTTTCATTGCAATGGTAATTGCCAGTAGTTGTCATAAAAATTAAACGATTTTTATAATATCGGGATAAATAGCGTAAAAAATCTGTTTATTAAACGAATGTATATTACAGTTAATAATGTAATATCGAATAAAGGGTGACGCACAGTGGAACAGAATTGTAGTGTTCCTCCTAAATCAACTACTAGATCGTAGAATTTTCGATTTTCAGATTTTCGATTTTCGTTCCCAACTTTTTATAATTTTCATCTAAAAACGTATTTTTACTAAAAGAATATGGGATTTTCCAATGAAAATCAGTGTCAAAGTCACATATTTATAAATATTTTCGATTTTCGAATTTTAAATTTTCATTTTATACATAAGAAAATGATCTGTCAAATTATTTATTAAGTATCTTCAAAATTTAAACTATTAAACTGTTCATTTCCATTTACGAGATACTTGAGAAGAAATTAATGTCAAATATATTATTTTTATGCTTTTGGCAGCTAATGAAAATTATATTTCTTATGTATATTCGAAAGTTAAAACCCCGCTAGTTAGAAATTCCCGATAATCCAAACTGGAATTTCGAGTCAGATTATATAAATGTATTATCGTAAAAAATGTTTACAAGAAACATTTTTTTTTGTTATACGTAAATTATAATCTCTCTTTTTGAAACTAGAAAGCGAGCAAAATCGGCCCATTACACCAATGTCCTGAAGTTGCTTTGGTAACAACCAATTTTAAACAATGATAAATACACAGGTCCAACCAAACAAGAAATTTTAACCATCTCTGTGTTACCGATTAAAAATTAAATTCAGAGATTACCTTGTTAATTAGTTTTTCTAATTTTAACTTTGTAATGCAGGTATAATAAAAAATAGCATATAATGTGTATAAGTAGCCTTTAAAGCACTTACTCATGCGTGCTTTAGAGGCTTACTTATACACTTGTATTACAATACCCTATTTTTTTTAAATTTTGTTTTGCCGTTTAACGTTCCAAGTTATAAATTTAACAACTTTCTCATCATAAAATAAGTTGGCCTCGAAATAGGCCGCTACGCTCGTCGTTCCCTAAACTCGTGCGTGCTTTAAAGGCTTATTTATACACCTATATTATAATGTACTATTTTTATTATACTTGAAATATAATCTCTGTTTTTGAAACTGAAAAGCGTACTAAGTCATGTATTTAAATCACTAGTGCTTTAGAATTGCTAAGGTACCAACCAATTCTAAACAATGATAAATGCACAGGTATTTAGCAACCAAAGAAAAAAGTTCTAATCTCTAAAAACGAAATTCAGAGATTACCTTGTAAATTGAATCTGCATTAATTAACTGTTCTAATTTTTACTTTGCAATGCACATAAAATAAAATATAGCGTATAATACAGGTTAATATGTAGACTTTAAAGGACTTACTCCTTTAGGACCCTCCTAGCTACGCTCGTCGTGCCCTAAACCGGTGCGTGCTTTAAAGGCTTACTTATACACTTATATTACAATACACTATTTTTTAAAATTTTGTTTCACCGCTTCAAGTTATGAATTTAACAACTGTCTCATCATAAAAATAAGATGGCCTCGAAATGGGCCGATTAATGTTATAAGTTTAAAGTTATTGTATTTAAAAAATAGAAAATGGAAATATAATTTGACACATCATTTGCTTATTTGTAAAATGAAAATTAGTTAGAAGTTAAAAAGTCGAAAATATGTATAAATATGTACCTTTTTTAATGTAAATGTAAAATTGTCTGCTCATTAAAATAGTTTTAGTTTTAAATATTGACGGATATTTGGGAGAAACTTTTCTGCCAAAAAAGTTTTTCGCAATATTTTATGACGAAAATATTTGTCCGTTTTCTCTATTTTCAAATTTTTGGTGTAAAACTATCTGTTTTAATAATTTTGTTTCAACGATTTTATCATATTTTTTGTAAATGTTAAGGAAAGCGTTGTTGTTAACGGAATTTCATCCTATAAAGCGGTTACCTAATCCTTGCCACCTTTATTTTATTTTATTTATATAAACCCTACCTACATACAGAATTTCATATGGATTTGATATAATTCAAGTTGTGGTACTTATCTACTTTTGGGGACTGTACTCAGACTGACGTGTAACGAAGCAGTGTCAACGTATTGCACAAATGAATACAAATTTTTCACTCTTTATAACGATCATGTTTTATATTTGTACAAAAAAATATTACCATGAAATACAAAAAAAAAACAGAAAGGTAGGTAAATCTGCATTAGTACCTAAAACTCAAATTTTTGTGAATGTTCTTCACCTCTTATTTTACCGCTTCCAAAATACATTTTTTATACATTTTTTTGTCATAGTTTTGCGATGAATTAAGGACGCATAGGCAGAGTGATTGCGGTAATGAGGATAAAATGCGAGGTGGTGTTTATTGTATAAACTCATAGAAGCTGCAGCTGTCACGGTAAAACATATATAGTTCTTCATTTTAGAAAAAATGGTAACACGTGAATCTATTTTGATTCGTGTTTACGACCTAAGCAATAGACGACTTAAAAGGATTTCGTGAGAATTTGAGTTTTAACTAATGGTAATGAATTACTGACGTAAATACGAAAACTCTTAACAAGTAGATTACCCGTAAAGAAATGCTAATATTTATTTCAATTTGCCTTGATCAGAGTTGAATTACATTTTTATTATGCCAACAAAAATTCATGTTTCCCACGATAGACAACTTCTATTTATTTTTTGTTCATGTTACAATTGTAATTATTTATTTCAGTTTATAAATCATTTTACATTTATTATGTAGATATACGAAAAACTCGTGTACTACAGTGTAACATATAGGTACTACTTTTTATTTATTTTCCGTGGATATTACACGTATTAATGTATAAATGAACAAGTTATAATACACTTTTTTAAGTACCTTTGTTAGTTTTTCTTTAAAATTAAATACTGTAAGATCCCATGACACCATATGAGGGACGATACGTTTGGTACCATCTTGGAGTGGACATGATGTTACTTCCTGTAAATTTTCAAATCGAGTAGGCGGGGGTCACTTGAAGCACATTATGTCGTTATGATTTTACCTGCTATTGGTAAATATGTAATAACATGGAGGAAATCTATGCACCCTAGCGAGTTAAATACCTATACAAGTTTACATCAATGTGTAAGTATTTACTATCTATTACATCACGTGACGTGACGTTCATCTGCAAGGGTGTTCCTTATTTTCATCAGAATTTTTCTCGAAAACTCCTAAACATAGAAAATAAAATTTTAAATAAATAGTTGCCTTCAGTCTTTATCTATATTCCTTTTCAATATAATTGATATATATCTATTTCAAACGTTAGAAAAGTTCCCCTCTTGCTATACTTGCACCTGCAAATTCTTACATTTTATCGTCAAAGCCTTAGAAATCCTTCCTTTTTTCTACATGTATTAAAATTTGGCCTTCATGTTAATAGTGTAGGAGCCAGAGTCACATTTATTCCAGCTAGAGACTTGTGTCTTTTACCTTGCAGCATGGCAGACAATCAAAGTGTTATGGTCATTTTTCATTGTGGTGTAAACTTCATTTACAGCTTAAATTAATAATTTATGAAAAATCAACTTAACGTTTACTAATTATGGCTTAAAGGCAGACATTTGAAAGTGTCAAAATGTCTGCCGCTGTTCCCTCCACTAATCGGGATCTATGCCGGTCGTATTTTTTTCATAACTAAATGATCATTGGAACATATTCTTTATAGGATTTTGCAAATAGCAGACAAAATAACTATCTATAACTAAAGGAAAACTATGTGTAAAAATATTAATGAAATCTTTGCATTCTTTCGATAACCTGAATTCTGGTTATGCTAGCAAATTAAAATCCTAAAATGAATTTGTCTAATTTCTTATTTGATAATTCTCATTCTAACAGTAGCATCCACACATTCCCCTACGGCCATGCAGATTAAACTAATATCTGCATAACCCCCTACGACAAACAAATAATAATTCATTTATAAATGATCATTTATGGATAACAAATACCATACCTCTTCATAGTCATACCTCACACCTCTTTGCCGTGCTCAGTGACATAGTTTGCAGGTTTAGAATGTGTGACTCTGGGCCTCCGTTGATAGGGATGTATGACAAGGGTGTGTGCACTATTTTTTTTTAATCGAAAATTATAAAGTACTCGTGGTATATAGTATAACTGAAACAATTTTTCGGCAAATAAAAGTTTTTAAGTAATTTTAAAAGAAATTTAGTTTTGAATTAAATATTCGCCACCAAAAAGGACAAACCTGTATCATGTGATATCACTTATCATACAGATGTAGCAGTATTAAGTATACTACAGTGGTAATCTATACAACTATAAATAAAAACTTTTGTTTTATTTGGACTAATGTTTTTTATGGTGAAATAGGAACGTCTTTGGATACGAAACATTTTCCTGTTGAGTAAGCTCTATGTCTCACATCACTTTTACATGTCACATATTTACTACAAGAGAATGTTTGAAGGTTTGACCTGCACCCTCACACTTTTAGTCTGTATAATTTGACCTATGTCTTGTTGATAAAATTGTTCCAACACATGTTCGTCTGCATCTAAACTGACCTGATCAGTGCTTGTACTGGGCTGATCAAAATTATCAACTGGCGATAAATACTCCCGTTCATTACATATCGTTTCCATATTTTTAGCCAGCACAATTTGAATATCATCTTGTTGATAAACATGTTTCATCACATGTTCATCTAATCTGCCCTGCTCAGTGCTTTTGGATTGATGATAGTCTGTAACGGGTGATATATCTTCTAATATAATGGAATTCGTTTCCTGCATTAAAGCGTACTTCACTAACTGTTCTCTTTGCGGTTTTAAAGGAAGAGATCGCTCTGGTGCAGACGCATCTCTCTTTCTGTCTGGTTGGTAGGCAAATATGTGTGCAACTACATCCTCCTTCAGAATCATATATCCTCCCATAAGTTTGTATCGCATGTAATTTTTCATGTCTTCCTCAAGCTGAAAATAATAAAGAAGTATATTTATATCTTGTAATAGGTATATTACATAGGTGGGAGTTCATAGAGTTAAATATAACTAAGTAATGAGATTAGTTTTATTTATTATCATACCATTATATGCATAATTTTAAGGGAAGTATATACCTGATATGATCTATTTACAATATAAGGGTAATGAGTCATTTAGCTATTATCGATTAGTTTCTACCATGATAACCAGCCGACAATTAAATTGTACTTACATTAAAATGATCCTCACAGCAATAAAATTTCGATTTCAATTTGGGAACATTGCAAGTCTCTGCTTCAAACCATTTCATTCTTCGTGAATAATTGGTTTTAGGAACACCTATAAAATTATTATTTGGGGCATTTACAGAAGTATTTCTGCATGTTGGCACAAAACACCACTTATTTGCTACCCCACTCATATTTGTGACTTATAATAATGACATTAATAATATCTGACACATATTATTTTTAACATTGGCTCAAAACTTATTTCCGTTGTCTCCCGTTGACGCCACGTGACGTCATCTTCTATATCAATGTATGTGAAGTTAATAACGCGTTGCCAGCAAAGCGTTGCTAACTTCACACATATGAAATATGACGTCACATGGTGTTTTCGAAATCATTCAAATATTTGAATTTTAGGTCGATTTGTTTATTAAATATTTATTTTAATCTGATGATATAATTAATATGAATGCGTTTAGGCTTTCATACTTATGTATTACTTGATATTAATGCATCATTTGAAGTGAATTGTTATATAGTGCACACACCCTATTATATTATTTTATTCATTATGTGACAAATAATCAAAAAAAAAGATTCGCTGAGTTGAAGTACTTGTAACAATAATTGTAAAAGGCATTATGAATTATCTTTCTTTGTTGGCCATGCTTAAAGGAATAGCATTAATAATGTCTACTAACGAATAGTTATCTAACGAAATTATTTCAACTATCTAGCATGTATACAAAGGGGTGATACCTTTAACTACCCTTCTGATATTTTTTTAAATATCATTGTGTGCTATTTTTTCTTTCAATTGAAAAAAGAACTAAGCATTATGATTCATTTAGAAACTTGTCTACCTCTTGAAGAAATTTCGTAAAATCAACCGTTTTTGAGAAAAGAGAACTAGATTACATCTGCCTAAGTGATAAGTCAAATGCGATAGGCACTATTATATTGATAAAAATACTAAGTAGTATAGTATTATGTACCGATATGATCATATGGTGCTTATAAATTATTTTCAGATAAAAATTAAAAACCGTTTTTTACACACCAATTTAAGGGATACAGCTGGAAGGTTTATTTTGAAAAATTTTAAATCAAGAACCCACCTCCATTTCGATAATGAATTGGTACTTCAATTTTTTGCACGTTATTAAGAGACACCCAGTATAATGTGTTATGTAATTGCACACTGGCTCATGAACTATAACATACTTTAATAACAAATACGAAGTAACAGCACGGTACAAAAGTGAGACCAATACAATATCAAGTTTGTGAATGAATTAAGGGAAAAAGAACGACTATCATCGTAAAATCACTGATCCAAGATGAAACTTATACCGATTGCCCAAAATTTTGAAATTAGTGAGCATCTTTGTCTGAAGCATCCAAATGAAATACAGATTACTGTGGTATTCCACATAATAAAAAACATTTTGTTTTGATAATTATTTAATGTTTTTTTTTATATTCTGGAGGTAAAATTACATTTTAAACGATACTTTTTAGGCCAAGATCTATATTTTATATAAGACAAATCAACATATTATTTTTGTTACCCCAGTTACAAATTTTGGTTTTTGGATATCTAGTTTTTCTTATTATAACACATAAGAAGGGAAGTAGTTAGATAACTACACTATATATATTCCACTTCAAAGAAATGAAAATAATAATTTATGTGACCCAAGGTAATAATTTACTTCGCCAGGTTCTCCATTGGGGTCACCAATTTATGTGGCATTCCACATAATAAAAAGACATTTAGTCGATAATTATTTAATGTTATTCCACATTCGGGAGACAAAATTACATTTTAGTAGATATTTTTTAGACCAAGATCAATATTTTATGTATGACAAATCAACATATTTTTGTTACCGGAGTTACAAATTTTAGTTTTTGGGTCTCTAATTTTTGTTAACATTGTAACACATAAGAAGGGAAATAGTTAGGTAACTAAACTACAATTGCCCTACAATTATTGTTAGCACAGCGCCCAAAGGCAGATTCGAACTTCAACTTTTGGTTAAAAATGAATGAAATAATTTAATAAACTCAGCTGAAAACAAAAACAAAAATTGTGAAAATTGGTAACCTTATAATTAAGTACAAAAAAGACCCCGTGCTCGAGAATAAATCTAAATTTAAACTAGTTATATAAATGACATAGTTGAGAGTCTTGAGGCAGGTCGCTACACAGCTATCACTCTGTGTTTTCTCTCTAAGGCTTTTGACTGTGTCTTATGCAAAATTGTATGCTTGGGAAATTTGAAAAGAATAGCGTTCTTACGGAATAGAGGATAAACTATATGTCGTGGTTGCATGCATGTATTCGACATTTACAACTAACTTATTTACTTTTATAATTGGGCCATCACAAATGGATAGTTTTGGTGTCCTAGTATTACATATTGTGTATTGTGCTTGTGCAGATTCCACCAAGTTCAAACATCATTACAATGCCATGTGTAGTGTAGTTACCTAACTATTTCCCTTCTGATATGTTGTAATGTTAACAAAAACTAGATCACCAAAACCATGAAATTTGTAACTGGGGTAACAAAAATAATATGTTGATTTGTCATATATAAAATATTGATCTTGGTCTAAAAAGTATCTTTTAAAATGTAATTTTATCTCCAGAATATACATTAACATTAAATAATTATCGATAAATTGTTTTTTATTTTGTGAAATACCACTCCATGATTGTATTATTCTAGAACATGAATTATTGTACGTAAACACAAAGTCAAAGTATTCTTACGAACGTGCCTTGTGATAGGCGATATATCACGAACTGTGATTTAATCACTGATATTAAAAAATCACAGGTAATGACTGTTAATAAAGTTGGTAGAAAAGCGTTACGTGATCACGACTTTCTATATACAAATATTTTACGACATAAATAATATTAGGTAGGTACGCGTTTGATACTGTATAGATACTTATATATATATATATATATATATATATATATATATATATATATATATATATATATATATATATCTTTATATGGCGTGGGTACCATGAAGTAGATTGGGGAAGAGTATTTGCTTGTTTGTCTTAAAAGTGTTTGTTGAAAATTGTATGGATGAGATAATATACGTATATATTAACTATATACTGGTAACACGCTATAAGCCACTATATATGTACGGAATTGAGACTAGAGAAGGAGATAGTTTTCCATCTCTATGGAGGACTTTGGATCCAACGCGCACGCTCCGACGACACATGGCGCTATTGTAATAGGTGGCTAATTTCTCCGATTAGATTGTGACCATTTGCCTTCTATATTCAGTTGAACGGTCACAATCTCGCGTCACTAAGGCATGCGCACCATACCCAAAGTCCTCTTAAAGGATAGAGAGACAGGCTTTCCTTGGCGTCAAGTTACGAATAAAACTAACAGTATACAGTTAATATGTATATGGATGAGGTGCTAAATTTCCGCCAAATACTTGTTGAATGTGAGAAACACTTGGACTGACTATTAATAGACCATTAAATAATAGCAAAAGGACTATATCAGGACTATATAAGTATTACAAGGATGAGGAATATCTCTCCCGCTCTTCAAAATTTTCATTGAGGTAAATATTCAACGCTAAGGAATATCACCCGCTGCTTTCCGAAATTTGTATCGAGATAAGTTCGAAATTATATGGAAGACTGGTGGGGCCGTATGTTACTACTCCCGGGCCCCGATGTTCTCTCGACGGCCCTGTATATTACAGAATATTAATAAGTATTACACATATCTACGGCTGCACAGATTACCTAAGTAGGTAGTAAATTCACTATTTTCCGTCTGTCGGCACATATTCAAGAATAGAGAACAATCAACAATTTTTCCCATACGCCGTATTATGAAAAGTCGTGATCACATTTTGAATTCAGTGGTATCAGAAAATCACAGTAACGGTTCACGTTGTGACTGAAAAATCACGATATCGCCCAACACTAAACGTACGTCAGTCCTCTCCTCGTAAATCATAAAATGCCGCTTTGACATACGAACCTTGATCACGAGACGCTAAAGACAGCAAAGTATTCCATTTCACTGCGCATGAGTAGGCATTATGTATTTCATATTTGACAGTTTGACGTTTGTTCGTTTGTTGGGTATTTTTTCCCGCCACATAGAGTGGTTCGTGTGACGCGATTTAATTTAATAAATAATAAAGTAAAATAACCATGAGTTTTATGTGTAAAATTAACAATAAAGTTTTTAGAAAAATATTATAAAAATGTGCGCCCGCCTGCAATATCACACTTATGACAAAACTGTTTTCAAATACTGGAACTAAATTGTGAATGTTTATTTAGGATAAATGCCGATTTAATTGTCCATTTAAAGAACAAGCATGCATTTAATGTTGGCGTTGAAGAGCTGACATTCCATAATGTTGAAGGTAAGTGTATAAGTACCTATATCTACCAATATTTTCATTGTTGAAGAAATTATAATGTAATTCATGTTCACGTAATATGATTATTACAATAATATAAATTCTCTATACCTATTATGATCTTTGTTTTATATTTTAGAATTCGATAGTTGGAAGCAGGATGATATGGAGAACAAGGAAATGCGTAAATACGTAATGCCTCGTAGCAAAAGAATACACTCCACATGTCCACATCCGGCAATAATCTTTAGGTATTATTATGTGTGTAATCGTACAAATACACGTAGGTAAGCTATTTTAACATTTTTGTAAGCCAATTCACTAGCTTAACCGAAAAGAGCTAACTACGTACATGACTGCTTTTTATAAGAGTATTTTTGTTTTCAGCCCAATCGCAAAAAAATATGGATAATGATGCCTACTGCGTATACGTCTTACAAAGTAACAAAGCTTTCGAAACTAAAATAAGCTTGCATAAACCGAATAAAAGTAATTATTAAAGGAGATGGAACTATCTTCCAGACCCAGAACTGCCTCAGATGATGTCCAAGGGGAACAGCCTAACGTCGATACCGTCTACTTCCGGAACATTTTGAGTCAGCAACCAGAGGACAGGGTTGGGGAAGATTGTAAGAGAGGGTACCCGGCTAGATATAGAATCAATTGCTGAATGTAGGTCACCAACAATGGGAAGTCGAGTAGCCAAGGTGACGGTCAGACGGATGATCCAAAACGATGCCTGGAATATATTCGAAATTACCACTGACAGCTTCATTTTATTAATATTTATTACTTTACTGTTAAATCACGTATACAGAAGGTGCAAAATTCATGTCTTAGATTTATTTTTGGTATACGTACAAGACAACCGATATCACACACTCTCCAAACTGCTGGGTGGCTCAACATGTCTAATAGACGTAAATTACATACATCTGCTTTATATCATAAAACTATAAAGCTAGAAACTCCACCTTACCTGTTTAAAAAAATTTGCTTTAGGAGAACTGCCCACAGAGTTAACATTCGCTCAAAAAATTCATTAACAATCCCTTCTCATAAATCGTCATTTTTTAAACGATCATATGCGTACAATATCACAAAATATTATAACGTCATAATTCCAGAAAAGCTAAAAACACTATCAATACCAAGTTTCAAGAAGACTTTTAGAAGCATCCTATTTAACTCGCAATTTTAAGAACATTTTAATTTAAAATATAACATTATTGTATTATCTTCCGGTAAATATCTTGTATATTGAAATTACTTTTTTTGGTAACGTATCAAATAGAAATTAATTACATTATATCCATTCTATTAGGGCTAAATGGAAAAACAGACGACTATTTAATAGTCGAACTGAATTTATTTCCCTTTTTCCATTAATTGTTAAGTATACTTTACACTTTATTTTAGAAAATATCGATTTATTCTAATAGTGTAAATAATGTGTTTTTATTAGAAAATAAATATATTATTATTATTATTATTATTATTATTATTTTGTCATAGTTTAAGCGTTTTGAGTAGAGAGTTGTTTCATTTTGTTTTCAATAACAATCGCTTTTTGATATACTTACTACAGTCCTGTTTGTAATAATTAAATTAGTTTTGATGCTACAATTTGTGTTTGCTTTGTTACTTATTTACTCATACATGTACTTATGTTTTATGTAACATCTACATACTTATGTTGTTGATGTGCATATAAATTGTCAAAATTTCTATTTTGGCAGAATTTGTAGAACAAAACTTTATACCTACCTATATTTTTATATTCAGAAATATATACTTATCTACATTATTTTTGTTCTTTACCAATAGTAAAAAAATATTAATATTCTAAGCAGAAAAACATTTGTTACAAAACCCAGTTTATTGCCTCTCAAATATGATATAAACTTATTGTCCTGAAAGGTTACTTTAGCACCCATGTTAACCCTGTTTACTAATAAATATATTATATTTTCATATTCATTTAGATAAATGACAAATTATTTAATAAAAATCATGTATTAACACATCGTTGCAATTTATTTAATACCCTTTAAGAAGAAAGAGCACCTACCCTGTGATTGACAAGCAGAGGTTATAATTACTAACACAATTTGCGCCAAATTTTAAAACTGTTCAGTTGATTGCGCATGCGTATTTTCATTTCATTTCACATTTTAATATTGTACATGCGCAGTCAAATGGAATGCTTTGCTGTCTTTAGCTTCTCGTACCTTGATCAGGACTCAAGGCACCCGCATGCGCACATATGAAATGTGGCTGGAATTCCGAGTATTGGTAAAGGTATTCGCTATTCACACGCCTGCCGCAGGGACAATCTAGGGTGTAGAAGTGGGGTTGACCCTTAATTGCCTCCTTGTTTTTGACGTGTGTAGGCAAGCAGTGGCAATTTCCTAGATTTCTTCCTTTGCAGGGCGGCGGGCTGCACCGGACCTTCCTAGCTTCCTAGATCAGCTCCAGCCACCATGCCGCAACTCGTGTGTGTGTGTGTAGCGTGATTGGGGCAATTTCGACTCAGTTTTCTAGCGAAGCGCGTGCGGAGTGCTTGTTTGTATTGTGCAGCTTTGAGGTAAATACGAATATAATGGAAAAAGAGAAGGATCAAGAGCATGAAGTTTAGACGCGGGTGATAGAAGTCTATAAAGACCGGTCCCACGTGTGTAACCACTTTTTCACCCAGTACTTCCTTTTCCTTTTTTTTTACGTTACCACCACGGAAACAGCCAAGGCAATGTATTGGAGCCATCTTCACAAATTGAAGCGACACCTCTGACATTCACTGTAACACTGAACGGCAGATACATGTGTAGAGAAGCCTCCTAGATTGCCCCGCCCGCCCTGCACCCTAGATTGCCCCTGCCGCAGGCATGTGAGTAGCTACCTTAAGTCCCCAGAGAGGCTGATATTGTCTAAACGACGTTCCAGCAGAATCACACATGCCATCTTCAGGTTCTCGCTGATAACTACCTGCTGCTGCTTCTCATTGCTTGAACTGAAGTTCGGTCCGTATAACGAGATATATACAGGGTGTCCCAGCTCTATTTGGACATGCATTATCTGGAAATTGGTGAGACATAAAAAGCAATTGTAAATTGAAAAGTTATTCTGTTTAAGAAGGTGCGTTTAATCATTTTATTTTCAAATGTACAAGGCGCTTTAAAAAGGCGACAGCTTATACAACTTTACTTTTTCAAGTGGAATACCGTATATATTTTTATATCTTTGGATTCCCTTTTTATTTCCGAGAAAATTATATTAACCATATCCTATACTTATCATTAACAATTGTTGAGGTATTAGCAATTAACTTTTTGGGATAGCATTATTTTGTTAACGTAATCATAAAAAATAATACAATACAAGAAACAGTAACTATTACGATTATTATAAAAGATGCTCAAATTATCGCCCATATTCTATTAGACTTTAAAAAGTTCTCGTGTACAAGAGTTCCTTATAACTTCTGGAGTTATTTGGCGGCAAACATGAGTTACCTTATTCTTTAAATCATTAAGATTAATCAACTTCTTAGTGTATATAACTTGCTTCAAACCATACCACGTAGTAAGACGCTCATTTATTGGAACTGGGACATGGCGGATTCAACATCTAGATATCATGACTTATCGTAAACCGTTAATGATAGATGTTGGACATTGTTAATAAAAGTTCGGAAATAAAAGGAAAATCCAGAAACATAAAAATATACAGGGTGTTACATTTGAATAAGTAAAGTTGCACATCTTCCGCCTTTTTAAGGCGCCTTATACATTTGAAAATAAAACGATTAACTATATCTTTTTAAACAGAATAACTTAAATTTAACATTCCTCTCTATGACTTACCGTTTTACAGATAACTTGTCGAAATAGAGCTGGGACGGACACCCTGTATTAAGTATAGTTTTCTTTTTCAGGCTCTAAAAGGTATGGCGGTCACTTTTAAAGTAACAGGCTTACAAATCACAGTCTCAAGGTCAGCTGCTCAGCATGCTATCTGCATCACCATCTGCCAGTATTCTTAGAAGTGCCAGTTGCTCAAATCGTATTCAGAGTTTGAAGGTAGAAGCAACAGTAGGCAGCTATCAACGAGAAGCGGAAGAGGGCAGATGTGATTCCGCGGAAACGTCCTTAAGACATCGTTTGTTCTTTTATTGGCCTACTAGCCAATTGGGACTATACCCGGGAATTCGACAAAGTCCATATATATAATTCTTTTTTCAGGCTCTAACAGGTATGGCCGCCACTTTTAAAGTAGTAAGCGCAGCCCCAGAACTTGCAAGATCAGCCGCTCAGCATTCGCTCTCTTCTACTGATGCAGTGTTAACTTTGTTAAAATGGGTAGAGATGCACATGCGTAGGAGAGAAGTGTCTGCACCACCATCTACCAGTCTTCTTAGAACTTCCAGTTGCGTGAATCGTATACAGACTTTGAAGGTGGAAATGTCTTTGGGAGATGTAACAACTCCTGAGAATAACACTTAATTTTGAAGTATTTATTTCAGTATGCTAAGCAGTACTAGGATGTATAACTCGTCATGAGATATAATGTTCGTGTGGCTCAAAATTGTAAGATGGTTGTCGTAAAACGATGTACTAGGTGTCTTTTGATAGGAAAATTAATAGAAACCTTAAAAATGATTAAGAAGAATTTTCTCTATAGCGGGTGGCCCAACCAGGAGACACTCTTGTAACTTTTGAATGGGCCAGTGAATTATTTTCTAATATGTTGTAAAGATATGATATAAAATTTTCAATTAAGTGTGATCTAATGAACCAAAATGACGGTTTCGATTGCAATTACATGAAAATCAAATGTATTAAATGTACAGGGTGTTTCATGAGGAAATGTACATACTTCCAGGGGCGGTAGAGAATCACTTGGGTATTTAGGAACGGCCATTGAAATTTCCCTGTCGCCCTTAATTTCTGAGAGAGAGGGTGATAAACTGACTTTGGTCCAAATTTATTTTGGCAAGAACGTCCTTGCTATTGATCGGGTTCTGTTTAAAGTTTAGACATGTAATTAGATTTTTTGTCGCACCTTTGTTGATTTCTTTACAAACAATTAAATTTGGCAAAAGAGGAAATTTGAAGATAGACAGCATTATTTGCTTACATTAATTGTCCAAATAATTAAAAATGGGCAGTATAAACTCGGTAAATAATGTTCATCATGGACAAAAAAGTTAAAACCAAAGTTTTTTCAATTCCAAAGAAAGTGTAGCTAGGTACATTTTATAATAGGAATCATTAAACAGTTTTCTTTTTACTATTACGTAATTATTAGTAGGCCTAGATAGTTTGACATTTCTTGTTTGTTGTCATAAACAGTAGAACCAGTGTACTTGATTAATGTGGGATGCTCACTACATCACCATCTGGATACGTTTATGGAGAGGTTGCTAGGAAAGAAAAAGAAGAAGAACAACAACAACATAATAACACATAGATAGCAGACATAAAATATTCTTTCTCTCTGAAAAACTGAAGATTGCATATTTAAGAATGTAATGTATTTGTTATTATTAATAATATTTTATTGTTGTGGTTAACACCACCACAAATTGGTGACCCCAACGTTTCATAGGGATGGTTACATTTTATCATCGTTTTATTCCACATTTTGCACAAACTTTAGAACCCTTGTATGACTTAAGCTCTTCTTTGGTAAGAATCCACGCTGAAACTATCTCTCATTGACCATCAGAATGTGACATTGTTTTTTCGTTAGTCAAAGACAAAATTGCGAATGCTACCCTTTTGTCACACCCTGCTTTCGCTGACCAAGTGTTGCTTGCCTCGTCGGTCGACTGTTCCAATACCTCAATGGGAGCCGTTTTGGAACAAAAGTTGCATGGCATTAATACTCCTTAACATTTTTCTCAAAAAGATTATCTTTCGCCGAAAAGAATTATTCTGTTTTTGACAGAGAGTTGCTAAGTATATATGCAGCCATCAGGCACTACAGATACATGCTAGAAGGCCGTGTCTTTACATGTTATACTGATCACAAACCTTTGGTCAATGCACTGTTTTCAAAAGCTGACAAATCCATTATTCAGCAATAATTTCATCTAATACAATACCTATCTCATTTCCAGACATACCTATCCATTTTAATTTGGAATCGCTCATTGATTCTCAATTACATGATAAAGAAGTTACGACATTAATTTCTAGAAATACTGAAAGTAAAAGTAAACAATGAGGGTATGTTTTGGAACACATTTTTATTCCTAATACTAGAAATCGCATATGGTGTGACATGTCAACTTCACACTATCGCCCTTTTGTCCCTAAAGTCTTGCGCCGATCCGCTTTTGACGTTTTTCACAGCTTGACACATGCGGGCATCCGCGCATCTAAGAAATTGGTTGCGGTACATTATTTCTGGCCTAGGATGAACAAAGGCTGCGTTTTAAGGGCTAAAACGTGTTTAAATTGTCAAGCTTCGAAAATACTTCGCCATCCTGTAACTCCACTTGCAAGTATTCCAATACCGAAGTGCAGGTTTGACCATTTGCACATTGATATAATTGGTCCTTTTCCCCCATCGCGTGGATGTTCGCACATCCTAACCATGGTTGAAAGGTTCACCCGCCCTCCAGAAGTTGTTCAAACACTTCAGCTGAAACAGTCGCCAGGACACTTTTTCAGAATTACGTTTGTCGCTTTCAATAACCACGGATCAGGGCGCCCGATTCGAATCGAATTTATTTCGTGAATTTGCAAAGTTTTTGGGTTTTAACCGTATTCATTCCACGTCATATCACCTACAAAGTAACGGGATGGTCGAGCGTTTCCACCGCACTTTAAAAACTGCATTGCTAGCACATGGAAACTCTATACACTGGTATGACGAATTGCCGATAATCCTTTTTGGTTTCAGAACAGTTCCGAGATCTCACTTAGAATGTTCATCCGCTGATCTCCTTTACGGTCAAAATTTACGTTTACCAGGCTCATTCTTTTTATAACCCCATTTCGACGTGAGTACTCCCGATTTCATTACTAAAATCCACATTTTGACAACTTGACGTTTCAAAATCCCAGGCATAGGGAAGGATTTTCTTTAGTCCTGACTTGTCTACTTGTGATTATGTTTTTGTTAGACAAGATCGGCTTAAAAAATGTTTCACCCCACTGTTTCAGGGACCCTTTCGCGTAATTCCTAGAATTGACAAAGTCGTTACTGTGTAAACACGTGATAAAAATGTCACTTTTAGTTTGGATCGCGTTAAACCTGCGCATGTTTTATGGAATTCTGTTGGTTCGCCTGTCACCACTACCCACAAAAAGGTTAGGTTTAATGTTGATTGTTTGACAGGCTGATTTTTTTAATTTTTTTACCTTACCAGGGGAGTATTGTGGGATGCTCTCTCATATATAGTCAACACTACATCACCATCTGCATATGTTTATGGAGAGGTTGCTAGGAAAGAAAAGGAAGAACAACAACAACATAATAACATATAGATAGCAGACAAAAAATATTATTTCTCTCTGAAAAACTGAAAATTGTATATTTAAGAACGTAATATATTTGTTACTATTAATAATATTTTATTATTGTGGTTAACACCACCAAAGTTAACTTAGTCTGCAAATAATCATGTCTTATAAATTTACAAATGAGGATGTAATATCTCCACCTCAATTGTGCCTATAGCACAATAAAACTAATGTGCTTGACAGTTTCACGGGCTCAAATAAACAAATGTGATAACCTACCACCAAACAGAATTAGGCTCCGGCTAGTCAGTTTTATAGGAGGCAAGGTCCTGGGTAAGCGTCAGCGACAACTTAAATAATAAAGCCAAGAGCGATTAAATTATAAAAAAATTGAGTTAGAAAATTTAATTAAGTGTTTAAAATATAAGTTTTGTATTCAAAAAAATATATTCAAAAGTACCTTGGGCGCCAAAACCTAAAGGAGGTTTATAAAAAAGGAAGATACGTCACGGACAACACACAGAAAAACTACAGATAAAATTGAAGTCGATTTAATATCGATTAACAAATATAAATCATGGGTAATTAAATAATGAGGTTAAAATACACGACATCAAAAAACTTTGAACAACAGATACGCATGTAAAATTACTAACAGAAGAAATACGGGTTAATCAAATTTAGAAGTAGGGTTACAGATAACTATACCTGTAACGGTTATCACCAAATTACGTAAGAAATAGTTCTAGCGATAAACAACAAGATAAACCTTATGCGGTCACGCATTAAGCTACCAAATTTATTCACTAAAATTTTAAACTACTCGCAATTACATAAGGTTAAGTCAAGGTAAAGGTACGAGACTATCAGCCGGTTTTACAATCGCTAGTTAACTTCCAGTCAGGGTTAACTTTCAGGTTACTATAGAAATTGGGTTTTACAATAGCTGGTTATTTTCAAGGTGATGGTTATCTGGAAGTTAACTTTACTGGCAGATGAGGTGTGAGTAAACTGGAAGTTGGTAGTTTACCTGCAATTTATAACCTACAAAATAACTGTCACAAAATAATATTTTGATACTTCCTTCAAAAATGGACATGTATGAAGTGAATGCATATAGCAGTGATGAGGAGCCAAGAAGACCCAAAATAATCCGGTATAGACCCAACTTCTATGAAGAATACGATGGAAGAGATTTTTTAAATCGATTCAGACTGTCGCCCAGAACAGTGGAAATTGTATTAGATGAAATAGAGTTAAAAGAAACATTTCTATGTTTCATAGAATGTAGAATAAATTATATAAAGATATTATTTATACAAAATTGCAAACATTTAATACTACATAGGTACTTACTTAATAAATAATAATAAACCACTAACTGATAAATTGCTTCTGATATTTATATTTGTTAGTATGTGACGTGACTTTGACAAAAATTCATGCATTTTATGTATATTAATCATTTTTCTAGTACCAACATTATAAATTTTATTCACAACCTCTCGTTTACAAATCATGACTTAACTTTATATTGAAAAACTCAAGTGTCGGTAAAGTTGTAGTTAACCTGCAAGTAAGAGTCAACTAACATGAAAGTTAACTTGCGATTGTAAAACCGGCTGTATGAATTTCTCATAACTGGCAACCTAGATTGACATACATGACAAACTATCAAAATAGGGAGCAGTTCTCTTTTTGCTAGAAATTGTTTGAATGTGTTGCTAAACCTGATGGCAATTTAATAATTATCATATGACATATCCCATCCGTCAGGAAAGAGAAGGTACAATTTACCGGACTATATAAAATGATAGCAAGTGGGAATTATTAAATCAACACTAGAAATGACATCTAATTAAATTTGTACTTAAACACATTCATTAAACTGCTCGACAACAATAATAAGAAAGGTAGCCACGTTTTGCTAGAGTGAGAGAAATTTATATAAGGTAAGTAAGAAAAGTGACACACATGGCTAAAATAATGACGCTTAACAGCTAAATTATAAAACAATTTTGTTTATCACTAGAAACTTCAACTTATAGACAACTTCTAGGACTCTAGAAACTTATTACTAACATTACCCGAAACTAACCAAAAATTTACAAAATCTCATTAGAATAATGCATGCCTCTAGGCTACAGATAATATGACCCCATGGCCAAAATTATCACGATACGATACGATACAAAATAACGGTAAAACTGGTATAAACCAGAAAATAAGAAACATTTACGGGGTTAAAATAGCGTAAGGCTATAAAACTGACCGGCGATTTTATGGCAGCATTGAAACACAAAATCGTCTCTCGGACTCAAATTAATGAAATTTTCATTAACAATGCTGTTTCTTACGGTCGAAAAATCCTATCCGGCACAACTACTATGAAGTTAAAAATATGGAAAATCTACACAAATTCTTCGTATAGGCTCATTACTGTTATATTTGTGGTTGAAAACATGAAATTTTATTTAATTCAACATCCCGTCTAGCGGCAGTTAATTACATGAAGGTTAAACGTAGTTTTGTTGGAAAGAAGTAATAACAGTGTAATAATTATGGGTACTTAGCTCATGAAATGTTTCCTGTTGATACTCGGCATGTAGCTGGTGATGTCGCAGTACTGTTGTCCCTCTCATACACGTGACATGAGTGAACGCTAACTTCCAGAATTCTCCAAATGCGGTGTGTTCATAAAAACAGCAAAAAAGTTCGACAAAAAAATTTCCTCGTGATGGTTGATCAGGCCATTCGAAGAATATTTACGTCGCTGGATAATGAACTTGGCGGAATAACACAATCATATGCCGAAATATGATGATATTTTGTTAAAACTTCTAAAATGTGTCCATCAAAGCAGGAAAACTTCAAAGGTATTAAATGTAAATCCGTAGAATTGTAAGGTATCAAATTACGTAAATCGAATCGATAAATTAGTAGACTTGTAAATTAATCCCTTATTAAATCAGTAAATGGTGAAATTCGAAAAATTTAAGAAATTTAAAAGGAATTTAAGAAAGTTTTCATTTAAAAAAATTTCGTTTTAATTTTGAAAAATTCAATCCATAATCTGAAGGAAATGGGAACGTATTAATACTTATTCAGATTAAAATTTGAGACATACTACTTACATTCAAATATCCTTTTTAAGCGACTAAATAATAAAACTTAAGCCGGAAAGTTAAAAACACATGTTACTCGCTCGGAAATAAAACAGTAAGAGAACGTTTTGTCGATTATAGTCGTATCGAAACAATATTTTAAATCGTAGTGATGTCGGTGCTGACATCTCATGCCTAGGCCTATCACTTACTTCAACACGGAAGCGATTTCTAAAATCCATTTGAGATGGAACATTACAAAGTATGTTACAAATAATATGCCGATATTATGTTTGTTTATGAATTTTGTTATGGTAATGGTAGACAAGCCGCATAGGAATACAATATTCGTTTTCCTAACAGAAGAGCAAATCATTAGACGTTTTCAACTGTGTATCGCTATGCAAGGGAGCACGGCAGTTTTCCATCATCAAAAGTGGAACGAAATACAGTTCAAATTATTGAAGATCAAGGAAATATCATTAAAATTGTTCAAGAACACCCTGAAGTAATTACCTGATGAATAAGTGCACAATTAGGAGTTTCTCATGTTCGGGTTTGGAAGATTATAAATAAAGAAAGATTACATCCATCTCATATTTATCAAGTGCAAAGGCATCCACAGGGTGACAATGTCAATAGGTTAGAATTTTGCCAGTGGATTATATATCACAGGCCGATTATATATCGAACTCTATTCATAGTCGAGTCCCAATTTACATGGGATGGCATATTTAATTCAATAAATTCGCGTAACTAGGCCGAAAACAATCCTCATGCTATAAGAGAAGTCCGTTCTCAACATAAATTCTCGGTAAATGTTTGGTGTGGTATGATTAACAACAACCTAATTGGCCCATGATTCTTCCGGCAATACTAACTACAGAGGTTTATTTAAATTTCTTACATAGTATTTTACCTGGTTTAAAGCAAGGTATTAATGTAAGAGGACAATACTTCCAGTATAACGGAGCTCCTCCAAATTTTAGTATTTAGGTTAGAAAGCATTTAGATAATGAGTATCCAAGCAGATGGATTGGACGTGGGGGTCCTCATCCTCGGCCGGCTAGATCACCAGATTTCAACCCAGTCGATTGTTTTAAGTATATCTCAAAACTGAAGTCTATAATGCTCGGTAAATTAGAAAATCTCTTGGCAATTTCAATAAACACTAACAAAAATGTATGGAAGCTGAAAGTTCTCATTTCGAACATTTGCTCTAAGTATTTCTAATATTTTAAAATCATTTTTGCAAATAATTAATGTGACCTTTTTTAATTATTTGTATAATTAATGTAAGCAAATAAAGCTCTTCTTCTTCAAATTCTCCTTTTTGCCAAATTCAATTCGCGAAAATCAAACAAATGAACCCAAGAGGGATTTACCGTCGATACACACAAATTCACCAATACGTGAGAGCGATTTAGATATTACGACTTTCCGCTGTTACTATACAAACTTTTCCATATAGGTGAATTCCTTTGTATTGAAGGTAAATCCCTCTTGGGTTCATTTGTTTGATTTTCGCGAATTGCTTTTAAAAAAATCAACAAAGGTGCGACAAAAAATCTAATTACATGCTTATGTTTAGTGATGTATGGACTTTTAAAATCAGCGCCTGAATGTTATCAAAAATATTACATGGTGTATATACTCTCGTTGATTATCCCAGATGAATTCTTTAAGTGAGTATCGAAGTCAAAATAAGGCCATATGAAATAATAACAAGAATGGTGGACAGTATAAATTCTTTATTTTTAACAATGAAAAAATAACAGTAATTACATAAACTTAGTACACCTTAATAAGAAAAACATTATGTACATTATTCATAAAATCTTCTAAGTATACATATGTTCAGATTTGGAAAGATTTTATAAACATGCCAGTAGAAAACGAATATTTTTCTTTTGTTTTTGAATAAAATTGGAAGTAAGCACAACAATTTTATATATAAAACAATACATTTTGGAATTCTCATTTTACTAATAGTATGAAATTGTATACAATATGTAGTCATATTTTTCATAACGTGTTTATATTAACCATTGTAGTAGTAATAATATCTCATATCATTTAGCTTTATCACACTAGCTGTTTACAAAATGATTCAAAAATATTTGTATTACACAGGCAGAGAAAATACTAGATTTATTCAAAATAAATTTTAACATCTTTATTCCATGTCTATGGCAAAAATCTGTTTGTTCATGCCTATCATAGTATGCAATAGAACTGACTCTTGTGTTTGCTGAGCACCCTCGTAAAGCGACAATGCAAAAGAAAAACTTAAAGAAAGTTGATTTTTCTTCAATTTTAAATAACATGCCATTCAAACTAAGGTAGTCGTATATGAAATTTGTTAAACAGTGATAATGTTTGGTAGAGGTCTAGGTAACTTACTTAAATGAGTAAACGTGTTTCTATTTTGATCAAGATTCTGGACCCGTCAATATTTTCAGTAAACGTGTAATTGCAGAATTAATATCTTGTAATGTTTATCACAAAATAGGTGAAGTTCACATGTTCAGCATAAATGTTGGTTCATAATATTATTTCGTTAACAAAGTTTTTTCAGTGCTAAATTTTTCTCCAGAAGTCACAACATCATCCATAGTTTACTTATTTTTAACGTTAAATAAATGAAAAAATCACTATTTTTAAACCACTAATACAGGAATTTTTAGATATAAGAAAACCTGAATTATTCTTCTCTGTCTGGGATTAATCCATATGATAACTACTTTTGAATCATATTGTTTACATTATTTATAAGCAAATTATCTTAATACCGAGATGCTTTGGAATAACAATGTCTTTTGTAAATTCTTTCAAATTGAAAAAATCAGCCTTTAGATAGCCAGCAATTACCCGTACTTTCAATACTCAACTTTTTGAGTTTATACCAGTATCCGTTATAATTTCTTACAGTACCTTCAGTAAATTATTATTCTATCGATCATCGTACCAATATTACTGCCAAATTAATACTACACAAAGTTAATAGAAAATAATTTGCTGGTACTTAAATCATCTTTGGGTTATTTGAAAATCACCATATAAAAGTATTAACTACTAAAAATACTTTACATGAAACACGTATTTCGCGCATTTTAAGCCGTTTAGTCCTTATTACAAAAACTTTTATTTTGTAGTTTATCTGAAATAATCATAATCTGGTCTCGTTTTTTCTGTCATTATAAAAACAATAGCTTTTTAAAACACAGTGCTCTAGATTTAAAGAGACATAGCGCAGTGCTAGGTAAAACACACTTGAATTTAAACCACCTGCATGCTTACCCTTGAATATAATAGTTTAGAAAATACAGGGTGTTTTATGCTTCTTGACTAACACTGCCGCCATATTTTTGGAAATGCCGTTCATATTGGGATCAAATATTATACCCTTTTAAAATTCCAGGTAGCATACTTTATTTGGGAGAATCCTGATCGGACTCAACTTTTATAATGGTTCTCTTAAGCCATTAATATCACCCTGTACATTATTTTTTCGAAAATGTTAGTAAACGATTATCTATAAACCGATATGCAAAATAATATTATACTTTTTACGAAATCATTAGTATTAGAACAGATCTGCTTCAAAACTCTTGCATTCTTGAATTTATTATTCATTATTAGTATTATACAAATGACAGAAAATTGTTACTCTGATTTAATATTACCTTTTAAATCGTGAGTTGACAAAATATTTTTTCAGAAACTAGGAGACATATTTATTGATATGTTCACAGATGCCACAATATTAATTCACTTTCTCTGCTCTAAATTTTATAAGCAAGAAGCATACAACTCCATGATACATTAATAATCCTTCCTTTAGTAAACACTTTTGAAACAAACATTATAGTCGATTGCCCTAATTAACACAGACCCACAAGAAAAAAAAAGTTGAGACCCAGAGGGTAGACCCCCTACCCCTATGTATACTGGGACGCTGAAACCGAACATGACAATAAAGAAGGTTTTAATTATCCAATTTTCCCTAGCACCCACCCCCTTACAACCCTCCTGGAAAGTTGAAATTCTACTTGTCCTAAAGTTTTAAAAAGTACGTATATTTTTAGGAAGATGACGATAAATACACCAACCAGTCACCCCCTAGCACCCCCTACAAGCCCCAAGAGGAGTTGAAATTCCACTTATTCTAAACATTTGAAAAGTAAGTTTATTTTTAGGTTCTTTTCTTAGTGCGCTGAAACCGAATATGATGGTGAAAAAGGAGTTTAACCATCCGGTCACCCCCTAGCATCTCCTACAAGCCCCAGGCGGGGTTGAAATTCCACTTGTTCTAAACACATGAAATGTTTTTAGGTTTGTTGGTGCGCTGAAACGGAATATGACGATTAGAAATTATTCTAACTACCCGATCACCCCTCTCACAACCCCCCGGGGGGTGGAGGGTCGCATAATGCATTATATCTGGGGATAAAGTTGGAGGCATATCATTTCTGGCGATACGTTTAAATTATTTTCTTTCTACGATACCGAACTCACTTGATTTTGATCAACCTTCTAGGTCTAAGACGAGGTCTGCCAACATACTTGAATAACACCTACCTTGGTATCGCCGTTCGATTTCCTTAAGATCCTGATGAAATATTTCACCTTGATCCTCGCTATAGTCTTCTAAATTATCAGGGAAATAGTTTACGTGGAAGTGCAGTTTCATATTCATAAGGCAACCAAGCTTCTGATAAGCTATCAGAAGCTATCAAGGTAGGAGGGATACAAATATGTTGACAGGCCCCATCTTAGACTTAGAAGGTTATTCCCACCCGGGGGGGTTGTAAGGGGGTGACTGGGTGGCTAAAATAATACACAATTTCATATTCGATTTCAGCGTACCAAGAAACCTAAAAATATACATACTCTTCATGTGTTTAGAACAAACGGAATTCAAACCCCTCCTGGGGGTTGTAAGGAGATGCTAGGGGGTGACCGCATTGTTAAAATCGTTCTTTATCATCATATTCGATTTCAGCACAGCAAGAAACCTAGAAATAAACACACTTGTTACATGTTTTGAACAAGTGGAATTTCAACCCCTCCTGGGGCTTTTAGGGGGTGCCACGGGGTGACTAGGTGCGTCACATAAGTTATTATCATCATATCACTGAAAATATACGAACTTTTCAAATTTTTAGAACTAATGGAAATTTAACTCTCTAGGAGGGTTGTAAGGGGGTGGCTAGGTGAAAATTGGATAATTAAAACCTTTTCTATTGTCATATTCGGTTTCAGTGTCCCAAAATACATAGGGGTAGGAGGGTCTACCCTCTCGGTCTCGACTTTTTTTTCTTTTTGTGTGCCTATTAATGGATTACACGTAAAAATCGTATAAACTCTGATCATCAAAAAACAATTAACCTGTGAAATTATTTATTGACATATTGAAATACTTGCATTTCAAGTTCACTCTATATAATAATTACATATTTCTTTGATGTACTTAATCCGAAATATTACAAGTTTCAATTTTATAAGGAACTTGGAAGATTTTGCAGTAAATAGGACTATACATAATAACAGAGACACAAAAACTATTTTATTTTATTTTACTTAATATTAATTACATCACGGTGTGAGGTGAATAATTCAATTTAAAAAAAAATCGCATAGTTTTTGTAATGGTAGTACACAATGGACAAATTATTTTTATTAACTTTAAAGTTGTAAATGCCATGAAACTTCCACATATTTTCTTTAAATCTAGTCATTTTATTTATTTTAATTTTTTCGATTGATATTGCATCTCTATTACAAAAATGCTGGAATAAATAATTTAAAAACTAAATAACAGTGAAATATGTGAAGTTCAAGAGTTCAATAGACCATCGAAAGCCGTACCTATATACATGTAATAAAAGTATTCAAAACTTACCTACCAGAAAAAAATTGTATTGATTGTTTAGGAGTTTAAGGATTCCTTATTTTCCCAAGAATTCAAGGAAATACCTGTGTATCTCTTTCACATACCAATCCAAAGCAAAGATATGGAGAAATGGTTTGCCAAATGATGATGTAAAAAATATATTTATGTATTTGGATACTAATTAAGTTTATTTACACAACACAAAAGGTAGGTAGATCATTTACAAGTAATCTCTTCAATTTCGTTCATTAATACAATATGTTCCTCAATTAAGTATCAAAATTTAAAAGCACGTAGAGTAACTACAACGGTTTATCATAATATGTGGGTTACAAAGAAAAAATACTCATTTGGAACGTCGATATGACGCATCATTTATGAGTAAAATTAATTTGAAAACTTCACTGCATAATCTAGAGTATCTGTAATACGTTTTAGTGAAGCCATTTTTGTATTTTTATCTTGTCAAAAAATGTTCTATAGTAGACCCACCTGACTAAGATATTCCAGATTGATTGTAAGTACTTTCGGGAGACCTGTCGAAGACCGACAAAAAAGACCTGTTTTAATATGAAACTCTATGATTTACGTCAAGAAGTAAGAAATAAAGATATGTAAAAAGTTGGAGTGTGGAGCTGAAACTGTTTTAGGAAGTACTGGACAAAAGCTTTAAGAAGTTCTTCAACACTTACTCTATATGCTTCTAAGTATTGAATATAATTTCGAAACACTTTGTATATTTTTATCTGCCTTAAATTGGCTCTGAATAAGAATGCAATAACGATCAGTATACCAATTTATTATCAGTAGCCAATAATGAATTCGTCATATGCGGTATAATATTTTCCAATGTTTTCTTTATTCTGTAAACTTAACCAATACATTGAAAAAGTATTACTGGCGAAAATGTCAAGACTTACAGTTTTAGTTTCGTATTATCTTTTATCAAAAATAATTAAATAATATATGAAATATCAGAACGGATTTGTGTTTACATTAAACAAGAATGTTTTTTATTATAGCTGTATGTTCTTTCATTCACTGCACTAGTTGGTCCGCATAAAAACTTTTCCATGCACTATTCGCTAGTTGAACAACAGTGGTGAAGCCGATGTGGTGGCAGTTTTAGAACTGAGAAGAGGAAGAAATCAATCCACAATGTATGTCTTAAATTTGTATAACATAAAATTCTCGTTTTGATTTTGAACTTTGTAATCTTTAAATGTGTGAACTAGTTTGAAATTCTGTTGCCGATTTTTAGAACCCATTTTGGAGGTACCTTATACTAGCATCAGTTTTTTTTCTGAATGTGTTTGTCATCAATAATTACATGCAGTTATATTGTTTGTATTTAGGTCCAGTTTAGCCAATCAAGCTGGTGTACTTAATCTGAAGCATGCCACATAAAATTGTTCATGCTAGGTACAATTTTCTTTGACATTAATTTCAGTTTTTCTAGAAACTACCCCTGAAATTTATTAACTATAATGGCAAATTCCACTTTAATAGGTAGTCAGGTAGAGTAAAAGATATTTGCTAGATACATCTCTCCTGTGTACTTGAATTTCCAAAGAATAAATTTCAAGAAAAGTCAAATTAATTAGTTAACCAAAATATGTTAACTAGCATGAAGGGTATGTTATGAAATATAGAAAAGTTTGCCAAGATACAGTAGCCGCTTTTTCCAAAATATCCTTAAATAATACCCCGTGCAATTTTTTAATTATCTCTCAGTAAGTAACAAAATTATCGATTTAATATACAGTATATCTCACTTTTCATAACTCTCATATCACAGCCCTCTTATTAAAATGTATTCTTTTTAAATTCGGGTGAAAGGTACTTACCCTTCAGGAGATTGTGTCACAGTAAAATATTTAAAAATCCGTATGAAGAAATATGAACCTAATTCTTCGAGAAAAAGATGTTAGGTAAGTACCTTTCACCCAAATTTTAAAAAAATCGCATTGTTAATAAATGAGGCAGTGATCTGGGTGTCATGAATAGTGAGACATACTGTATATAGGATGAAATGAGAAATTTTACGAAAATATTTTACTGTTCAATAAAATATTTTAATTTCAAGAACTCGTTTTGAATTCGTAGATTTCTTAATTTACCTAAGTGAAATGAGACGAAAAAAAAAATCCTCGTAGAATAAATTTGTTTATACATGTATTTATGATATGACATGAAATAAACATCTTCTAGATTTGACAGCCTGAGATGAGGCGGCACTTTATTTCTTTCAATTTTTCAGTAATTATGAATTAAAACATGCTTTAAAATATTCCCAAGTTAACGTAGAAAAAAATAAAGATTGCGTTTTAAAGGTTGAAGAATAAGCTTTTAGATGGCACTATTTTATTTTATTAAAAATTTCTCATTTTGTCAGAAATCAGTTGATGTCGAAATGTAGTCGAGTGGGAAAACAGTTGATTTTGATGTAAGATAAGATGCGTTAATAGTTAATGTCATAGCATCTCTTTTTAATTTTTGTAAGATACTCTTTAGAATTTTAAAAATGGTGTCTCTTTGCTTCAAACTAAAGGAATAATTTAAAAAATTAATATATATTTTTTTATAAAATTTTCATTCCCCTTCAAATTGAAGTTCGAGAAAATTATTTAATAAATGTTAGTTTGATCGCGTAAGCAACATCTCCAACATCTAGCTTTAAAGGTTCTGGAGTCACATTTTCGCCATATTTTATTCCTTGAAATAAATTTCCTTATGACTCCATTACTATAAGAAAAATTTTTCGTTATACCATGACATTGTACGATAAATGCTGTTTGTTAATTATTTGGCGTTTCTAATATTTTACTACGTTGAATATAATGACATGATATTAACATAACAATAAATATTGTTGATATATACTAAGTGAGATTTTAATAAGACAATTGAAAGATATTTGCAGAAACCTGAGTGATAAAAAAAAAACAGAGAAATAATTGCGTAGTACGAGGCAAAGGTATTATTCGACTAAAACTTCTAATTTAGAATATATTTTTAATACCATTTCTGAAGTTGTTTATATGTGTAGGTCTTCATTCTTTGTAATTTCTCCATGTTGTTGCAAGTATTTAGCACCCTGTATATAAATTTTGTAATCATGTATCATTTCCGGACTTTCTATAAAAAATAGATGTTTTTATAAAGTACTACTTGTCCTCGTAAACTTACAAATAATAAAGTTTTCCCTCTTCCGGCCACAATCCATGGACACGCTGTTTTGGATAAAGGTTTTTTCAATAAAATTGCATTAATTTAACCATAATTGTAACGGTACGTAACAAAATAAATCAATAAAATGCACCATATCCTGTGTTCTAATAAATGGCGGAGGATCCGGTGTTACTTCGCATTAAATTAATGTTTAACTGAAACGTATTTAAACAGTTCTAAAAAATATCTTGAACTTGATAGGTTTAAGTTAATCTTGTAATAAGAAAAATTGAAAATAAAATTTAAAAAACCCCGGCACAAAACATTTAAAAAGGAACAAATTATATATGTATATTGACTGGCTCAGAACACTGACTATTTTTTTCTGTAATGTTGAGTGATTGTTTTCAGTTAGGCAGATAGGTACATTATTTTTTTACTACATATATCATCATTATTCGAAAAAAAATCATAAGTAGGTCAGGGATTATTCTACTAAAACTTCTAATTTAGAATATATTTTTAATACCATTTCTGAAGTTGTTTATATGTGTAGGTCTTCATTCTTTGTAATTTCTCCATGTTGTTGCAAGTATTTAGCACCCTGTATATAAATTTTGTAATCATGTATCATTTCCGGACTTTCTATAAAAAATAGATGTTTTTATAAAGTACTACTTGTCCTCGTAAACTTACAAATAATAAAGTTTTCCCTCTTCCGGCCACAATCCATGGACACGCTGTTTTGGATAAAGGTTTTTTCAATAAAATTGCATTAATTTAACCATAATTGTAACGGTACGTAACAAAATAAATCAATAAAATGCACCATATCCTGTGTTCTAATAAATGGCGGAGGATCCGGTGTTACTTCGCATTAAATTAATGTTTAACTGAAACGTATTTAAACAGTTCTAAAAAATATCTTGAACTTGATAGGTTTAAGTTAAACTTGTAATAAGAAAAATTGAAAATAAAATTTAAAAAACCCCGGCACAAAACATTTAAAAAGGAACAAATTATATATATTGACTGGCTCAGAACACTGACTATTTTTTTCTGTAATGTTGAGTGATTGTTTTCAGTTAGGCAGATAGGTACATTATTTTTTTACTACATTTATCATCATTATTCGAAAAAAAATCATAAGTAGGTCTGGGACCGCTGCTGTCTATCTTCATAGATATAAACTTACTTATATAATATACCGGGTGTTAGAAAAGTATGGGAACAGTGAAGAATCTCGAACAGTTTGCATCAAATCGAAAAATAAAAAAATACGCTTCAAAAAGTTTTCAAAGAACTATCTACTGATACCAAAGATGACCTCCCCACCCACCCCCAGTGTGTGGGGCAAGGAGCAACTTTAAAATTTCAAATAGAAACCCCTATTTTTTATTACGGAATCGGATTCTACGGCAAAAAATACGTAAGTTTTATTCAGGACATTTTTTTCGATTCTTGCACGGTGTCACTGTAATCGCAAAAAATGAAAAGAATACGTGACTGTTCCAAGAGTACGTCTTGTGCCCATAAAAAAAGACCAATTCAAAAACTGAAAAACACGTATTTGTTATTTTTAAGAAATCTATCCAATGACATTGGATTCGACTCTCCCACCCCCAACCCAGTGGGTGGGGCGGGGGACAACTTTGAAATTTGTAATGAAAATCCCTATTACTTCCCTCGCATACCGAAGGGAAGTATTGTATTCGAGAAAAAATCACCCTCCGAGATTTTTTCGGATTCTGACGTTTCAGAACACGTAGATTCCGAAAATATAGGTTTTTCAATTCCGTCAGTCTGTCTGTCTGTCTGTCTGTCTGTCTGTCTGTCTGTCTGTTGGTGCATTAACTAAAAAACTACTTGACGGAGAGCAGTCAAATTTGGTAGGTAGTTAACCCTACTGTCAGCGAAGAACTGGTAGAATTTTCACTGGAAAATATACAGGGTGGACCGTCTAAACGGAATAAATAGTGAAAAAAATTTTTTTTTGCTCAAATTTAAAATTTCCACGTTTCATGACGCGCTAAACGTATTTCAGAAAAAAAATTTTTTGAAAATTTTTTTAATCATTTTTGAAAAAATTTTTACCACTAAAAAAAATTTTTTTCATTGTTCAAATTTAAAATTTCCACGTTTCATGGCATTCTAAACCTATTTAAAAGAAAAAAAAAATTTGAAAATTTTTTACCATTTTTGAAAAAATTTTTACCACCAAAATAGATGAATTTTTTTTTTCTCAAAATTTAAAATTTCCACGTTTCATAGCGTTCTAAATCAATTTAAAGCAAAATAAAAAAATTTTAAAAATTTTTGAAAAATTTTAAAAATTTTTGAAAAAATTTTACCACAAATAGATGGATTTTTTTTTCCGATTTAAAATTTCCACGTTTCCATGGAATGCCAAATTTATTAAAACAAATTTAAAAATGTTTTAGAAAAATAAAAAAAAATGAAAACATGTTTTAGTAATCTATTTATCACCATTATAGAATAGACGAAATATTTTTTTGCTCAAATTTAAAATTTCCACGTTTCATAACATTCTAAACCTATTTCGGAAAAAAAAATTTGCAACATATTTTCACCAATTTGGAAAAAAATTTAACACTAGAATAGACAGAAAACATTTTTGAAAATTTGTTCTATATTTTAATCACCACTATACTTCCACTCCATTACGTGAATGTGGGATTGAAAATGTGAGAGATGGCAATAATATTTGGCATATTTTACTTTTATTGAATAATGGCATCCCAAGAAATAATTGAGTCATGGTGGACATTTATAAAGGTATTTGCACAAGCCTTCCATATTTAGCACCTGTTATTTAGTATATTGAACTTTTGCTGTTGGATGAACACTCTGTATATTTTTTTGACCAAAAGTTATCAGGTCTTCTTTGTAATAATACCAATAATTATCCGATTATTATTCCCAATGTCATTTCGTAATTAATCATATTTTTGAGTGACTGTCATGCACAAATAACGAGGGAAGTTCTGTGTAAATAAACTTTACCGATTTTTTTTTATAGCGGATTCGGATTCTACAGCCAAAAATACGTGAATTTTATATCGGACTTTTTTTTCGATTCTTGCAAGGTGTCGCTGCAATCGCAAAAAATTAAAATAAACCTGAAGTCTCCTTAAGTTTGTAAATACAGCTACTCGTGTTGACAAAAAAACATTCAGTTTAAAAAAGAATATCTATGATATCTTGATTTTTATGAATGTTTTTTTTAAGTGTTGTTAATAACAGTATTTGTTTTGTGAAATTTCTACGAGTTGTAACATTTTTTGCGATTGCAGCGACACCTTGCGAGAATCGAAAAAAATTCCCGTTATAAATTTACGTATTTTTGGTCGTAGAATCCGAATCCGCTATAAAAAATAGGGATTTTCATTACAAATTTCAAAGTTGTCCCCCGCCCCACCCACTGGGTTGGCGGTGGGAGAGTCGAATACAATGTCATTGGATAGATTTCGTAAAAATAACAAATACGTGTTTTTCAGTTTTTGAATTGGACTTTTTTTATGGGCACAAGACGCTACTCTTGAAACAGTCATGCATTCTTTTCATTTTTTGCGATTACAGCGACACCGTGCAAGAATCGAAAAAAATGTCTTGAATAAAATTTACGTATTTTTTGCCGTAGAATCCGATTCCGCAATAAAAAATAGGGGTTTCGATTTGAAATTTTAATGTTGCCCCTTGCCCCACCCCCTGGTTGGTGGGTGGGGAGGTCATTTTTGGTATGGGTAGATAGTTTTTTGAAAACTTTTTGACACGTATTTTTTTTATTTTTCGATTTGATGCAAACTGTTCGAGATTTTTCACCGTTCCCATACTTTTCTAACACCCGGTAGATACATATTTAATTTTATGCATTATGTTACTTCCTGTAAGTATGAGAGTTGTTTTTAAAATTTTTAATTTGAGGTTTAAATAGGTATTTCGCCTGAAGCATTCGCTATACTAAATATGTTAGTTTAACTATAACATAGGATTTTACGTTTTTATGCGGCATATGACCTAAGCCAAGTCCAATTAATCTTTCTCAGATCTAAAACTGCCTTGGCTTCACTCGTATTGTTAAGAACAGTTCAACGATGATACATATGTGCCTGATTAGTACGAAATGCTTTAAAGTAAACTTACCTAACTGAGACATTCTGAGCAAAATGAGGTTTTAACGGAGGTTCTAATTTAGATACAAAAATATGTAAGCAGAATATTTACATTTTCTGGTAGATGTTTCGTTTCATCCAGTGTAAATAAACATTAATCGATTAACTTATTTCAAATTGAAAAATCACATCATGATATTTAATATACTTTTTAATTAATTTTTTATTGCCACGAGACTTTATTTGCATACACTTATATTTTATGGTACATTTTCAGATTCTATCTAAGTACGTCGTCAAAACATTCAAGCCAACCAAAATTTGGAAGTTAACAACATTATTAAATATACTAATGACGATTTCATGTGGATACTGGTAGCTAGTGAAGTCTCATAAACTGTCTCATAGTATTCACTTATGCCAGCACTATTTTCTGTTGCCACTCTTATTTCGTACTTTGTGTTCTTTTCTAAATCCGATATGATGGCTGCTTCCACTGAAAAAACAACAAGAGTTATTAATAATATTAATATAGAGGACAGTTAGGAATATAACATGTAAAAAATACAGGTAAATAACCCCATTCGTTGAGAAATTTCAACTCAATGATTACGTCTACGTAAATGGTGAATCAAGTGTTGGAATGTCAAATATATATTTACTATGATTTTAC
Source organism: Stenurella melanura (assembly GCA_963583905.1). Taxonomy (NCBI): domain Eukaryota; kingdom Metazoa; phylum Arthropoda; class Insecta; order Coleoptera; family Cerambycidae; genus Stenurella; species Stenurella melanura. Next base: position 109,510,517 of record OY757314.1, on the reverse strand, counting down.
TCGCGTCTTGCCTCAACTTGAACATTAGTGCTAAATTTCGCGTACTTTAAATGAGTCACCGTCTTTGTTTTCTATTCTCTAGACGTACTACTTATGTACAATATGGCCATGGCAAAGCGATATTATAGGTGTAAATAACATTTTTTTCATTACTATAAACACCATTTTTGTATTTTGCTCTTGGTTGATCCTAAGCCTATTTTCAGTACGTTAGTATTTCAAAAATGTACAGAGGGCGCATTCTTTTACTATGAACACAATTTTATGTATTCTGCTCTTGCTTGACCCAAAACCTATTCTCGGTACGTTGTAATTTCAAAAATGCATAGAAGATGCTGGTGGTAGCTTAAAATTAGAATTCGCTTCAGGTAGACTGCCATTTCTGTGCAAGATATTGAAAAATTGTACAAGAAAAACTTGCTCAATATTAAAGAATGCTTTTGGCACACCCTGTATAGTTGGAGGACTGAAAATATTTTAGGTGTTTGTGAAACAGGAAACCTGTCGCGCTTGAGAACCAAAAGATATTTGATTGTTATCAAGTTTACATAGAATACTTATAGAGATACAGTTCCCATCAAAATTCGAAAATTTTATCTTCGATATAACTGAAATTATTGGAAATTTTTTCTCTGCATGAATTGAGGATGTACTTCATCAGGGATGCATTTTTGGACTAGAGTAAGTTGGGTTATATGCGCGCACTGTGAATTCAGGAATCACAGGTTCCTGCCTGGGAACTCAATTCTGGGACACCCTGTATAGTTTTCCTGAAAACAATAATTTTTAATTTTATTCATGAGTTTCGCAGGAAACGTTTGTTAATATTGCAAACTGTATCCTATTAGCCCAAGCATTTACAAAATGTGACACTACTGTTAGATGGAAAAAGACAAAAGCAAATTATAGAACAATAATCAGTGATAAAAGATGTGTAACGATGAAAAGCGCAGGTACAGACATAAAAAAAAACTATTTTCATTCGGATGTAAATATAGAAAAAAATATATTATCTAGTATTGATTAAGTACAATAGTATGCGAAATCTATGAAATTGAAGATGGAATAAATAAAGGAAGCACGTTGCTATCCTACGATAATGACTACTAACTGGTCACTAATAAACCAGCTCCAAATGTAATCTTTTTAATATCATTCAGCAGTTGTATAGATAATTATATTGGCAAATGTGGCTACTAGAAAGCTGGTTGTACAGTAATTTGCAGGAACTGCCATAAAGTGCAAAAGCTATTAGAAGATGACAATAACACTAAAACATCTGCTGTTGAAGATACTGGTGAAGCTGATGAAAATTTCATAGAAAGTGAAAATGAGGTTGCCTTCTCGGCTGTTCTAGAGGGCGTAGAAATAATTTTATAGGAATCTATTTGTTAAACGTGTTAGGTGTTTCCTTCTTTATTTAACATTTATTACTCAAGTTATGTATGATATTGCCTTATTAAAAATAGTAATTAAAAAGGTACGGTTATTTTCTAAATACATATTTATTTAGATTTGTCAAAAAGTGCCACGCATTTGCACATTAGTTTGCACATTTGTAGTTTCTAACAAATTATATACAATAGACTTTAATAGAATGTTAACATTAGGGACATATAGGAATAACATGATTTTTTTATAATTTCTGTTGCCTTGAGCTTATTTACAGAGACAGTGCCTGTTGTCAGAAGAGAATTATTTGAATTATTAAAACACAAGAGCAGTCTCATCACACAGAATGTGCACTAAAATTATAACGCACAGTAGAGCATGATATTTCTACAACTATTTCAAGACATTGAAAACATAGGTGGTTCTTCGGGAAGACAACATGTTTTGATAAAAAAATATAAAGACTGATTAGATTAAAGGATAATTAATATTGCAAGTACCCCATTGCATTTTCCAAGTATATCTAATGCCAGGTGGACCTAAAAAATGTTACGAAGACTGTAGTTATAGAACAAATTCGAGAAATATAGGAACATTGCCGTCCTACTTCAGCCAAGAACACTTATCGCATGCTACAGAATTGAGTTTTCAATAAAGTGAACAAGAAAATGCTGCTAATTTACTAAAACAAACAGTCAGTTTGTTATTGAACCAAGTAAAACGATCCATTTGAAAAAATATCCAATTTACTATAAAAATAAAATCAGACAAAAATCCCATGAAAAAATAATATTAAAACCATTAAAAAGAATTCTAAACACCTTTGGCCTAATATTAAATCGAAATCTACGTAAAAAATTATTTTACTAAAAATGACCAAAATATTGACTTGGAAAAATTTTTCATCTCGAGGACGTCGGTCCATCGCCTTTGGGCTCCGTCGTTCGAATTTTCAAAAGTACTCCAAAAATTGAATTGACTATAACGAATAAAATCACATAAGACGGAAAACTACTCCGCACGACAAATTTTTCGGAAGTACAACGAATTTAATTTTTGAAAATCTCAAAAAAAAATTATTTTTACAAAAATACCATAACAAGACGCAATTAAAGCACAAAACCGCTCCTCGTGATGAATTTTTCGAAAGTACCACAAATTTGGTTTTTCGAAAGTACAACGAATTTGGTGTTTCACAAGTAGCAATCCTCAGTCAGGATGTAGCGAGTAGCTATTTTAAACATCAAAATTTAGGAAAAAATCAATGGGGCGGTTTTTCTAATAAAAACCAAAATCCTCATTTAATGTTCCTCAAAGGATTGTAGCATAATCCTCATAAAAACCCAAAAAACGTACAGAAAAATAGTCAAAGAATTCAAAGTCGGAGGGACCGTTCCGACGAACACAAAATACTTTTTATCCCGGCTCAGGCGGACAACGCCATACTAATCACTCGAAGGCGAGTCGACGGAAAAAAGTATATTTGTGTTCGATGCCGTTAGTACGTTTATAAAAGCATGAAAACCATCGGACACATATAGATAGCTTCTTTAAGCATCTTGATAATAATTTCGATAATATTAGTGCCAAATTCAAAGTGAATAGTTTTCAAAACGTTTTGCATACATTTTACAAATATTACTAATTGTGAGTCTGAATCTTTTTGTACAGTCGATTGTCATAGTTCTCTCGACGCTGGATACGTTACACTCCTACGGGAGGTAACGGCTTGCCGAGTGGTGGTGTTCTTTGATGTTTGCCTTATACACATTAGCTAAGTATTGAATATTTATAGTTTTTAGATTTTATGAATTATTTCAATAAATGAGAATATATTTTGAATTCGATTTCTTATTGATCCACTAATTATAAGATTTGTGACCGACGGGCGATTCTGTGGCGTGAGTCGGAAAATTACTTTCCGCGAGTCACCTTTGATCCCGCCAAGTCTGTGTACTTGTCCGAATACTCATAGAATCCATCGACGGTCTTAATTATTAAGAAGTGTTTCTGAGAAAGTGCTAATTATAAGCTATGTTAATTAAAGTGCATTGCCCTACATAAGAGTTCGACAGAGAGAGCAGACTATAGCAATCGCCGTAAGTATAATTTTGTCTATTCTCGTCTTGGAGAGTCTGAAGTGTACCTTGAATCCCCCTTGTGAGTAGAGTTGATCAGTATCGTAGTGGCGACACGGCTCCGGCCTAAATTATATACAATCCTTGTCGTGTCCTTCAGACCAAACGATACTAGGTTCATCTACAAGTTCACCGAAGAGATCTACTAGAATAAAAAACATTTAACAACTTCTGCCAAATATTACCTACCCTATTCACTTGTCGCGGCTCTAAATTCAATAGTTCGTGTCAACCTGATGAAACAAGAATGTTAAATTATGAGAGATGAAGCAAGAATGGAGGTAAATATTAATACATTGTGGTACCATAGAATTATAACATTACATTCCTGTACCGGCAATGTCGGAGATGCCATTTTGCTTTGTTAGTTTTCTACCTCAGAATCGAAACTAGACGTTCCAAGAACAATTTCTTTCAATTCTATCGGAAATGTTGAATTTTGGCATGATACGAATAATGATAGTTGTCACACGCGATCCTGATTTATTGAATTATCAAATATGGTTCCAGATCGGTGTATTTTAGAATCTGAGAGTATTATACATGTTATACCAACCGCTGCGGTGGATTGACTGAGAATGTTGGCTAGTGTGGCCTACAAAGTCTCAGGGTATAAGTCCATTAGATTACTTTCTCTGGAGCACATTGAAGAAAAGAATTTATCAAAATAATAGACCATATTACCTGATATATTCAATTTCGCTTCATTCCAATCCGCGTCTTCTTTCGATGCTGGCCTATACTGAATAACCAAAATTGAAGGCTCCATGTCCGTACCTACTATATCATCTGACACATTTGATGCTTGTATCCATATTTCTAACGAAGTAGGAGTAGCAGCAATTAGTGTTACGTTTTGAGGTGGATCAGGTTTCACTCCAATAATCACAGAAAACACTTTTTCAAATGTTCCTACTTTATTGGAAGTGATGCATTTGTAGTCACCTTCGGTGGCTTCAGTGACGTTCAGCTGCAAAATGTAAAAGCTAATTTAATTTAGTTTATTATGTCAATTTTTGGAGACAGCAATTTATGAGTGGTCCCAAGTTAACAAACACTGAACTTTCTACACAACTTTTATTCAATAATATTTGTTACATTCCGCATCTTTCCGCATTAAGTGGAACTATAGTAACAGTAAAAAAAAAAATTGTTGAAATATGCTTAGAGTGTCATAAAACGTCGAGAGTTTAAATTTGTCTGTAACTTTTCTTTGTCGACACGCTTTCTCTGAAACGGTTTGAGACATTGACTTGAAATTTTATACACGTACGTATTATAACGAGATCTGGAACTGGATTGCTTTTTACTTATCCGGTAAAGGGTTGGAGGGTAAATATGGGAAGATAATTAAAAGAAGCTGGTAAGACTACAAAAATTTGTGATGTGGTGCATATACTGGAAGCCAAGGCCTCAGATTTTCACTAAAAATTTGGTACATGTCATGTATGTATTATAACGACATCAATAATTAGTTTATATTTTGAGATGATTCCGTTGAAGGGTTGGGGGCAGGCCCGACGAGAGGGTCGGGGGGGTTTTAGAGGGGGCCCGGATTCCACGAGAATTTCTGAAATTCGGGAAAAGTTGCATATGCAAATTTTGACTGCGAACCTTAAAAATTATTTCGAACAGCAGCAGATGGGGGGCCCGTCTGTTATTACCCTCGGGCCCCGAACTACTGTCCACGGCCCTGGTTGGGGGTAAATAGGGGAAAATAAGTAGAGCAAGCTGCTAAGAGTACAAAAACTTGGGATTTGGTCTATCTATATAGATTTCTATCTATATAGATATAGAAATGCCTCAGACTCTTTTATAACATTTTTCAACCCCTCCTCCATCCCCCACTCCTTTAAAAAGGAGCTGTAAAAATTAAATTGAGATTTTCACTTGAAATTTGGTACAAGTATGTATTATACCGACATCTGGAACTAGATTATATTTTGAGAAGATTCCGTTGAAGGGGTGGTGTAGTGAGTAGAGATAAATAGGAGAAACTGAGTAAAGCAAGCTGGTAAAAGTACAGAATCTTGAGGTTTTGTGTATATCCTAAAAGCCAAGGCCTCAGATTTCTTTATAGTATTTTCAAACCCCCCCACCACCACCACTGCATTAAAAAGGGAGTGATAAAATGAAATTGAGCTATTCACTTGACATTTGGTACACGTATGTATTGTAATGATGTCTAATTGAGGTTGTAACTGGGGAAATAAGTAGAGCAAGCTTATAAGAGCCCAGAAACTTCATTTTTGGCGTATATGCTAGAAACCTATGCCTCATCTGCTCCAAATATTATTGAAATTCTATGACTAATTACTTCCACATACTAGAGTGCAAATATAGTCAAAAAGATTTCTTTTAAAAAGACGGAAAGAATGGAAAATCTGGATGTGGAGTTAGTTATTCCGTAGCGGTTTTTGATAGTTGTTACGGAAACTTTCATAATATCATAGCCTCGTGCTTAAAAGAGAATATGTTTACGAAGATTATAAATATGTCCAAGGGTGTACGTGGTGGTAACTGTTGTTAAAGATATAAGAATCTTGCTTAAGGTATAAGTTCAGTAAACTACGACTTAAATCTCAACTAGTACATGTAGTGGAATAACAATAATAAGAATAACAGTAATATTTATTTATTTACCACGAAACAGCAGTACAAAAATACATAGAGAGATAATTATAAATAAAGGTAGATAAACAGGCAGACCCACAAAGGCTAACCTTATCGTGGGTGAATAAGAGCAAGACCTTAAATTACCTAAAAAGGAATTGTCTTACTATAGCAATTTTTTTGGTGAAACTTGCAAACATGTCAAGAAATGTGGTGGAAGGCTTTTGTTTAAAAGAAATAATATTCACAATTGTGTTTTTTCGCAGATTTTCTAAAATATACCTTGTTGTATAACGCGTATCATGCAAAAGCAAAACAAATTGTTCACAACGATATTGCGAAGAAAACTAGATTTATCCGAAATTTTTGGACAATCCGACAAGTTGTAAAACATAAAATCATTTGAAGGAGTCCACTATTGAATAATCTATAATGATTATTGTAAAACAATGTACATATTTTAACGAAATTGTAGAAGAGGTGCTAAACTTCCAAGAAAATTTTCAACTTAAAATGTTTATAATATAGCCTAAAAAGTCGAATTGTCTATTATTTAAGGCCATCAAGTCGTACAAAATTTTTTTAAATTTCAGTTTATAGTTTTTCTTATTATGTTCAGTGATATGAATAAAAATATATTTTTTATAACCAGTTTTAATCAATTTCTATAATTATAAAAACAACAAATGTATTCACTCCTCAATATTTTGCTCGAAAATAAAAACTATTAGTATATGTCAATAGTACGTAATAAATTAACAATTTTAAAAAATGTAGTTTTATCTACACCAATTTGGAGCCGAGATATATCATTATAATAGAGCGATTAAGAAAAGATATAAATTAAAATTTTACTTTGAAATCGAGTATTCTATAATAAATAGATTATCTTGCTATTTCGCAGTAGAAATAATATCTACTAGATAACATAATTGCTAAAAAGAAAATGGCAGGGTAACCAAGGGACAGAGGCCCCAGTATGAATTCGTGTTCATATATTCTTCTTTAATTACTACCCTTATAACCTACAATTCTGTCAGATATTAGCCCTTAATTAACCGTTTCACAGAAAAAAGCAACTTTAAAATTTCAAATATAATTTGTATGTATCCGATAACAGGAACATTGACTAAAGAATTATCAATTTTTTAAAACCATTTTAAATCTTTTTACACTTTCAGTACACCTATTCAATTTTTTTGTGAAAAATTTGGACGTTTTTTTATAACACTTAATTTTTCGAAAACGGTATTATAAGTGGACGGCACTTGAAGAAAATAAAATGTCTGTTTATTGTTTTTAATAATATACTCATAATATGGCAACCAAATTTTTTTTATAGACTTGTGGTGGTATTCTATACCGCATATTTTTTTGATTCGACATAAGCGCTAGAAAGTCCTTGATATAGCCTGATGAAACTAATAGGGGGCCACCACCGAGTCATATTTTTCGGTTTGCAATACATTTTCATAAAGTTGATTAATTAATTGTGTATTTCAACTACCGCTCGATAACTAAATAGAGATGTTTCCACTTAAAATGGTATCTCCATCTTTGGATCGAGAGATATTCACGGTCGTTGAATTTCAAATGAAACCACTGTAGGAATCAAACTTTGATCTCGACTTCTCGACAGAAAATGCCGCAATTATGCCTAAACATGTAGTTTGATAGGGCGATATTTCTATTTCAATTAGAAGTCGGTTCAGACAGACGTGGTTTAAATGTTAGATTTGTTCCCTTTATAAATGTTTGTTGAAAAGTGTAGAGTGGTTTGCATTCAATTGTTTTAACAATTTAGTCACCAGAACTGTGTATTTAATGTAATCTATAAAATAAATTCATATTATATCCATGTATATACAGCGTGTCCTCCGATTGTATTCGCTATAGGTGAAATTAACAATAAATTTTGATTTTTTTCTTTTCATATTTTGGGGTTCACCCCTGTTTATCAAAAAGATATTTTGGGTGTACTTTAGCTTTTATAAAATCACGTAGGCCATGACAGTTAAGCAGAAACGAATTTCTCGTTTGGTAAAGTACTAGATTTGTAAAAGATACAGCAAAATGTCATTAAGGAAAGTTATTCAGATTAAGAAGTTATAGTCCTGTGCAATTTCAAAAATGTACGCCTACTCTGACGATTTCGATTTTTTTAATATAAAGTAATTGCATTTTGCAGAAAATTTTATGTCTGTTTCCTAAAGTTCTACTCGATTATTTAATCGGAAGAAAGTAGTTATTTACGTATATTTTTATCCTACGTGTTATGATTTATTTCCAAGGTAATCCCAATACTTTACACAAATACGATTTTCATTTACTTTGACATAAATTATGCGGTATTTAAAAAAAAATGATGAACGTTATCAAAATATACACATATCTCTGGAAAGAGCAACCTATATTGACATTTTCATGTTTTAAAACTTTCAATGCATATTCATCAATTCATCCATAAAAAGCAAATGCGTGTATGTGCTTATCTGTCAAATTAATAATAATAACTGTCAGATGAGCATCATAATTATTAACTAAAAATCATGCTTACAGTAGGGCAAAAGATATTAATTGTTCAGTGCTACGGATTGGGAGATACATATTTCTATAAGGCTGTCGTAGAAATATTCAAAGAGCATTGGCTAAATGGACTACTAACAGACAGGAGTGCTAAAAAATAGTCGACAAATTTAAAAGAACTGGTAGTGTATTAAACATAAAGGAAAAGAAGAAGGAGTTTAATGAAGATAATGCTGGCACTTTAATTGCGATGTATTTGTTGAATGAGTTCCCAAAATTATCTATGAAAAGAAGAGCAACTGGAATTTCTAAAAGTGTGATACAAAAAATATACAAGGCCAATAAAATTCATCCATATAAACCAAAATTTGTACACACTCTTGAACAAAATGACTACGCTAAAATATTGAGTATTGAGTATGGGTGTGAGAGAATATTTTAAGGGATAGACACTTTCACGAGTATATTATTTTTTCTGACGAGGCAACGTTTTCCACTAATGGTACAGTAAGATCATAGAGTAGGTATTCGTCATCGGAAAATCTTAAATTTCGTATACGATGTAGACGATAATATTTCAAATGAATGTGAATGTTTGGTGTGCGATTTCATACTTTGGAATAATTGGACCATATTTCTTTGAGGGAAATGCAAATCAACATTCTTACCTGGAAATGCTAAATACTTTTTTGTTGAATCAACTCGAAAATATATCCATATCGCAAAGGACGAAATTGTTCCTACAGCAAGACGAATGCCCTACACATTCTGCAATCATTGTCAGAGAATGATTAGACCGTCATTTTCCAGAAAAATGGATTGGAAGATATGGGCCGAATTGTTGGCCACCTAGAAGTTCGGATCTAACGATAATGGATTTCTACTCATGGGGCTATTTAAAAGAAAAAGTTTATGCTTTTTACTTTGACAATAATTTAGAATTATTAAAAACCAAAATTAAAGAAGCAGTTGATGGTACACCTCTTCAAGAAATCCGGAACAGTTATAGAAGCCTAAAAGCTAGACTAGAGCTATATGTTGAAGCTGGTGGCAAAATTTTAGATTAATGACGAGACATATTTATGTTTATTTCTAGATGCCTATAGTAGTTTTTTAATTATCATTTTTTAATTGTCGTTTGTATTCATTGGTTTCTTAAACCACAATGTATTTTTGTTTCACAATAAAAATTAATAACTAAATAATTTTTCTCTAGACACTTGCTAGATCAAACACTTTAGTAAACCAACATACATTTTTTTTTTGTAAAATGCAATTATATTAAAAAAATCGAAATCGTCAAAGGCGCATATTTTTGAAATTTTGCACAGTACTATAACTTTTTAATCTGAATAATTTTCGTTGATGACATTTTGCTGTATCTTTTACCGGAAAGGTACTTGTACGATACAGAATTGTACTTATTTGCATTTATGTAGACTATTTGGAAATTGTGAATAATTGCCCTACGTGGCAACCCCGCTAATTTGTGTCGCGAAGTGGCGCTGCTAAAAAACAGTAATCAGTAATCAAGTACTCTAAGAACAGTCCACTGCTAGACATTTCAGAGAGCGACGCTCTAAGAATTCCAATTTATTTGTTTTATGTATTTACCTATGGATATTTATTAGTGTGTTAGTAAATGTTAAAAGTGACAGCTGACTTTCATTTACAACAACCATATTATTGGTCCTTCCACCTGATTGACATCAGACATTAATTGGTCACTTCAGCCCGATTGACACCAGATTACTAGAAAAAGACAAGCAGAGATCCAAGGCCGGATTCCAGTGCAGTTTACTAGACTAGTAACGAGGCAAGCATTTGGCGAATTCCGTGAGTCTTTTTCTTTTATTTTTCCTATTTCTATATCTTTTTGTGGCATTCATTTATTCACATTTGTAAAAAATGGCAAGATTAATGCAATTAAGATTCAAAAAGCGTCAATGCAATGATACTATTACAAGAGTTTTAAACTATTTTAATACAATAGATCAAGATATGCTCGACGAAAGCATAATAGTACAATTAAAGTTACGTCACGACAAGCTAGAACCTGCTTTTAATGAATTTTCTCAACATCAGACAGATATTGACTATTATTTAGAAAGCCATGACGGCACTTTAGAAGAAAAACAAAATGAATTTCAAGAACGTGAAAATTTCGAAAATATCTATTACGATTTAATGGCAAAAATAAGCACATGCATTAAACAATATGAAACCAAAACGAAAATTTCTAATCCATCTAATTTAAATAATAGTATTCTTGATAATTCTCAAAATGTAACACGCTCTATAGGGCAGGCAAAACTACCTAATTTAAAATTACCAACAATCGAAAAATGGTTAGAGTTCAGAGACATATTTCTTTCTTTAGTTGAAAACGATCCTCAATTGGATAAAATACAAAAGTTTTGTCATTTGAGAACATGCTTGGAAGGTGAGGCAGCTCAGTTAATAGCTTCAATACCACTAACAGAAAAAAATTACGACGTGGCTTGGGCAAGTCTCGTAGACAGGTACGAAAACAAAAGACTAATTGTATTTAGTTACGTAAAATCCTTATTTGACGTCCCAGCAGTGCTCAGAGAAAACTGCAGCGACTTGAGGCATTTGTACGATACTTTTACAAAAAATATGCGATCTTTAGAAAGTCTAGGGCAACCGGTTAGTGAGTGGGACACACTACTAGTCTATTTAATTGTTTCAAAATTTGACAACCGTACTAGACGTGATTGGGAAGCATATAAAATGAATGGAGAATTGCCGACGATGCAGGAACTTAATATTTTCTTGAAAGAAAAATGTGAACTATTAGAAAAGTTAAATGTTTCAAAATCAGACAACAAATCAGAAAATTTTAAGTTTCAAAATAAAAACAAATACAGTAAGAATCGAGATACGTATTCTCTTGTGTCCAGTCAAAATAAAATATTTTCTTGTTATTTCTGTAAAAATAATCACTCAGTTTTTAAATGTGACAAATTTCTAGAACTCAGTGTGTCAGACAGAGAAAGAGAAACAGAAAAACTCAAGTTGTGTATCAATTGTTTGAACCCAAATCATGCGGTTGAGGAATGTAATAAATCGTCTTGTAAAAAATGCGACAGAAAACATAATACGCTATTACACTCAGACTCTCCCGGTATAAACGTTCAAGCGCATCACAGTACAGAAATTTGTGTTATTGCCGGAATAGGAACAAGTAACAATTGTAAGCGTGAAAATGATACCTCGGCGAAGTCAAAGACGGCCGGCGGCGGCATAAAAAACTCTTTAACATTATTATCGACTGCGACCGTAAATGTACAAGATAAACAAGGCAAAATCATATCGGCAAGAATGTTATTAGATCCAGGATCACAAAGTAATTTCATTACAGAACAATTAGCCAATTCATTAGATTTAAACAAGGCTCCTGTTAAATATACTGTGTCTGGAGTCGGAAATAATTCTTTATTCTCGCAATTCAAAGTTAGTTTAAAAATAATATCTCAATGTAGCGATTATTCAAAAGAAATATCGTGTTTAGTTTTACCGAAAATTACACAATCAATGCCCGCTTATTCATTTGATTCAAGTTATTTAAAAATTCCGAAGGACAAGATTCTAGCGGATCCCACTTTCGATAAAAGTAGTGAAATAGACATTTTATGCGGCATAGGTACTTTCTATGATTTGTTGCTTATGGATCAATTAAAATTAGACAATGGGCTTATAGTACAAAATACCAGGCTGGGTTGGATACTAGGCGGAGAAATAAATTATTTTAAATCAAATACAGTGTGTCATGTCACTTCGTGTCACTGTATTGAAAATGAAGACTTAGAATTGAATGAAATAAATGACAATTTATTAAAGTTTTGGCAAGTAGAGGAATACTCGAATCATGAAAGAAAAGAGGACTTTTGTGAAAGACATTTTGTAGACAATTTCTATCGCGGCACAGACGGACGTTTTGTGGTGAAAATTCCTTTTAAGGAAGAGGAAATAAATATTGGCAAATCAAAAGAAACGGCATTACAAAGATTTCAGTATTTAGAAAAGAAATTATCAAAAAATAACCATTTAAAAAGGCAATATGTCCAATTTATGGTTGATTATGAAAGGTTATGCCATATGAGAGAACTACAGGTTGACATAAATGATTTAGAAGATGACGGATCAGTTTATTATGTACGACATCATGCGGTTTTAAAAGACTCAAGTTCGACTACACCATGTCGAGTTGTCTTTGATTTTTATGCGAAAACCGACAAAAATTTATCGTTAAATGACATTCAATATTCGGGTCCAGTTATTCAAAGCGACTTATTTGACATATTATTGCGATTTCGTATATACAACTTTATAATAAGCGCGGACATATCTAAAATGTACCGTCAAGTTTGGCTTAACCCGGAACATACTCGTTTCCAAAGAATATTTTGGCGACCATCTGAGGCAGACAATATTAAATGTTATGAACTTTTAACAGTGACGTACGGCATGGCGGCTTCATCATATTTAGCCACGCGACCGATAATTCAGCTCGCGGAAGAAAATAAAATTAAGAATCCTAGGGCAAGTCAATCAATTCAAAATAGTTTTTATGTTAGATGGGGAAAATGAAGAAAATGATCTTATTAATTTGCAATTAAATGTGACGAAAATATTGCAAGATGCTGGTTTTCAATTTAGAATATGGCTTACGAACAAGCCACAATTATTTAAGAAATTTAATATAGACAAAAATGTTGAGTCAAGTATTTTAAATTTAGGAGAAAATCAGAATAACAAAACTCTAGGTATATTCTGGAATTCAAAGACTGACACTATCGAGTTTAGCGTAAAACCTTTTGAAAATCAAATAAAAATAACGAAACGTTCAATTTTATCTATTGTAGGACAAATATTTGATCCCATGGGTTTAGTTAGTCCAGTCATTATTAGGGCAAAGATACTACTTCAATTATTGTGGAAAGAAAAGGTACATTGGGATGAACCTGTTTCTAACAATTTGCAACAAAAATGGTTAAACTTTGCAACTGATTTAAAGTTACTAGAAAACATTGAAATACCTAGGTTTGTTATACCAATTATTACAAATTCTTATGAGCTACATACGTTTGTAGACGCATCCGAGAAGGCATACGGTGCATGCGTATATTTGAGAAGTATATCTAATAACGGATATTCGTGTAATCTTATGTGTGCTAAAAGTAAAGTTGCACCCATTAAACAATTGACATTGCCTAGATTGGAGCTATGTGCGGCAACTCTAGGTGCAAGGTTAGCTTGTAGAGTTAAAATTGCGTTAAAGTTAGAATTTAAGAAATTCTATTATTGGACAGATTCGCTTGTGACGTATCATTGGATAAATGATAGTCTAGATCGTTGGAAAACTTTTATAGCAAATCGTGTGTCAGTCATACAAAACCTTACAGATATCAACGATTGGCATCACGTGATTTCATGTGACAACCCGGCAGATATTATATCTCGCGGCACAGCGGCCACTAACCTAATCAAACATGATTTTTGGTTTTAAGGACCTTCTTGGCTAAAATTAAAACTTTCAGAATGGCCACATGTTAAAAGAGTACCATCATTAGATTCAATTCCAGAAGAACGATTACTCTCACATGCGGCAATCGTAAAAAATGATTTTGACATTTTTGAAAAATATTCCAATTTACACATGCTCAAACGAATAATGGCTTATTGTTTAAGGTTTTTGTTTAATTTAAAAAATTCAAAAGACAAAATAGTTGGTGATTTAAGTATAGAGGAAAGAAACACCGCATTTGACATGCTTATAAAAATTTCCCAAGAACAATCATTTAAGCAAGAAATCTGTGATTTAAAGAAACAAGGCTTTGTTGCCAATTCTAGTAGTATTGTAACGTTACGCCCATTCTGAGATTCAAAATCTATTATAAGAGTAGGTGGAAGAATTTCTAAGGCTCATGTGGCTTATGATAAAAAACACCCTATTGTTCTACATAAAAAACATCCAATAACTAATTTAATAATGACTAATGAGCACAAGAAATTGCTTCATTGCGGACCACAGCAACTTTTATATGCAGTTAGAGAAGCATTTTGGCCACTATCAGGGCGAGATTTAGCGCGAAAAATTGTTCACAACTGTGTTATTTGTTTTAAGGCAAGGCCCAAGACTTGCGAATATATTATGGGTGATTTACCATCCGAGAGACTAAACCAGTGCTTTCCATTTACTAATGTAGGTTGCGATTATGCTGGACCATTTTATTTAAAGGATCGCAAAACTCGAAAACCTATATTGTCCAAGGCATGGGTTTGTATTTTCATATGTATGACAACAAAGGCAATTCATATTGAGCTTGTAACCGACTTGAGCACTGAATCTTTCATTGCATGTCTCAAGAGATTTATGGCTAGACGAGGTAAACCATCAATAGTTTTTTCAGACAATGGCACTCAGTTTGTAGGTGCAAACGCTGAACTTTTGAATTTTATTAAAAACAATAAAGAATTAATTTCAAATTACTTTGTTGATGAAGGAATTACGTGGAAATTTATTCCGCCAAAGTCTCCAAATTTCGGTGGCATATGGGAGTCCGGTGTAAAATGTATAAAATATCACTTGAAAAGAGTCATTGGTACGAATCATTTGCACTTTGACGAGTTTTGCACTTTATTGCATCAAATTGAAGCCGTATTGAATTCAAGGCCACTTTCCCCTTTGTCTTCAAGTCCTGACGACAATTTTCCATTAACTCCCGCCCACTTCTTAATTGGTCGATCCTTAACTTCCTTACCAGAACCTAATTATATTCCTTTACCCGAGAATCGTCTCAGTTTATATGAAAATCTTCAAAGAATGGTGCAGTTGTTTTGGCAAAAATGGAGCAAGGAGTATATTAGCGAATTACAGACGAGACTCAAATGGAGTAAAAACCACGATCAACTATTGCATGTAGGCAGTCTAGTTATTGTGAAAGATGACAAAGCCCCCCCGCTGCAATGGAGGATTGCTAGAGTGTTCCAGCTACATCCTGGTGACGACAAGGTGGTTCGTGTTGCTTCAGTGAAGTTTAGTGATGGTAGTGTGTTGAAAAGGTCTGTGCGAAAATTGTGCTTGTTACCGATTCAAGAGCCATCAGAACCATAACCTTTGAAACATGTAAAAATATGTTCGTTTGGCTACAATGCCATTTGTAAATACAATATTTAGTTTATGTTTTATTATGTTGAAATAACCTGGCATTTCAAGGCCGGCGGTATGTACGATACAGAATTGTACTTATTTGCATTTATGTAGACTATTTGGAAATTGTGAATAATTGCCCTACGTGGCAACCCCGCTAATTTGTGTCGCGAAGTGGCGCTGCTAAAAAACAGTAATCAGTAATCAAGTACTCTAAGAACAGTCCACTGCTAGACATTTCAGAGAGCGACGCTCTAAGAATTCCAATTTATTTGTTTTATGTATTTACCTATGGATATTTATTAGTGTGTTAGTAAATGTTAAAAGTGACAGCTGACTTTCATTTACAACAACCATATTATTGGTCCTTCCACCTGATTGACATCAGACAGTACTTTACCTAACAAAAAATTCTTTTTTTCTTAACTGTCATGGCCTACGTGATTTAAAAAAAACAAAAGTACACCCAAAATAACTTTTTAGTTAAGCAGGGGTCAACTCCCAAATATATAAAAAAAAAATTGTCCATTTCACCTATAGCGAACTCAATCGAAGAACACGCTGTATTTATCTAATTTTGCTTATTTTGAAAAGTGTATAACATTTATCAGAATTTCGAGGTAACGTACAGAGTGGTTAAGAAATAAAGAAACGTGAAATTGTATGGAATAGAGTATAGCTTTTTGGGAGGAAATTAAAAATGATACAGGAGAAAGATGTTTCAATGATATGAAATTTGAATGTTGTATCTCATATAGTGCAAGCTGGGTAAGAAATTGAGTGGAAAGGCATTTCCACAATAAATGAATTGAACAGTTTGATTCTAGAAGATAACCTGTACTATCCTTTAACATACAATTGAACAAAGACTGTAAGCTTCTAGATATTTATGAAGATATTCCACTACACTGGAAAGCTCATGTAGATTATGTATGTAAAAAGTGTGAAGGTACATGTTTTGCTCTAAAAAGGTTTTCCCAAACTACAAGTAAAAATACACTGGATTGAGTATGTAGTAGGTTCCTTGTGAAACATCTTTAGAATAATTATTTTTAGAAAAGGGAAAAACAATGCTTTTTGATGTTTCAAATAAAAACTGTATTTTTATACACTCTACATATGTTTCGGCTTGTTAGGCCTTTCTCAAGAGCATTACAGATGAATACTAAAGCTGTGAGGGCGGTTGTCCTAAAAATAAATGTAATAATACCCAAACATGTGAAATTGAGTTCGGTTAAAACGACGAAGCGGTGTAGACGTTATTCTATACGTGTCCCGCAAATCAAAAGTTTCTATCGAAATATAATAGTGAAAAACAAACCAAAGTGCGAATTGTAGTTTGGATGAAAACTGTGCTGCAACACTCTGTAGGTGGGAGAATATTTTTATATAATTGTCCTAATTACATCCTAAACCATTCCACTAATTGATTCCCCCGATTAACATACATTTTATCTTACTTAGTTTTTCAACACTTTTTCTGATAATCTACAAAAACTTATCTTGTGCGGTCTAAAGACCGCACAGTAAGATAATGTTTAAGATTTTGTTCCCTTTTTTACGTGATACCTAAATATCAATGAATCAGGATGGCTTCTGAGTACAGGGGCGTATCAGAATTAACTCAACAAGGCACCAATAATGTTCGACAATACTCACAAGTGACAAAAACACCTTCTTTTCCAAAAAAAGAACAAGCTACTGTTCTCAATGTTAATGAGACTCTAAAATTAAGCGATTACGTTATAGCCGTAGGTAACATAATACAAGCCAAAAACATATTATTCGCCTCTAGAATATCAAACAATAGAGTATGCATATATCTATCAACTGTTGAACTTGTAGACACGATCACAGAACATAACTCGATTAAAATAAATGGACTCGATATCGGCCTACGACGTCTCATATCACCTGCAAAACGACTCATTCTATCAAACGTGTGCCCCTCGATCCCACATGACATATTAGAAAATGAGATTTTGAAATTAGGATATACAGCAGTTTCTCCCATGTCATTCCTCCGAGCTGGAATCTCCGGAGATGAATATGCCCACATTCTGAGCTTCCGACGACAAATTTACATATTGCCAAATAACGACATAGAACTACCAGCTTCCATAGTTATCCCATATGAGGAAGTATCGTATAGAATTTTCATCTCTTTTGACTCCATTACATGTTTTCTCTGTAGAGCAACCGGCCATATAGCCAAACAATGTCCGACGCAACCTATAGACTCCACCGACATAAATTCAGTTTCACAAGAAGATACAAATTCAGCAGATACCGTAGTAGCAATAAACAACTCTCAAGGAATCACAACTCACGAGACCACAGCAAAGAGACCCCCCTCCTCTCCCACGATAAGTTCCGTAGATTTAAACCTGGAGAATATTCCGTCAACACATACTTTAACTTTTGTTTCTCCCAATGACGCTTGCCCTAACAAACACAAAAAGTTAAAAAAAAGCAACTCTATAGAAAATATATCCATGTTCGATTAAATGAAACCAGTAGAAAACTACATAAACGAAGCCCCAAACCCATTTATTTTAAACTTCCAACAACTTACTAGCTTTTTAGAAGATTCCTTCGGGTCTCCAGACCCTCTTAGTATAGCTCAGACATATACCAAAGATGTACCAGCACTTCTTAAAATGATACACAGTATTTATCCACACCTACAACACAGAAGTATAAAATCACGATGTACCTGTCTTCAGAAAAAAATTAGAAAGCAATTAAATCTCGTGGATATACCATTTAGCAACGACTCAGATTCGGATAGTTCAATATCGTCGCAAATAAATTTTGCTTAAAATTCATATTACAGTGGAATATTAACGGGCTAACATCCCGTATAGAAAAACTCAAATACCTCATATCTAAGTACTCCCCACAAGTAATATGCATTCAGGAAACCAACTTCAAAGATGATTATCACTTACCAATTAGAGGATATCAATGTTTTTATAAAAATAGAATAAATAGTAGAATAGCCAGTGGTGGCGTGTCAATATATGTCAGGAATGAAATTTCTGCCAAAGAAATTCCCCTCGCTTCCAACTTCGAAACAATTGGAGTAAGTATTCAATACTACCAATATAAAATATCAGTGGTTAACATCTACCTACCCCCGCACGAAGACGTTACTACAGAAAACCTTAATAGACTAGTTTTACAGATCCCTGGCCCCCGAATAATTTTAGGAGATTTCAACGCCAATAATATAATGTGGGGTTCCAAAATAACTGACAAACGAGGAAAATGCATCGAAGAATTTATAGACAGCAACAACCTCGTCCTGTTAAATACTGGAGAAGGCACCCGATTTAACATGAATGCAGGAGAATTTTCTGCCATCGACCTAACCCTATGCGATGCGCTAATTGCCCCCGACCTAGCATGGAACCCACACTCCTATCTATACAGTAGCGACCACCTTCCCTTAAATATCGAACACATAGAATGCAAGGATTAAATACTTACAGAACCCCAGAAAAATGGAACTTGAATTCAGCTAATTGGATTGGTTTTTCTAATTACATTGATGAAAGTCTCTTAAAAATCGATTTAGATAACGACGTAAATCTCATAACTGAAAGGTTTTCAATGTTGATAAAAAATGCAGCAGACCAGTATGTTCAAAAGTTCACGCCACCTACAAAACATCATTCTGTCCCATGGTGGAATCCGGAGTGTAGCAATGCCATCAAAGCAAGCAAACGGGCTTTTAATAAACTTAAAAAAAGTATTCACTGGAAAACAATATTGAGTTTAAAAAATTAAGGGCTAGAGCAAGATATGTCCTAAAAAAGAGCAAAAAAGAATCCTGGACAAAATACATCTCCTCGATAAATAGTAACATCCCATCCTCAGAAATTTGGAATAAAATTAGGAAAATAAGAGGCTCTAATTCCACATATACAGTCACTAGCCTAGTACAGGATGACAAAGTAATAACTACCGATATAGACATTGTCGAAACATTTGCAAATGAATATGCAAATTCATCAAGTGACGATAATTACAGCAAAACTTTCCTGCAATATAAACATACAACAGAAACTCGAAATACTCTATTCCATATGACCAATGAAAATCATCCCCTTAATTCACCAATCACCATTGAGGAGCTAAACGATGCCCTAAATACAACCAAAGAGTCCAGTCCTGGCCCTGATAATATTCCATGCGCTTTCCTAAAACATCTATCAGATAACGCAAAACAACTTCTACTGAAATTGTATAATAAAATATATTCCTCCAATAAGTTCCCTGAAATATGGTCAGAGGCTATAATTCTTCCAATATTAAAACCAAATAAAGAAAAAGATAAGGTTTCCTCCTGTAGACCTATATCACTAACATGTACATTATGCAAAGTCCTAGAAAAAATCATAAATCGACGATTAATGTGGTACCTAGAGAAACATAACCTACTAACACAATGTCAAAGCGGTTTCCGTAAACGTAGATCTACAAACGATAATATTATTCACTTAGAATCCGAAATACATGAAGCCTTTGCCAACAAACAAAAGTTACTAGCAGTTTTCTTTGACATCGAAAAGGCCTATGATGTAACATGGAGACACAGAATAATACAGACAATCCAGAACTGGAACATCACAGGCAATATATCAGCATTCATTCAAAACTTCTTATCAAATCGGTCTTTCAAAGTGAGAACGAATGGTGCACTGTCGAATAAGAAACTGCTACAAAATGGTATTCCTCAAGGATCGGTTTTAAGCACAACTCTATTTTTGATTGCAATAAACGATATCATGATCAATGCTTTACCCCCAGTTCAAGCCAATTTATATGCAGATGATCTCGTTATTTACAGTAAAGGAAAAAATATCGAAACCCTGAAATTATCAGTTCAATAAGCCATAAATAACATCGACACCTGGACTAACTCGTCAGGTTTTAAACTGTCATCCGAAAAAACTAAGTGCGTACTATTCTCTAGAACTAATCAAATAACACAACCAGCGCTGAGTCTAAAAGGTGAGCCGCTAAACTTTTCAAACAACGTAAAATTCTTAGGAGTTGTTTTTGATCAAAAATTAAATTGGAAAAACCATCTTAACCTCTTAGTTCAAAACTGCACAAAAGGTATCAATCTACTGAAAGTACTATCACACCACAGCTGGGGAGCAGACATGACAAATCTATTAACTATCTACCGATCCATAATAAGATCAAGAATCGATTACGGCTTGATAGTGCATGGAACATCCAGGAAAAGTTACTTCAGAGCAGTGAAATCTATCGAGAACAAAGCACTTCGAATAATTATAGGAGCTTTTCCAACAACACCTATAGAATCTCTCTACTGTTTAGTGGGCGAAATGCCTATATCAGAACGAATAATGTCAGCATCTCTGTCATATGCCTCCAAAATATCAGCTTCTAACAACAATTTTAACCACGCCAATACTTTCTCAAATCGTTTTAAACTTATCTACGACCGAAATCCCAACATTATTCCTCCATTCTATGAGAGATTGAACAGGTTCCTTGCTCAATTAAATTTTTCCTTCCCCACCATAACTTTGCCTTCCACAAACTCCAATACAGCACCATGGATTCTCCCACCGGTTAAACTTAATGCCGATCTATCGAAATACAATAAAAAAGACACTCATTCGCAAATAATCCTAAACGCTTTTCGTCAAATCTCTACAACACTCATAAACTCACAGTTCATCTATACCGACGCATCCATGAACCCTGAAGATAATAGTGTAGGTTCAGCAGTCATTACACCCACCGCCACATTGAAGTTTCGTCTCCCAAAAGGCAGTAGCGTATATACAGGAGAACTGTTCGCAATCTACCAGGCTGTTCTAAACCTCATGAATAACTACAGTGAAGACAGCTATATTATCTGCTCAGACTCGCTAAGTTCTCTTCAATCATTGAGTCACCTATATGCTGATAACCCACTAGTCCAACTGATCCAGCAGATGATGTACCAATTACACCTACTGAACGTGAGCATAACATTTTTGTACGTTCCGTCCCATATTGGCATCCCGGGTAATGAAGCAGCCGATGCAGCAGCCCGTGACGCAACAGTCTCCCCAACTGTAGAAACGTGCGACATCTATACGCAATCCGATCTAATTTGCGTGTTCAAAAAAGAGATCAATGAACGATGGCAGCAAAAATGGAACAGTACCAACACCAAACTTAAAAAAGTTAAATCAAAAGTAAACAGTTTCTTGACCCTACCACCAAATCGTAGAGCACAAGTTAAAATTTCCAGACTACGACTAGGACACACACGATTCACGCATGAACATCTACTATCCAGAGAAAACCCACCACTTTGCGAATTCTGTCACGAGTATCTCAGCGTTAAACACATTCTAATAGACTGCCCAGAGTACTTAGAAGAGAGAAGAAACTGTCAAATCCGTCAAATTGATGAAGCCCTAGGGAACAATCTCCAAAATTTAATGAACACAGTACAATTTTTAAAAAATATTAATATTTATAATAAAATATAAATGTGTATCAAATTGTTCCTTTTGCTAGTAAGCTGTATTTTCAGTAATGAAATTCTTAGTGCCTTGTATATTACTTATCCATAATAGTGCAATGTAAATTATATGTATATATGCTAATAACCCTTAGCGGTTGATGCATTTTAAACAATAAAAAAAAAAAAACATGTGAAATTACGGGGATTTCAAGCAATAAAACTAAGAATCTACCTACTCGGAATATAATTCAATGGGCTATTCTTAAAACCTTGTCTATTATAGGAGTGTTTATGAAATTTAGTAGGTATATATTGGCCAGAGTGGTAGAAGTATAGCTAATAGGGTAAAAGAACATAAACAATATATTTTGAACAACACCAAAAACACAGGAATGTCAACACATTGCATTGAAAATAATCATTTTATTGACACAGAGAATATTAATTTAATACATTCAGAAAGAAAGGGAAAACGCCTAAACCTCCTTGAACAATTAGAAATAAAAAAATCCCTTAAAAGCAACACTTGTACCACCAATGACCAACTAAATTTCATAAACACTAATATAATAGACAAGGTTTTAAGAATAGCCCATTGAACTATATTCCGAGTAGGTAGATCCTTAGTTTTTTTACTTGAAATCCCCGTAATGAAATTAGAATAATTAGAATAACGGCCCTCATAGCTTTAGTATTCATCTGTAATGCTCTTGAGAAAGGCCTAACAAGCCGAAACATATGTAGAGTGTATAAAAATACAGTTTTTATTTGAAACATCAAAAAGCATTGTTTTTCCCTTTTCTAAAAATAATTACAAGTAAAAACGTGAAAATATTTTATTATTCAAATTTTGAATCGACAGTTAGACATGCAGTGATTTGCTGGGGTTCTGCAAGCACAGTTAGTCTTGTATTTGTGCTGCAAATATGTATGTGTGTATGTTTCGATGGCACTGGATATATCCAACTAGCCACCAATTTTATTGTATAATGTTATTCAATAAATTATTCTGTACGTAATTTTGTTCTGTTCTGACTATGACATTTCAGAATAAGTGAAACTTTTTACGAAATAAAAGTACACGGCAACGTTCTAATGATAATATATTTTGTAATAAACAAGATGGTGAATTTAATACTCCACACAGTTGAGGTGAATGAAACTACTCATTTTGTAAATCTGCAATATTTTTGTCGAGCGATTATTAATAGTTTTCGGCGTTTGAAAAAAGTTTGGTCTGGTTGAACGATCTGGCAGCTGTTTGAGAAATGTCTAATAACTTATAAGGTAAATTTTGCGTAAATGCAACTTTTGTAGTTATTGACATTTTTCAAAATTCATTGTAAAATCTGATAATTTTCTTAGGATAATAATCTTCAAGAATGGAAAACTTTTCTTGAAATGATTATTTTGATTGAAGTTAATTCATTATTTCTATTAAAGTTATCTCTAAATCCTACTTGTATGACACTGGTCGAAGTCTAAGCTCGGTCTACTTTTACCTGTAACACTGACTTGTGACTGGATTTTTCAACTATGCTGCCAACATCTCCCGGATTCCACCAAATTGTAGGTGCTGGATTGGCCTCAACTTCACAAGTTAAATTTAATGGCTCATACAGGAAACCATAAACCACATTCTCTTGAGCATAGAGTGGGTATGGTTTATCTGTAAAAAATGAACTTTGTTTTTTATTTTATTCAATTATGTATTAATTAAACAGATAATAAAACCTTTTTGGCAAATAAAAATTACAGTTTAACCCTCTCCAGATGCACTATGGGTTCAGATTCAACTTCCGGTGGCCAAGAATCTGAAACTTCGTGAGTTGTTCCAAAATATTCAAATCAACATCGGAAAAATGATTGAATAATTTTAAGGTGCACAGGGATAGTTTTTATAGCAGTGAAATGAATTTAATTCAGAAACTCTGAAACTTCCTGAGTTGTTCCAAAATATCACTTTTTATTGATAATTAGTGTGGATTAGCTGCAATGATTATTGCCTCACCGGGTGTAATAAGCTATATTGAACCTATTTTGCATAGTGGAGATCAGTAGCTTGACTTACCACCAGTTGAAAATGGTTGCAGCTAAAATGTGCTGGAAATGATGTCTAACAAAGACAATATATTTATGCAAAGATTCTCGCCGCCAAGTCAATTAAAATAATTGTCAGATTAATATTGGACAAAGTATGTCCAATGCATTTCATTACCAATTTTCTATCACACATTGTAGACAGTCTTATAGGTTTTAAGTTAAACATAACTTTCCTGCACATGAAAAGTGCATAGATTAAAATAATGGCACACTTCTTCACTGTGTGTTCGCACGACGACTTACTGACAACGACTGAGGGCACTCTCATAAGTACCAATTAACGTCAACTATATCCTCTAGAGAAGGCGCTGAATTTCTTCTCAATTTGAGTATTTTCTTTCAACAGTAGAGCCTAGATAATACCCATTAGAAAATTGCATTATGGCAAATAAATGGCTACTAGAACCCATAGTGAGATGGTGAAACACTCATTGGGTGTAGTGTCCAGTGTTTAAGATGATCAAGTTAAAATAAGATCAGATTTTTTTACAGTTTACTTCTTACAGAAGAGGTTACTGAAAAAAGTATTATGGAGATTACCATGATCCTATCTCAATAACGATGTACTGTTTCAACAAGACCGAGCACCTCCTTACTTTGGGCTAAAGGTAAGAATTGATTATAACTTACAATTTTCCATTGTTTATGGAAGTAATAAGAAAACTGAAGCTATGCTGTTGTTTACAAAACAACCGGATGACACTTTGAAAGTCTAATGCACTAAAGTGGGTATTATGTCTTTATTTTGTTTGAATAAGATAGTGTTTTAGTTATTGAATTCGCATTTACTGAAAAGATAGTCAAAACAAATATCGTTTATCGCCTATCTTTTCTCTTTTTGCATCAAATCGTGGTTACAAATATGCTTTTGTTAAGACTCACACTGACATTGAGGTCTACTGGGCCGGGCAATAATGCTCGAGTTTTATGATAGTTAGAAATGAAAAAAAAAATACAAATGAACTGGATAAAGTTTATAACTGAAAATTATTTTCGAATATACAGGAAGAGCCAAGACAATTTTACAGATAAGTTCCTTTTTTTAAATGGAATTCTACGTATATCAGTACATTTTTTGAAGCCTCCCTTTACTCCTATATTATTATTGACTAGCTCCCAACCATTGGTATGTATTTAATTTTTTTTGTTGAAATAATGCCATCTGCAGAAGCGTATTGAAAAGATTACTACAGTCCCAATTATGAGATCATAAGAAAGAAACATGTGAATATGTTAGTTACGAGTCAGTCATCTAATTACTGTTTTTGAACCATGTCTCATAAGCTGAATAAAATTGGCTGCCTTAATGTGTCTGATAGACGACGTCTGTGCTCTGCTTGCTTGTTCCATAAAATCATAAATAATAAATCTCCACAATATTTACAAGAAGCTCACATTTAGGACTGATGCTCATAACCTTAATATTAGACTTAGAGGCGGATTAACTCCTCCCATCCACCGTACTCAAAAGGTCGTTTTCACATCAAATTGCAAAAATATATATTAATTTTACTCCAAGCATAAAAACCAAGTCTGTTCCATCCATTAAAAAAGTTTTAAAAAGAAGACAATATCTGATAAAAAATGAAAATAGGTTAACTATTATAAGTTTAATTATATATTTTTTGTGTGTATGTACCTATATAGTTCATATTCAGTTTTAAATTATATATTATATATTATGTATCTGTGTATTTTGTATATACTTTTAGATGCATTATTTTTTTGAATTTTTTATTACCTTCTTATCCTTTTCTTTGCAATTTCTTTAAATGGGATACACTGTATATTTCTTGACGATACGATGTAGAAAGGAGAAACGAACATTTTTTGTACGTACATTCCTATGGCTATTTGTAACCATTTGTTTATTAAGCAATAAGTACAAAATTCAAAAATAGACTTAAGAAATAGAGGTTCCTTCAAACAAAGCAATAGAAAAATTTTTACATAGCTTGGTGAAATTAATAGAGGAGAACCGCCGAGTCGTACTTCATAGTTTGCAGAAGATTTCCGTATAAATCGCTGAGGCCATTCTAGATAAACCATTCTACAAGCATGAAAAGAAAACATACGAGTCAAATTGACAACTTTCCCCTTAAAAAAAATTAAAACCATTTAAAAAGAAAATGGACTAAGTAGTGGTTTCCTAATAAAAGAAGTACATGGTTTTACGTTTAATTAAGGAACTAACAGACAATGAACCAAACCTCTTAAAAATTATATATATCTATTGCAATCAATTGAGAATTGAAAAACAGAATACTCCCATGAGAGAGGCAGTAAGTGCTGAGAAAGGAATGGTTGTAACTTTAAGACATTTGGCAGCCGCAAATAGCTACGACGAGCTAAAGTTATCCACAGCCACTTCTCTTCAATTATTTGGAAACGTTTTTCCAGAAGATGTTCCATTTTTCAGTTATGATGAACAAATACACATACAAACATATCGCAATGCCGACATTTGCAACATTGGATCTCATTGTGAAGGGAGGCTTTACATTTGAAGAATACGAACGAAGTCAATCTAAATTACCGCAAGCCTCTTGTCAACATAGAATGAGACAAAGTGTAGACCATACTATTGGAGAGGGGAACACCCTAGAGGAGTTGATTAGGGACCACCTAGGTGTTCCCTGATCTTCACTATTCGTCAAGTACATAAAGGAAACCCTACTTTGGTGAAAATTGACAACACCAATTGTGACACATATAAAATTGATAATTGAGTCAGACAGGTCAGTCCTGTTATGTTCTGTCATCGATCCTCTTTCTATCTATAGTGAACATGTGATGCGACGAGTGCTGCTGGATTGCTAGTATCTAAAGTCGGAAAATTTTTAATACACGATTGTTCTATACACATCCATTAAAGGTGGATAATGTGTAATGATAATTTTCCGTGTTGTTGTTGGCAAATGATTTATCTAAACTGTCCTTTATTTTTGCCAAATATATTATATAAATTAGATGAACTTAAATGTGGGTACGATAAATATCTTATTTAATATTTTATGTTCAACTTGTAGGAGGAGATGATTATCGATTTATTTCAAACCTGTTTTAAGTCCTATTTACACATTTTTATTGTATCTTTTATCTGACATAAAGTAGTACATAACTGTCCTAGAATTCGATTGCCCTAATCGATTGATTTATCTAACCTTGTATTGGATTTTAGTACTCCTCTGATATAAACAGGTGTTTTAGTGTTCCAGTACAGTACCCATTCCTGTAGTCGTGCCAGTCGAGTAAATAGAATGCACTCCTATTTACTAGTCCAAGTTGTTATCCCTACCAGGACCGTTACTCGACTATCTGGTTATTAGACACGTTTAGACGGGTAAGTACTTGTTTTAGTGACTATAGTATATTCGCAGACTGCTGACACCGCGTCAAAACAAATACATGTGCTCTTCACGTGCGCTTAGTTCACCAGACCCCTTCGTGAGTGTATTAAGAATACACATGGAGTTTCCTGATCGATTTTAGAACGATTGGATATTAGGATCTTATTCTCTTAAACTCGATAATACACTACTATAAACTTCAAATCGATTCACTAAACCGTTTATGAGTTATATTAATTCAAATGTTCGAATAAATGTAAATGCACTTTACGCAAATTACATACAACAGAAGTCGAGAAAACCGCTGGCATTCTCCTGAAAAATGCAACCAATGGGGATGGAACACGTCACGATCACGAGGCAATAACGCATATTTGTTGGTCTCAGCCGTCCGTGAATATACTTTAAGTGACCATTCTAGTGTATGAAGTTGATATGTATGCTGTGCTTTATTTACGTTAACGTGCATTATATTTTTAAAAATAGCTAATAAGTGGAATGAGGATACAAATATTAAATTTGTTATCCCACAACCTTCTTCTCGGATATAGTTACTCCTGTAATATTTCTTCGGCGAACGCTTTTTAAACATACCCCAATTTTCTTTTTAATAAGTTTTTTGGCTTTACAATTCATTATAATTGTTGATAACCACCGTTTAATCTATGTAACTGAACTATTGCCGTCACATTACTAGAAAGCAGTATAG
Organism: Stenurella melanura; assembly: GCA_963583905.1. Lineage (NCBI taxonomy): Eukaryota > Metazoa > Arthropoda > Insecta > Coleoptera > Cerambycidae > Stenurella > Stenurella melanura. The sequence goes on along the minus strand of OY757314.1, from coordinate 109,482,007 downwards.
ACCCTACTAGTATGTGAAATATTCGCTTCCAGTGGATGTAGTGAGTTGTACGAATTACTGGGACCGTGCGCAGCCCCCTTTATAAGGACGACTCTGCTCAATTTTAGTGAAAATATAGAGTTGTCACTCTAAATAACTTGTTAATTAAAAAAGCGGCGGCAAAAAACTATATTTAATGTAGTTGGGTTTGCAAGCAGTGAAACCTGATATATTTTTAGTGAGTACAAGATATTTTCAATAAGACTATACTCCGTTCGCTCAAGAGATTCAGCTAAGCCACTCCCCACAAATGTGCGCTAAATTTGAATATAATATTTCTATTGGTTGAATTTTTAACACCCATATTACAACCAACTATGTCGAAAACGCTGTTAATATATGAGGCATTTTTTCTCTGAGACAAATCGTTTTCAGTCTCAAATCTGATGTATGATTTTTAGAAATAACTGTTGTTATTTGCTGTTATTCCTATTCATCTAATAAAATAGGGTTTTTCAATACTGTGGTGCATATTTGTGTATATCAAGATACGCAATAAAAACGATTTATATTGATTAAATATCAGAACCACTTTTTCTTTTTTGGGTTAAAAATTCATTTTTGTCAAATTAATTATGAATCAAGCTCAAGCCCTTTCTCCGCCGAAAAGGCGGAACAGCAAACATTATTCGGTTAAAGAGAAGAAAAATATTGTGAATATCTTTAAGGCTTCTGCTGCAGAAAACCCAGAAAAACTTAAGACCCAAAACGTCGAGTTTACTGCAAAGGCAGCAGGTAATTTTCTTTTTTGTATTATACAGGCATGCTCAAAGTACTTTCGCTCGAGGTATTCTTAGTTTAACAATGTATATTTTTTATAGTTTATATTTGAGTTTATTATTATTATCTGTATTAATTATACATAATATAGGTGTGAGTAAGTTTTCAAAACTCTTCATGAATATCAGGAAACACATGCACTTCAAGAGCCAAAAGCGTATCACCGACAACGAGCAATTTTGGACAACCATTCAGTAATGCCCAACTATAACTTCTACTCATTTAAAATTATACATTCTTTATTAAGTACTTTTACAAGAATGTGTATATTTGGAAAAATGTAAGTATCTCATATAAATATATTCATAAGAACTTGAATGAAAAGTGAATGCGCTCAACTGTGAATTCACCAAAGTTAGTGTCCTGTTCCTTTCCTACCAAAATATTTTTAAATGATATTCGCTTTCTGCATGTCTTTGTTTAATATAGCTGTCACTCTTAAAGTAATTTGCATCTTCAACAAAATCAGGTCAGTGAACAATTACTTTTGTTGGAATTTACGTGATCCCGAGTAGCGAAAATTTCTCTTAATCTGCTGTTAAGAAGGGAGCGTGGGAATCAGCCTACTTAAGCACATAAGAATGGCTGATGCCGCCTTGATATCTTTAGTATATTTATAGCCTTTCATGAGCTTTTTTAAGTTTTCTCATTCATAAAATGTCAAAGAAGTCTTCTTTTCAATAAATTATTACAAATAAATCCTAAAATTTTTTAGTATTAGTTTTTTAAATTACGAATTTAAGAAACTCCTGACACAAAACATTAACTAAATAAGTAACACATAAATAAATAATATTTTGAAACGTAGATAATTAACAAAAATGTGGTTAACCAGTTGAATATAATTAGTTCTGATTTCATATAGGTGCTTTTATGATTTGCATCCAGTTTACATTCTTTTGCGTTCTCTGAAATCTTCTTATATGAGTGAATGTGTCTAGGGCTGTTATGTTGCATATTACTATTTAATAGTACAGAACAGTACTCGTATGTGTCTATCTGTAGCACAAACTGATTGGGCCAATATAGGCATTGGCATATTGGGCCAATATACCGAACGACAGATTTTTGCAATAAACGTCCAATATTGCAGTCACATATACCAACATAGATACCATATTGGATCTCAACATTGGTACCATATTGGACACCAGCATCATATGTGTCATATAAGATTGAATAGAATAACAATATAGGTGTCATATTGGATATCAATATTTACATTATATTGGATACCAGCATGTGCGCACTATTGCTAGACAATATGATGCCAATATTTAAAATATATGGAAGGTTGCGAAATTTTCGCATCCCCATTTAAGCACTGATGTTTCATGCAGGAACAGTAAGAAAATTTCGTGAGTATGGAAATGTTTCCTAAGGAAGTTACGACCCTCAGAGGATGGCGCCTAAGTATATCTTTTTACTGCTTTTATTGGGACGACATTTCGAGACTTGGTTCACTATTGCATTATTAAGGCATATTTCTGCACACTACTAACCAAACCTAATTTTATCCACAGGTGAAGAAACGAGGGATAGTCCATCTTAGTCTCATTTCTTTATAACACTCATTACCAAGCGAATCATCAATATTTCGTTTAAACTACTTTTCGTTGAAAATGGAAAGTCATACATCTAATTATAAATAGAGGCTTAATTATGTATTATCCTGGGAATCATAATTAAGTCTTAAACAATTATAAATGTAAACCTGGAGATAGAGTAACTATCCCTCGTTTCTCCTCCTATAAACAAAATAAATTTTGGTAGATATTATTCAAAAATATACCTTTATAATGTAAAATCGAGTTTCATGAAGTTAGACGCCATCTTCAGAAAGTCAGCTCTCTTAAGAAGCATTTTCGAACACATATTTATACGAAGTTCTCTTACCACTATTGCATGTACAGTCAGAACCTAAAGGGGAATGCAGGAATTGCGGGACAACCTGACAGTCATCAATTCAATATGGAAATATTATGGAAAACGCGAGGATAGTGAAAATGGGGGTAAATGGTGGAAAGGTTGGAAAAATTCTAGATGATGATGGGAACATGCACATGAACGAATGGTTAAAGTAAAATGCTAATTGAACACCTAAAAGTAATAAAGGAGTTATTTTTGCCCAATATTCAGAACTAATATCAGTTTCTGCACATTGCGCCAGTATTTATTAAATAATGTCAATATTGAATCTGATTTGCCAATGTTGGTAAAATGTTGGCTACAATTTGTGTGAAAATATTGAAAATATAGCCGATAATTATATACGTACAATATTGGTTAAAGCTAACTTATATTGGCCCAATACACAATATAGGTAACACATTGTACCTATATCCACCCAATATCTTGTGCTACAGGGGTTTGTTTATTGACGTTTCGCATCATTCCCCGACATATCCACACATATAACAAGGCAAACATCGAGAATACAAAAAAATGCAGCCTGGATTTAAATCGTGAAAGTTTGTGTACGGAACCAGAACTGATTGTACTGAACCTACCAGGTTAAATCAAACTCTTGTTCAAATTAAGAATAATATTCCGTATTGTTTCAGACTTAAAAAAATTCATTACTATTTTTTTATACATACAGGCTGTCTCACCGATAACTGAATTTTACACCAACTGTTCTATTTCCACGTTACACTTTATCAAATTCAAACCTCAAAAACTTTTTTAATTCAAACGGAACACCCTGTATTTTTTGCATCTATGCAAAATTAAATTCCTCTTTTTCTGGTACTGGTATTATAGGGGTTAAAGTTACAACTTTTTGAAATATCAGCGATTCTCTTAAATGTTCAAAAACTTTTAATAAAAATTGCCATCAACTTAGCCACGATTAGAAACAATCATTAATGTCAGTCATTCTCTTATGTCAAAAAATGCCAGAATGTTTGAATTACACACAAAAGACTTTTTAGATTTGTTTATTATTTATGGAGAATGTGATAACGTAATATCAATAATATGTAGCACAATTGATACGCGATACTCACAAGAACAGAAACCATCACCATACACTATAAAACGGATATTGGATAATTTTAGAATATTTGGGTCTATCACGGCCGGAATTCTATGGAGGAAATTTTAGAGATATTAGCTGAAGTAGAAATCTTTTTGAGTTACTATTAAAATGTTCCTCAAAAAATTGTAATGTCACCACTCTATCGTTTCTCATGGCACAGTAAACATTAAGGTACCCATGTTTTTGAATATTTCGCTCCCTGAATACATGAGATTGGACTCCAGTAATGGGAATTGTTTCTATTAAAAAATCTATTTTTGATAAATTTAGCATCATTTGTCAATATGTTTCCCAAAAAGTAATTGTCACCTTCATGTCTTATTAAAGTAAATTTTCTTTCGTCATTAAATCCGCTTCTTTCAAGTGTTGAACTGCATGAAACGAGAAAGAATTTATATTTGAATTCTAGAATAATTCCAATTCCAAAGCAGCTTACCTTAATGATATAATAGCAAATGCCCGAAAATACCCCAGAATCGCTATTTCGTCATCAACAACAGACTTCCTCCTTGGAATTCCTGCCTTGATAGAGCCAAATATTCTAAAATTATCTAATATTCGTTTTACAGTGTATGGTGATGGTTTCTGTTTTTGTGCTTATCGAGTAGCAAATGAGTTACATATTCTTGATATTACTTTATCACATTCTCCATAAATAATAATCCTATCTAGAAAGTCTTCGTGGGTGTAATTTAAACGTGCTGGCATTTTTTGACATAAGAGAATTACATTACTGATTGCTTCTAATCATAAGTTGATGTTAATTTTTATTAAAAATTGTTGAACACTTAAGAAAATCGTCAATATTTAAAAAAGTTCTAACCTTTACCCCTACCAATATTAGAAAAAAAGAATTTAATTTTACATAATTCGGTGTAAAGAAATGCAGGGTGTTCCACTTGAAATAAAAAAGATTTAGACAAGCTCATCTGGTATTCTTTCTACGTGCCAAAGAGCAAATAAGAATCTCCTACACAAGGAAAGTTATAACGATTATTTCAAACCGTTGCGCCCGTTAAATTTTTTTGTAAAATGTTATGTTGCATGTTTGGGCTCAGAATTCCATGGTCGTTTCAAGACATCGAGAATATAGTGCTGTATTTAAAATAAACAAGTTGGTATCGATTTCCTTTATAACCGGAAGCACCACATGCTTACAATTATTTTAGTTGCATTGGTCACACTGACTTTAGTAACTGCTAAAAATGTCAAAATTTGCTTGTAACATGATTTTCCAATATCGATTGATTCAGTTCCCGGTTGGACACACTGTATAGTCACTGCTTTTGTGTCCGGGGTTTCCAGGTTTGTATTTTATTTGTTTTATACTTTTGAACTAAACGTACATGCGACCATCATGTATTATCATGTCACAAAGTCAAAACAGAACTTTCTGTTTCCAATTTAGTAATGTATTAATAACAATAATAAATTGAATTTATTTTTTAAATTTAAAAGCTTTTAAAAACGGTGGAGTTCAGCTGCGCTGCTCTTACACTCAACCACAGATTTTATCCTTCCTTTTCTTCATTATTCTTCTTTACCTTTTCTTTATTTTTCCGTTTTCTTTTCATGTAAGAAATACGTGACAATTTTTAGAAAATTCAGTTTGTGATGTTTCTGCTGATAATAAGCATTGAGTAGATAGGGTTTGAGTATAAATTAAAAATAAATGAAAATATTTATTATAGACCGAGCAAATGAAAACCAGCCACGTTACGGACAGTTATTTGGGAGACAGCAAATAAGATGTGCACAACTAACCTAATTTAATTAAATATGAAATCTAAATAAATTATGTAACATTTACTTACGGTGAACAGTGAAATTTATGTTCCGGTTTTTTATTGTACCACTACTTCTTTGGAGTGCTTGACACGTATATATGTTAGCATCTTCCCTGGAAACGTTTTTAATAATAAAGCCATCTCCTCCATTTATCACCTTCGATTCTGTGAAAATAAAAATAGAGAAATATAATTCAGTAAAATAGAATACTATTTATTCTTTATATTTTAACTCATACGCATAAGTATGAAAATTCAAACAAGAGATGTACTTGACAATAAGACAAATTAAAGGGAAAGTTAAAATTTAAGATACAGAATAACATTAGGTACTCCCTGTAGAAAGAACATCTAGTGATGTTAACGTAGTCAGCGAAATGCGCATCAAGTTTTGGTATTTGACTATTATTAGTGCTTGTGGAAACTGTATTTACAGAAATATTTTCTTAATAGCTGTGGGTTATTAACACTAAGAAATATATGTAACAATTACTACTGATGTGAGGTAATTAAACTGGTGTTATTTATCTAAAAATACGAATTGAAACTAAAGGCATATTAAATTTGTATTCCTTAAAATCATAAATCTATATACATTGTGACAGATGAATTATTAATTTGGTTACTTAGATATTGCAACTCTAATATCAGATATTCATTCTGTAAAAGTTGCTAAATTAATTAAAAACTCTTACCGTTTTTTAAAGGTTCACCATTAGCTAGTGACCAGCTTAAATCTACGTTGTTCCGATCTACATCACATCGTAACGTTGCCGGTTTACCTTCTACACCTGCTTGGAATTCGGGTGTGTCTACGAAATCAAAGTCCTCTGAAATGAAGAACCATATTAAAAGTAGAATACAAATTTTGCTTTACAATTACAATGAAAATGAAGTATGGATGAACCTAACTTGAAAATCTTATTCTTCACACCTTCATCATATGGCTAGATTTTTGTATAGAATTTTGTATGGAATCTACAAAGGATTTTAAATAATTCGGAAGTCTATTAAACAAGAGGGTTTCTAGGATCGCACCCTGCGGAACTCCTGATAATACTTCTGCACTTTCAGATGATATTTTGTGCGTATTGTAAAAACATTGCTTTATTTTTAATGCAAAAAGAAACTGTTTAAAAATTTGTTTATATGTCGTACTGATTTAAATGTTTGTTAAAATTTTATGATGTAGTCGATTTGGAAAAAAATCGGTAAAGTCACATACACAGAACTACCCTCTTTATTCATATGTGCTGGTCAGTCTACAAAATTGATAGTTAAGAAACGACATGGGAGAAAAATAATCGGAATGTAGTTATCACAACTGCTAAAATCTGATAGCTTTTGGTTAAAGAAATATACAGAAAAATAAATAATAAAGAGATGGTGCCAATTATGGGAGGGTTGCGCAAATACCTAGAATTATCAACATAGTTGAATTGTTTCTTGGAATGACCACATTGACCACCGTGTATGTTTTTCATTAAAAGCATAATATATGTTTTCCTTGTCACTTATCTTAACAATATGCCAAATGTTATTGATATCCGTGACATTTATTTATTTTTCATTTTGTTTAGGCGGTCTACCCTATGTATTTTCCAGTGAAGTTCTATCCATTTTTTCGCTGGCAGTAGCGTCAACTACCGACCAAATTTGACTGTTCTCCGTCGAATGGTATTTTAGATATAGCGCCAGCAAATAGACGACAGACGAACAGGCAGACATACAAACTTTCATTTTCGTAATCTTCATTAAATCGAGTTGTTTGGTTCTTAGCATCTTGTCGGAAATAAACAATTTTTTGAAAATTAAACCGGAATTCCAACAAATCCTCGAAGTCCGAATTTTGAAAAAATATGTCCTTTTTATTATTTTAAGTTAAAAGCCAAACAATTTTTTTTATTTAATTTTTGATACAATATACTGAATAACTTCATACGAAAATTTGGTTCTAGAAAGCCCAAAACACTTACGTCAACACATTTTTTATATTTAAATTAAAAAACAGAGGCAATTTGGAAAATTGACAGCCTAACTGAGTTCTCCATTGATATCTCTAGTCCAGTTTGACATCTTCTTCAACAAGTTTTGTGAAAAAGAAATTGGAATATAAGTCAAATGTCAATTTGGCAGCTGTCAATTGTCACTTTTTTTGTCCAATTTGACAGCTGATTTTGCTTTACTTAATTTTCCAATTATCTTTAATTATTCAAAAAACTTCGAAGCAACTATTTTTGTCTAAAAATTGTAATTGTTTTTTTAGCCTTTGATTTAAAACAATAAAAAATAAAAATGTTTTCATAATTCGGGCTTCGAGGATTTGTTGGAATTTCTGTAAGCTATATATAAAAAAAATGTTCATTTCCGACAAGATTCACGTTCTCTAGCCGGTTTTGAGCCAAAAAAACGGATTTAGGACCACTGTGAGCTTGTCCGGAATATCCAAAGTTGTGCAAACAAAGTTTTGTGATTGACCTAACATTTATGAGCACGTGCTCATTAATATCAGTTATATTTTGATAATTGGGAAGAAAACTATATCAGTTTTTGACTTTCACTTTATTTCTTGTCAACGTGACAATTGTTTCGCCACACAGTGGCTTTTTCGGATGTTGAGTACTTTTACTTTTTTTAAATATTAATATTAATGTAGCTTTCAAAACTAATAACACAATAGGAAAACATTCAAAAAATGCAAAAGACAAAATCTCATCAGAAAATAAATCAGGCGTCTATAAGTTGACTTGTGGTGCTTGTCCTAAGGTATATATTGGACAAACAGGAAGAAATTTTGGTAAACGGTTATCGGAACATGAAAGAAGTTACATCAGTAATAAAACAGACTCAACTTATGCTAACCACCTAATAGAAGTAGGTCACGTGTTCAACGAAGAGTTTAAAATTTTACACACCAAGAAAAAAGGGTTAAAACTCGATTTACTACAATCTCTAGAAATAAATAAACTAAAGTCGTGTGATATTTTATTAAATGACCAAATTGAAACAAGCTCATCTCCCTTACTAAATTTATTTACTTAGATTATTAAAATTAGATTCAATAAATTACCTAGAAATATAATATATACCTTTCCATTTAGTAATTAAAATTATATTGTACTTTCCGCTTAGCAATTAAGATTAGGATTAGATCGAAATTGTATAAAACCGTATAGTTTGTGGATTGTAAAATTAGTATACCAGTACTCAATATCCGAAGAAGCCACTGTGTGGCGAAACAATTGTCATGTTGACAAGAAATAAAGTGAAAATCAAAAACTAATATAGTTTTCTTCCCAATTATTATCATGGATTTCCATCAAGTAACGGCCCAATCTGTTCAATAGTTATATTCTGTACATGCTCATATATGTAATTTTTAAAGATCTTAGAGATTAAGGTAATAATTGTAAATATCTTTTCAATCACCAGCTTTAAGTATAGGCAGAGTTCTGATCTTTTTCACGCACCACAAAATTTGCTTGTCGTTAAAACATTAAATAGACTGTAGATTATAGATGACTTTTTATCATTTATTCACGTTAACCTAAAAGATGTTTAGCAAATTACCTAGACTTTTTAAAAACTCTGTAATTTTCCTGTCCTCAGACTTTAATTCATCCTTTTCTAGGTAACGTACTTTATATTGTCAAAGTACATGTTCTCCAGTTTCTGTTGCAGAATCGCAGTCAGATTTTTCGAGTTCAGGAAGCCTTGTGGCATTTTCTCTCTATTAAGTTATGGATTCTTTAGCTTGTCATTGGCCTGGAGTATTAAGAAACTTTGTACTGGATATCGGTAAACATTTCTTTTAAATGAGAAAGATGTTCTTAATATGGTGACGGACTGATTAGACCAAAGTAACAGCCAAAATATTTATGGTATCAAAGCGAAAAAGACATAAAATCTATACCATGTGTTTGTTTAGACCTTTTGTGTTGTGCTCAAAGTGTGTATATTCGATAATTCAATTCAAATCATCACTTTTTACTCAAGAAATATAACAAATTTATACTGTAAAATAATAAGCATCTGTTGTATTTATATATTGTCTTTTAATCACTTTTTAATAAGCTTGTTCCCCATTTTGGGAATTCTTAAGATAAAATGAATTCGTATCCTTCCAAGGCCTTATAATTCATAGTGATGAAAATAAGAATTATACGATAGCGATGGTATTCATTCGTTATGTGAATGGCAATTCTTTATAGAAACTAGGTTAGAGTTATAAATATTTTTTCCTGAAATCAGAAGTTATAGCTTTACAGAACCGTGATAAATTCTAAGATATTCATGGCAACATAAAAGACCTATTCTCCGAGAACAGATAGTAGATACACCGAGTGTGTTAGCAGTTAACTTCTTGAAAGAGAAATATTAAGTTGCTGATTGCTTTCCCCATTTATTCATAGTGGGGTGAATAGAGTAAGTTATTTATATACTTTGAAAGCATATAATCTGGAAAAATTCATCTGAAATACTTCTGCTGTTGAGAATGGTCATATTAACATATACTTAATAATATTAAAAATATATAACTTATTGTTGAATGATTAAAAATTAGGACAATTTCCGTGTCAGAAAAGTTATTGTTACAAAATAGCTTGGAAATTCGGATTTAGTAAGAACCTATCGAGATGAAAGTTGTATTAATAATACACTAACTTCTAGTGACTTTGGCTTTGACCTTGACGTACAGTGTTTGACTCCTTTTTTAAATATTTTTGTGTTTTTTATCCTTTTTTTGTTCGTTTTTACTTCCCTCGCATACCGAAGGGAAGTATTGTATTCGAGAAAAAATCACCCTCCGAGATTTTTTCGGATTCTGACGTTTCAGATCACGGAGATTACGAAAATATAGGTTTTTCAATTCCGTCAGTCTGTCTGTCTGTCTGTCTGTCTGTCTGTCTGTCTGTCTGTCTGTCTGTCTGTCTGTCTGTCTGTCTGTTGGTGCATTTACTAAAAAACTACTTGACGGAGAGCAGTCAAATTTGGTAGATAGTTGACGCTACTGTCAGCGAAGAAATGGTAGAAATGTCACTGGAAAATATACAGGGTGGACCGTCTAAACGGAATAAATAGTGAAAAAAATTTTTTTTTGCTCAAATTTAAAATTTCCACGTTTCATGACGCGCTAAACCTGTTTCTGAAAAATAAATTTTTGAAAATTTTTTTCAAACATTTTTTAAAAAAATTTTGCCAAGATGAAAAAAAAATGTTTTGCTCAAATTTAAAATTTCTACGTTTCATGACACGCTTAACCTATTTCAGGAGAAAATATTTTGAAATTTTTTTTCACCAATATTTTTGAAAAAATTTTTACTACTAAAATGAAATTATTTTTTTTTCTTTCTTCAAATTTAAAATTTCCAGGTTTTATGGCATTCTAAGCCTGATTCACCATTTTTTAAAATTTGTTTACCACTAAAATGGATGGAATTTTTTTTCATTTCTTCAAATATCAAATTTCCACTTTCATAGCGTTCTAAATCTATTTAAAAGAAAAATTAGAAATTTTCCTTACTATTTTTAAAAAATTTTACCACTACGATAGAATTTTTTTTCTTTGTTCAGATTTTAACTATCCACGTTTCCTGACATTCTAAAACTATTCAAACAAATTTAAAAATGTTTTTGAAGAATTTTTAAAAAAATTTGAAAATATTTTTAATCCATTTATGTATCACTACTATAGAACAGACGAAACATTTTTTTTTGCTCAAATTTAAAATTTTCACGTTTCATGATATTCCAAACCAATTTCGGAAAAAAAAATTTGCAACATTTTGTTACCAGTTTGGAAAAAAATTTGACACTAGAATGCTCAAATTTAAATGACATTCTAAACCTAGGTATTTCAGAAAAAAATGTTTGAAAATTTTTTTCACCAACATTTTTCAAAAAGTTTTTACCGCTAAAATAGATCTAATTTTTTTTTTATTTGCTCAAATTTAAAATTTTCACGTTTCATAGCATTCTAAACCTATTTTAAAAAATCGGTAAAGTTATTTACACAGAACTTCCCTCGTTATTTGTGCATGACAGTCACTCAAAAAAAATATTAATTACGAAATGACATTGGGAATAATAATCGGAATATAATTATTGGTATTATTACAAAGAAAACCTGATAACTTTTGGTCAAAAAAATATACAGAGTGTTCATCCAACAGCAATAGTTCAAGATACTAAATAACAGGTGCCAAATATGGAAGGCTTGCGCAAATACCTTTATAAATGTCCACCATGACTCAATTATTTCTTGGGATGCCATTATTCAATAAAAGTATATAATAGGATATGCCAAATATTATTGCCATCTCTCACATTTTCAATCCCACATTCACGTAATGGAGTGGAAGTATAGTGGTGATTAAAATATAGAACAAATTTTCAAAAATGTTTTCTGTCTATTCTAGTATTAAATTTTTTTCCAAATTGGTGAAAATATGTTGCAATTTTTTTTCCGAAATAGGTTTAGAATGTTATGAAACGTGGAAATTTTAAATTTGAGCAAAAAAATATGTCGTCTATTCTATAATGGTGATAAATAGATCACTAAAACATGTTTTCATTTATTTTTATTTTTCTGAAACATTTTTAATTTGTTTTAATAAATTTGGAATGCCATGGAAACGTGGAAATTTTAAATCGGAAAAAAAAATTCCATCTATTTGTGGTAAAATTTTTTCAAAAATTTTATTAAATTTTATTTTATTTTTCTTTAAATAGATTTAGAACGCTATGAAACGTGGAAATTTTAAATTTTGAGAAAAAAAAATTCATCTATTTTGGTGGTAAAATTTTTTTAAAAAATGGTAAAAAATTTTCAAATTTTTTTTTTCTTTTAAATAGGTTTAGAATGCCATGAAACGTGGAAATTTTAAATTTGAACAAAGAAAAAATTTTTTTTTAGTGGTAAAAATTTTTTCAAAAATGATTGAAAAAAAATTTTTTTTTTCTGAAATAGGTTTAGCGCGTCATGAAACGTGGAAATTTTAAATTTGAGCAAAAAAAAATTTTTTTCACTATTTATTCCGTTTAGACGGTCCACCCTGTATATTTTTCAGTGAAAATTCTACCAGTTCTTCGCTGACAGTAGGGTTAACTACCTACCAAATTTGACTGCTCTCCGTCAAGTAGTTTTTTAGTTAATGCACCAACAGACAGACAGACAGACAGACTGACGGAATTGAAAAACCTATATTTTCGGAATCTACGTGTTCTGAAACGTCAGAATCCGAAAAAATCTCGGAGGGTGATTTTTTCTCGAATACAATACTTCCCTTCGGTATGCGAGGGAAGTAAAAATACATAATTTTTAGTTTTTAAACTTTTTTAGCACTACTATAGAATAGAAAGAAACTTTCCTTTTTGCTCAAATTAAAAATTCCTACGTTTGGCATTTTAAATTTATTTCAGAAGAAAACATTTTGAAAATTATTTTACCAATATCTTTTAAAAAAATTTAAAAAAAATTAAATTTTTTAACCACCACTATACTTCCACTCTATTACGTGAATGTTGGATTGAAAATGTGACAGATGGCAATAATATCTGGCATATGCACCTATTATACTTTTATTGAAAAATGTACAGGGTGGTCATCCCAAGAAATGATTCAGTCATGGTAGACATTTGTAAAGGTATTTACGCAAGCCTGCCATATGTGGCACCTGCTATTTTGTATTGAACTTTTGCTGTTGGATGAGCAATCTGTATATTTTTTTGACCAAAACTTATCAAGTTTTCTTTGTAATAATAGCAATAACTATATTCCGATTATTATTTTCAATGTCATTTCGTAGGTAATTATTAATTTTTTAGAGTGACTGCCATGCACAAATAACGAGGGAAGTTCTGTGTAAATACCTTTACCGATTTTTTTTGTGTATTTTGCTTTGCTTTTTGGGATTTTTCCCTTGTTTCTTGAAGTTTATTAACTTTTTTGAATCATCATAGAATATCATTAAGTTTAACAATTTATAATTATTTTGATTTATGTCCAGAGACATTTTTAATGACGTTTCAACGTCGAGGTCACCAGAAGGTAGTTTATTTGACTTCCTACAATAGGATAAGAAATTCATACAAATTCTACCAACTTAGAGACATTTTAAACAAAAATATTTTATGATTCATAAGGCACTTGTTGAGTCAATTTTCCTATATGGTATACTGGGGTGGTCTTTATACAATATCACTAAAAAAATTAAACAAATTCTTACAAAATCAGAATTTCTAAACTCTAAGTCTGACTTTTAAAGACCTACATTGCTACATTAGACCACGCTAGATAAGGGTTGGACAACAACATAAGTCGTTACAGCAAACTGATAGTGGAATATTGTAGAACATGTCAAAACTAAGGAAAGAGAAATAGTCCGAACCACCGCCGACTTTCTGGGGTGAAATGGGGTGGATTTTTAGGGGTGAAACACGGTTCCTTACAATTTCTGGCTGCACTACGCATCCAATGGAAGAAAGTTAAATATAAAAGTTGTAAGTAATAAAGAGATCTACAACTTTTCTGGAGAACATCTTTATCCTAACCTTAAAATTTTTCGAGAAATTCGCAAAAAAACCGTTTTTCGGTTTTTTATTTTTGTCTTCTACAAAAATAATTGGATTTAGTTCAAACTTGGTGAAGGTAGAGGTGTTTCAGAATCTCATGAGCCGCGAAATGCGCAAAAGGCAAAGTTTAATCTGAGTTATAACTATGTTTTTGAAGACACTGGAGGCTGCCTTGCTGTATACATAAACAAAAGCTCGGGATAAATTGTAAACAATAAATATAATATTTTTAAGAAGTGTAACTGAGTCAACAGGACGGATTATGTCTCTGCGCATATGAAGGTCACGGCTCATGAGGTTTTAAAACACCTCTATACCTTCTGATGTCTTACATACGCTCTATTTTTGTGCACTAATATATTCAACGGTTGATGTTTAATTAAATTTATATTAAAACAGTGACATTTTCAACTGCGATTCCTCATAAAAATACTTGTGTGGCAGAGTTCGGACAGGGCTCATTTTTTTTGTATTTACTTCTACTTTCAGTAATTAAAAAAAATATTCTTAACTTTTCGATTTATGGACCCCAGAAGATATCTCCAAAGTTTCAAAAAAATCGGTAAAGTATTGAACATATTTTGGGTTTTTTATAAATTTCGATACAGCGACTCGACTAAATGTGTTAAAGATTATTTTAGTTTTGAAGATATCTGCGTGAACATTTTAGTTTTTTTGCTTATAGCACAAGAAATTGAAAATATAAAGAGAACGATTAAATAGAGAGACAGATAAAAAGAGATAATAAAACTTTTAATTTTGCAATATAACTTATTTAAATTTTATATGAAGCAATATTCATTTAATCTGTAACTTTTCAGTGCACAACAAAAACAAATTAAAACAATGAAATCGCTACAGTAAAAGAATTCCGTCGAAAATTTATTTGGACTCAACTAATTGGGATATTGAAAATCTCCAATAAATACGCCAATACCGCTACCGAGTAGTGGTGCTTGATTGGGTGATTTATCGTAAATCCTGACATTTATATCAACCTTCTCTGCACGGATATATGCTGTTCACGTTCGAGAGTTAAAAACATATTTGTGTCAGTTTTTATTACTTTGCTAATACTAATTCTCAAATAATGATTTACAGATTTTAAAAAGAGATTAGTTGTCGCAACTCAGTATAGTTACCGATAACCTCCAAACCAGCGGGCGAGAATCTCGGGTTCAAATCCCGATGCATGGAAGTGTGATTAAGTGTAGTTGTATACATGATGAGTAAACGAAAAAAAAATGGCTAGGAAAATACAAATATTGCAAAACAGATGAATAATGGCGAGCGAATTGGGGCAACGCAGAGTTCCAGCTCAAAGTTATGTTCTAGCCGGCGCGGCGTTACAGCAACGTTCAATTGAAAAAGTTTTATGATAAAATTACAAAAGAAAATTAAAACAAGAAGTAATTACATGCTATTCGTTATAACCAATAAACAACGGACCAAAATATCCGAATTAAAAATTGTATGTCAACATGTATAAATAATAAGACTAGGCACTAATTTATCCAAAGTAGCCGTCGGTATCGTTATAATTTCCTATGCAAATAATAATTAATAATTCACCTTCTCTGAAGTTTTACGCAACATTTCATTTTCGAAATATTTGTGTCTATTTTGATCACGTGATCACTGCGTTTCTTTCAATCTTATAGTGATATTTGGCAAAATTCACGTTCCTTTAACTTACATACATCTTCTAATTTAAATGTGATATTTTTTACACCAACAATATGCTTAACTATAGTCAAACTTAATTCAATAAAATTAAAATCCGAGTGATAGAGTGGTAGTCGTAGTCGGTACATCCGTGACTTTGCAATTAAAGGTGATAATGTATCGCTTTTATAATATACGATAATTTCAACAGGTTGTAGCTTCATGATATTCTGTTCAAGATAATCATTCGACAGGAACACTAATTTTGATTCAAGTATTATGTCTGCCTTTCTAGAATTTGACGCTGGTACTGGGTTTATCTGCATATTATAATTGGGTGCATTTCGAATAACCATGTCGGAAATCAAGATTTCCTACAACCATTTGCTGTAGTTTTTAAGATTTATTTTTACGTGAAAATTCTCGACTTTAGACTATTTAAACATTTGAAACCGTCCCGGTAAGAACCTCATTTTCCAGTCCAATTCCTGGATGATGTGTCTCAGCTGACCCAAAAGGTTCCGTCCAGGTAAATAATCGGCATATTTTAACAAGTTTAGTTTTCTTTGAAAATGTAATTCGAAGACTGTGTTTTCAATTAGCGCTTTCCTGTCTTTTTGTATTCTTTTTCACCTTTCAAGTTATGTAATAAAACTCTTAATATTAAACACCTTTATCGAAAACGGTCTATTCTTTAAATATTAGGAGTAACCTAAGTTGTATGATGTGTCTACCTGGTAGCACGTCTCACCTCTCGCTTACACACCCTCGTGTCTTTCTCAGTTTTTTCAGATCCAGTTCAAGTTTTCAAAAGAATGTACTTCGTTGTTCATGGCCGACTGAGTATGGTTAGAAAATATGGAAAATAAAGTCGGTTTTATTTAATCGAAAAACGTAATATAAGAAATGGTTTGAATTGCAGGCTTATATAGAAATTTTTGGGAAGGAATAGTCACTTTCACTATTTAATTTATTCATGTAAGTAGTTAAAATATCAATTAGTCATTTTCACAAATACACTAAATATTACTAGTATCAACAAAAGATTCAGTAATGATAAATTTACCGAGCCGCTTTTTCACATGTTTATTAACTTTTCTCTCTCTTTAAGCAATTTTCTTGTACACATAAGCAAAACTGCAATTTTCTTACAATATGTCCTCGTTCAAGAGTATGTAGAAACTTCGGTTCATACGCTATCATTTTGTGACTCGTGACACTTCTTGATACATTTAATTGCAAATTTAATTTTCGAACACTTGCTTTGGAATTAGCACTATCATTTCATCAGTAACTGAGTCAAACTGATTATTATTTACATGAATTGGTCTTGACTTAGATACACAGTTTTAAAACAAATGTTCCCTCTTGGTTGCCTTCTAGTAAATTCACTGACTGCTTTCCTGTGTGAACGACATTTGTGACCAACTAAATGAATTATTTCTACTTCTTCAGCTACTTAAATTCATTTTAAACAAACAACTTGTGAAAGTGAACGAATAGGGATCTAGACAGTGGCCACTCATTTCACATTAATGAGTACGTCTAGATGACTTTATGAAATGTATGAACATGAAATAGACCACGGCATTAATTTCTTGATACTAATAACATTTGTGTAGTTATAAAAAGGGCTAATTGCTATTTTAACTGCTTGAATAAATCAAATATAATACTAAAAATTAATATTTCTTCCCAAGCATTGGTATACGCGGTGTCCCAAAACACAACATCATCCCATGGAGGGCTGATAGGCCAGCTAATGAGTGGTGGGATATCAAAATACGACCTTAGTAAAAAAAATCGTTTTTGAGATATTGACACTCTTACGAATTTCGTTGAAAGTCGACATCATATATCAGTTATTCACGTGTCACAGCTACAAAATTACATATCTTGAGATTCTAATTTTAGTTACGCAACCCCGAATAGCCCTGCTGTTGATCATAGTCCTAGGTAAAATAATAGCGCCATAGCTTTGAAAAAAGAAACATTTTTGCCCAATGCAGGAGTTAATTCATTATATTAGCTAACTACGACTCTTCATATTGTAAAAAAGTTGCTCATCTTGTATAGTTTTTAAAATTCTACTTTAGAGAAAATAACTGCAAAAGGAGCTGATTGTGAAATTATTTGAATAATTTGGAATTCGAATGAAAACACCTGTGTTTATTAAAAACTAGTCAAAACACAAATGAAAATTGAAAAATGCGTTCAAATTGCTTGGCACCAAGTCTAGTGCTAGCGCAGCATCCATTTAAAAAAGATCTTTTTATCGGCATTTGTTTCTTGGACGGCTTCATTAATACGATGTCTCTTGATTTACATTATTTATTAGTTCTGCATTGACTCTATGTAACCCCAGTAGACAAAATTTGTGGATTTAACCGAGATCCTACGACCACAACTTCTCAGCTGGGTGCTGAGGAAGCTATGAAAGAGTAACAACCGGTCAGCTCATGGCTGGTCGAGGGTCACTCGGTGGCGAGAAGAGTTATATATTTTTTTGAACAATTATTTGCTTGTCAAATTAACCAAACAAAACTTTAATTAAGTACAAAGAATTTGGACGCCAGCGTATTCAGTAAATAACACTCTTGCCAACTTTATCAGGGGGAGAAACCAATCAAAATCGAATTTAAAACAAATAATATATTAACATAAGTATAAAAGAGTGAAAACACTTTACAAGTTATTAAACATATTTATAGTGAAATTTGATTTAATTAGTTGACAAAAATTTTGTTAAAAAAAAATTAAATTTGAAGATTAACAAAAAAGTTACAATAAGAAACGATCAACTTGTTTTCAATTTTTCTTCTGACCAAAAGTTGAATTTTGCACATAAATTTGGGCTACTTAGTTTAGCGGAGACATGGAATCCCGACGAGGTCTGATCCTGAAGATGGCCGCGGGTACGCGGGAAGGAGGACGTAATATTCAGGTCCTGACAACGCTGATTTCCAGGAGACGCTGCGTCGGAATAATATCCAATACTTTGAGGATAACTCCAAATATTTAATCTATGCCTTGTGCCTTGCTTCAATGGTGGTTTGGTCCAGGATTTTACATGAAAAATATGTAATGTAATGTAAAGAACCAGTTAATAATAGAAAAAAAACTAAAATTGTGAGAAAAAAGAAATACAAGAAAACTACAAAAAAACTATGGTGACGAAGGTCACTGCAAAACCAAACTAGGTATTAACCATTTAACAAAAAACCTGAGTATTGATAAAATTTTACTTCTGAAAATATATGAATAAGCTACTGATTAATATAATAAATGAAATAATAATTGAGAAAACTCTGTCATGAAATTTTATCCGTTCACAAAATGGCTGACTAGTTATGACCAAAAATTTGAATAAAGGTAACAAAATTTGGTTAGAATTAGAGAGAAAATATCTGAATTACTATCTGAAAAAAACTATTACTGTAACAAATATAGCAAACAAAATTATGGGTTTAATCTCCCTAAAAATAAACTAATAAAAAATTATCTCTTGACCTCTTGTACTAATACGAGGTTAACTAAATGCGACTTTAGGTTTCGACTTTTAATGAGATGAGATTGTCTACACACGAATAAGAAACAAAGATTTTAATTTATGCCTTGAATAATTCCCGAGTTTAATCCTCGTCTACAATAATCTAAATAATGACAAAACACTACGGTGTTGTGTCTCAAGCGACCACAAAATACAAAATTGCCACGATAATTAATGAGTTAATATGTGTCCAATGAACGCGGAAATTGTACAAACCTGTGCGATAATAAAAATTAATTATTACACGGAATATCCTTTAATTCCCAAAAATAACTATACAGCAACGTTAACTCAATAATATGACATCATTTAATAATCAAATATATTCAAAATATCAAGGGATTAAAGAAATAAACGTGAAAATCCGTTAAGAATAAGTGAACGATCTTAACTCACCAGTAACAAAAGCTAAAGTGAAGCAGCATGGATATTTAAAATGGTCTCAGTTATGTTTCTACCGCGTATGCATACTTGTTGACTTCGCGTCGACATTACCGCGGGAAATTCAAATGTATGTAGCACGGGTGCTTCAACAAAAAAAATATTTTTTCGTTACAAATCGCACAGAGGGGCTGAAAAAAATGACCATGCAAAATTCTCTACAGCTTTTAATTTTTGTCCAATCCCAATCTTCTTTTTCTAAATAATCGTCGGATTTCTGGCTGCAAAAATTTCGAGGCAGATAGTTGAGAGAATTCGGAACTGAACTTACACACGTCGTTATAATTGATCAAAATTGGTCGAATAAGCAGAAAAATTAAAATAATTACGTAAATTGGACAAATTACAGACATATTTTCCTTTCTTAGTAGGTTTTGAGTGAATAAATAAGAAAATTCTCTAAAACAAGTATCCTGAAGTTTTTCACCGAAAAATTGGCCAAAATGTGGCCTAAGTCAGTCAGAAGTAGAAAATGTTCAGGAATATTAAAAATATTTACCTCCTTTATAGAAATATTTTATTTCTAGCTCTACAAATTCTAGAAGATGTCACATATTGGCAAAAACGGCAAGCTACAAGCCTAAGATAACTTTAAAATGGCAAATAAAATGACCAAAATTGGATTTTTTTCAAAAATCTGCCTCGACAGTTTTTCAGCCAGAATACTGATGACTATTTAAGAAAAAAAATTGCGCGACTAGACAAAAATTAGAGGCTGTAGAGAATTTTGAATGGAATATTTTTTTACAGCCCCACTGTGGACCAGGGAGGCCACAAAATGAAACCAAGATGGCTGATCCATCTCTGTGAATAAGTTTGGTTCGAACAATTTCTCACACCTCGTGCGTAAAGAGTTGGATAGTCGTCACTTTAATTTAACCAGTATTTTCATTCGAATTCCTAATTATTGAAATAATTTCACAATGAGTTCCTATTACAGTAAAATAGCAATATCTTTTTTCGTAAAGTAACACATTAAAAGAGCATTGTTTAAAATGACTTGCCAGGTTCAAGTGGCAATTGTTTTTACAGCATGAAGAGTCTAAATTAGCTAATAGAGAATATAAACTCATGAATCGGGCAAAAATGTTTCTTTTTCCACGACCGGGAGTAGAAATCGATTTCTATGGCATCAAAATTTTGACAGAAGTAAAGCATTTACTCCATAGGGACGAAATAAGACAACAATTTCCATAGGGAACTTTTTATTTCATGTCCAATGGTTAAACAAAATGTAATTCTTATTTATTAATATTGATAGTAAATGTTACATTCTCACAACTATTGAAATTAATATTCGAAGGAACTTCACTAAATGAACCATTTTCTGTACTCAGATTTATAGTTTTTTGAACCGTAGTTGCAGCTTGTAGTACTTGATTTGCTATATTTATTTTGTACCGAATTGTCAATGTATCCCTCAGCAACTGTCGTCGACTTCCAACCTCCGTGACGTTTTATAGTCGTGATGCCTGCTCCTGCATCCGCTAATAGAGTTGTTGAAGATCTACGTAGACAATGGCCAGTATATAAGGTTGGATCTGATAATCCTAGGTAGGTGGCTATTATACTTGAGATTTTTCCAAAAGTGTTTTTGCCTACTGGCTGTATAGTACATTTTCCTGATTTATAAAATACAAAAAGTCGACCATGACTGGTGTGAGAGGGATGCAGTGCGGCATATTTACTATATAGATCCAGTAAATTTATGTTTCCTTCATTTTTGGTTACTACAAAGGTTCGGGATATTTTAGTTTTGGTATTAGGTATTATTATTATTAAAGATGACACTACATCTTCAACACCATCAACTTTTAGGTTAGTTAATTCATCTCCACGGCATGCGCTTGAAATTCCGAAGATCAACGCAATCCAAAAAATTAACAAAACGTTAATGCATAATCATACCTTGACAAACGCTATGATATAATCTTACCTTTATCATTAAATATTCATCGTCATTTGCTTGCGATAAAAAAGAAACAATTTGGTCCCTTGTCAACATTTTTGATTTTTTTGCTTTATAGCCATCGGAATTTATTTTCAAAAATGCCATCAGCTTTGCATATTTACTTATATCTATGTTATCGTACACAATCATACACGATTTTAACATAGAATATTGGGCCCATACCGTGGAAGATTTATATTCCTTTGATTTTTCATGAAAATAGGCCAGCATGACATATTCCATGTACGTTCTTTTTCTTGCACCATTCCCTGAACTGATTGTACGCTTTATCATACAAATTTCTTGATTTTGTGGGTGATAAGTTTAAAACTGCCGCACCGGCAGCTTCAACGATATCTTGCGGTTCTTCTTGGTTTTCCATACCAAAAATGCCAAAAGTCAACTTTTGCACTTGACAAATGTATTTGTAAACAAATATCTGTTGTCATGATACGTTGCATGAAAATATTCCAAAGGTTTCTAAATATTGTAATTTCGCCCCGATTTATTATAATTCTTTATTTATGAAATAAAAAAAATACTCCCGATCGTGAAAAAAATAGTATATACACCTCGGGAGAGACCGCTATTTTTCCCTCTATGTATTTGTTGCCCTCGGGCTTCGCCCTCAGGCCTCAAATTACACTTCGGGAAAAATACGACGTTTCTCTCCCGTAGTGTATAATGTACTATTCTTCTAAAGGTATTATTACTATTAATTTTATTTATGATTGTGATAAACAGCAGGGTTACCTGGATTGCCTAACAAGAATTTAAAACATAAAATATGGAACTTTATAGCTGTGACACGTAAAAAACTGATCTAAGATATCGACTTTCACGAAATTCATAAAAATGCCAATATCTCAAAAACTAACAATTTTTTACTAAGGTCATATTTCTATATTTTGGTCATTAACTGGCCTATCAGCCGTCCACGGGATGACATTGAGTTTTGTATAGGATAAGTCTGCAATTCTGAACACTTTTTCTCGGCCATCATCAACGAAGTAACTATGTTTTATTCAAGAAGTTACAAATTTTTTTGTTTCCGTACCTAACTAACTTAGCAAGATACGAGAATGTGTAGGCAAGAGCCTAGGTAGACTATATATTTTATGTTTCGTTTCCGAGATTGATTAACTGTTATATATCGATTGTTGAAACTTTAAATAATCTATGATTACATAATTTTCCACAAACACATAGCGCACGATTTTTGGCAACCTCGATTGAATTTTTGTCACGTCACTTCTACTGCATCGGTATTCACGAATCTCATAAAATTTTATTGAGATGCTTGAGACACGACCGATATTCAGTCATATTTTTCCACTCCCCTACATGCAAATATAACAAAATACTACGCAGGATGCCCAATATGTCTATGAGGTTTTTCCTGTATTGCGGTGCAGGAATAATATCACGAGCAATCTTAGTTTTCTTAAACTATTGTAATGAATTTATCAACGCATAGGTAGTCTGATTTTAAATAAATGATTTATATTGTAGGAGTATTATAGCTCTGAAAATCTTTATGAGGATGGTTAGAAATAATGTATGATTTCGACTTAGTTTTCGAAATATACAATCGACTGTAGTGAGAATGGTGCATACCGTAATCCTCGGAGGAATGGCTCGCTGGGGCAGGAAAACAGTTCCTTCTGCACTCTCTAACGAATTGCTTGACTTTGAAGATATTGTCTATATTACACCACGCAATCGTCCGATTACTGGTAGTTTGTAATATTTGAATAACAATTGTAATGCGAAAGATGTTTTAACTCTTGAAACAGGCAACGTGACGCGATTGCTTTTAATACATGATTACTTTGCTTTTGTACTTGTCGGTTTGCTTCTCACTAGTACTTACAGCAAACAGAAAAAGAACAAAAATTAAATTAACATTGTTAATGCCAGCTAATTAAAATATGTATATTTACATATTTAGAAAAGGACGAAACAATCAAGTGTTTGTCTCGCCCCCAGATTTGTTCGAAAACCCAAGAAAATTATCTCCAAATTTAACAAAATCGGTTGAAATTTGCATATGCCTCCGCAACCATTTCTTTAACGTTTGCTTTTAACATTGGAAATGTTTATGTTCGCATATGGGGGTCGAGTTACCAGTTTTCGTTCAAGGTCAAAAGACAGCGGTGTCGCGGTCGAGTGAGACTGTCGTATATGCAACAGCTGATACATGCAAATGTAATATGGGTTGCATTGCATATATCACAGGGAGTCAAGTTACCAGTTTTTATTTAAGATCGAAATAGAGAGGTGTCGCAAACGAGAGTGGATCGTAGTGGAAAAAGTTTATGTTTCATGTATGGTGTTATCATTTCCAATGTCCCGATGGTTGCAAGAATTACGAAATCAAAGCAATTCCCACTTTTGGTTTTTTCGCTTATATCTCGAAAACGGTGCATCCTAGGAGACATTTTCTTATACCAAATGGAAACTTATGAATTTCTCGGCAACTTTCATTTTATATACAATTTTCGAATCCACAATCCGTTTTCGAGCTATAGTCTCCGGAAAGTGAAAATATTCGAAAAACAGATTTTTAGCTTGTCTTCAACTTTAAGGAAAAGCAAGGTGGTCTTGTCAAAATTGTACTTAAAGTCAGAAATCATCAAGGAAGCTATCTTTTACAACCCTTCCTCCACTCAAGGCGAGATTGAAGAGGCTGGGAATATTTGCTTCCTCAAATGGTATGAGGCACCAGCAAGATAGACGAGTACCGCTTCCAGTCGTTCATAAGGTCAGTGGCAAGTATTAAGCCTGACATCAGCTCCCTCCCACCAACTGAGTGCGCAGCTAAACAGCATTCCCGGCGCACCTACCATCAAGTGCAGCAGTGGCTCGGGAATGAGCTGCCCCCTCAAGAGTGGGGGTGGAAATATGTAAAAGACACCCTGGTGCCAATTACAACGGAAGATCCACCAGCACCGGAGGGCCTCTATGGAGGGGGAGCAAAAAGGGTTATCGGCTAGGCTCATTTTCAAGTTCAATTCTCTATTCAACTTGTGTTAAACAGGAAATCAAATCAAAGAATATTTTGGCATTTTTTTAAATTTGAAAACTGTAACGCAAACCTCCGTTTATTTTTATGTTTAGAATTTTAAGATTTTATACTGTAGGTACATAGCGTAAATAATTGTTGTAATTTGTTTATTTACTTAGACATATTAAATTATTGAGTAGAAATACGATCCGCTAGGTGGAGCTAGGGCCCCACCACCGACCAGTATTAGTTCCGTGTAATTTATCACTTGGCCAAGACAGCGGAATGTTCAATATAATCCGCTAGGTGGAGCTAGTGCCCCACCCCCGATCGGAGTTGTTTCCCCGTAAACGAACACTTGGCCCAGCCAGTGAAATAATTATTTCTTCACTTGGATACCGAACTATACCGTGTGCTCCAATAGTGCTCCACCGAAACCACCGTTACGACAACCGACCACCGAGGCCAGCCCTATCCAGGAGGAACCGAGCGCAAAAAAGTGAGTAAAATAGGTTATAAGTAAGCAGCTTGGCTAGGTTTAAGTAGCATTTGTTTACTAATCGTAACTTACTCCGCCTTGTGTCTGAGACGATACTTTGGCTGACAACGTCCTCTGGTCTAGCTCCCAGTCAGCCAGAGGAAAGCAAGGACCTGGGAAGTTACGTGAATGCCTTCTGGCCTAGTCCCCAGCCAGCTATAAAGCCACGAAGACTTCTGCCAGCCCAAAATAATGCCCGTAGCAGGATTCGTAAGCCTTTTGGTTTAATCTGTCCCTTGGAGTGGATTACACTGGCAAGGAACCGTGACCAGGAGTGGATAAAGCATTGGAACTGTGTATGTACTAACCTTAGGCACTGCGCCTTAGCCAAGTTGGCACCTGACCTGTCTGCTTTTTGCTGCCCCGTTTCCGTAAACTCATTAGCCGCTTTACTGTGTTCATTTAACCATTTTTAACTGTCCTCTTACATCATTCACCGTCACCCCGCTTTTTAGTTGCTTCTGCAGATAACCATAATAATTGTAGGATAGTTGTAGGATACTTAGAATTGTACGTAGTAGGTTAGTAAGTATTACAAATATCTGTATATGGGATCTGAACTGTGCCTTTTAATTTAGTGTGTGTGGAGTCTACAGTCCCTATGGACCCCTGAATGTACCGTGTCTCCTTTGACACTATCCCAGCCCTGTTATAACAGGCTGTATTAAAGGGCTAGTGTGGGACCTTTGCCCTACGAAAAACAATTGTAAAGGTGGCGCCTAAGCTTATCGTCCAGTACCAACCGCATAAAGAGTGTCAAAGTGATATGTGAAGTAACGTCGCAAAGAAACAACAGCTTAAATTATTTGTCTCAGGGTAATGATTTTTTTTAATTGTTATTTTTTAATATATCAAAAAGTACTTTAGATATTATTTTCAATTTTGGTTAGTGTTAATAGGATATAAAACCACATATTTTCGTTAGAACAGTTATTATATGGCTCCACTAGTGGCGTCCCTGCTAACATGTCCTCTGATATTTTTTACCAACAAAGTGGTACGCCACTGACATTTTTCCACGTGGATACTTTTTCTGATTACCCTGGTCAATTCTATATGAAAACAGGCTCTTGCGTTTTTCTCGTCAGACTATAACAATTAAATTCAAATTGAAAATAATTGAAATTGAATAGACCAAATTAATACTAATTGAATATGATAATAATTTGAATTTAATTGTTTTATTCAAGAACGCCGAAAATGTAATTTTTGCAAACTGTGTGTGGAAGTACCTCCCCTCTTCTTCAGTAAGAGACGTGATTTTCAGAGAATAATGGTATGACCCAAACTTAAAGAATGGCAAAAAAAATTCAAATTCCATTGTTGGCTCCCAAATCCAGATCCGCTATGCTATTAACAATAGTTAAAAAATATAACACATTCACACAATAAAATCTCTATCACAGACATGAGCACATAAATTTTGTTTATTTCTTGATACTGAATCCGAATTCGTAGCCTAAATACCAATTTACCAGGTAATTTTTTAGTAAAACGTAAAAACATCCCCTAGAATAGAGTGGTATAATGGGGATAAGGTAAAGCTTTATAAAAATTATTAAAATAAAATTTTGAGCATTAGAAAGAAATATATGCAAATTAAATCTACACCCATCCCTACGAGGGGGTTAATTCCACCCCTAAAGTAACGAATGTCAGTGCAAAACATTGTGAAAAACCATAGCCTTGTATTTTGTACTACCAAATATATAAATGTAGGTTGATAGACAACATACCAAAAAAATATAACATAACTTATCCCTTGAAGGGTTGAAAACCAGCCCCAAAGGCCAGGATCCCACTTACCTCTTTAAGTCGCACATTTTTCTATTCAATATTTTTTCTGAAATTTTGATACCGTCTGTTTTTGGGGTTGCTGAGTACTAATCCGAAAATTCTGAATAAAAGATGGAGGATCCAATTTGGCGGATATAAAAAGTTGAGTTTAAAAAGTAAAAATTTTAATATTCTTTAAGAACAGCTTATAAACTAAGGTTCGACAATAACAGTCCTGGAAATTAGTACATTTCCAGTGAAACGACGGTTACATTTATGAAAATATAATTTTTGCAGATTTGACAATCACTACAAATAAATATTTTATCGCAAAAAGTGGAATAACTTTGCAACGCCGCAGTGTAAGTACACACATGGTGCATGCCTAGATAGAAAATCGCAAAATATAATAACAAAAATATGCTGGGTATTCAAAAAAAAAACAATTATTAGCTTGCCGCCACTACGAGAAACAGCCTGTAGAGTTAAGAATTTTAGAATATGATCTTGATCTCCTACAATTTTTATCTTTAACATTACTTAAAATTTTAAATTTTAAACTATTGAGGATATATTCACCTTCTACGCACTAGTGACTCGCCCTGTATATGCTTTGGTAGATCTAGGTGTGATATGTTTTGACTTCCTCGGACATTAAATCTGCTCCAGATATTCATATTTATGGCTATTGATGGCTGCGCTGAGATTACTTACTACACAGTAGGCTGTGACTAATGATACTATGGACGGCATTAAACAGAAAGGAGCCAACCCACAAAATTTAAAAAAATTACTTCTTAATTTATTTAAATGTAGAATATCGTATTGTGTGTTCAGCTGAAAAAGTCCAACTCATTTTCCTTATACGAATTTAATGGTGTAGTTTCAATATTGTAATTAAGATGCAAAACCTTTCTTTGCAAGCTTGTTTCTTGATTTTAGCTAAGGGTGTTGGTTCCTTTCTGTTTAATGCTGTCCCTGTGACAACATTGTTATTATTTGGCATTCTGTATTATTATACTCTTCGCAAATACAAAACGAAGAGTATATTGCATTCGATCGGCACATTTCTAAAACCGGTATAATTGCTCGTAGAGAAAAATTTTTCATATCACTGTGTTGGTGATCGAATTCTGAACAACTTTCAAGATGTCCGCCGTCCGTCTTTCCGTCTGTCTGTCCGTCTGTTTGTCCGTCCGTCTGTCTGTCCGTCTGTCTGTCTGTCCGTCTGTACGTCTGTCCGTCCGTCCGTCCGTCCGTCCGTCCGTCCGTCGCGTTTCTTGTAAGCACGATAACTTAGAAACAAAAAATCCGATTGCATTGAAATTTGGACAGTAAGTTAGTGTTAGCTAGGTAAAAAACCCATTGTTTTTAAGCAAAATCGATCGATAAATAAAAAAGTTATAAATTTTTTTGAATAAAAAAAAAATTACATATTTTTTTTTGTTTTCTAATTAAACTAAAAATATCTAAAACTAACATTATTTATAAGAAAACTGCAAAGAGTATCCTATAGAATGTGCAACAATTATATAAAAAGTGCAGTAAATCGGTGAAGAGGATAACGGTTAGCTTGTTATTTATTTATTCTGTCGAATTATCACTAATTATGTTATTGACAATTGTGGTTAGGTATTTTTATTTTTGATAAGGAATACCTATTTCTTATAATAATATTTATTACAATTTTTCCAATGTGAAAATAACATGTTTATCAATGACCACAAGCTGATAATAGTTTAATATAAAAATTAACCCAGCTTGTGATCAAACAGAGTATTCTACACTGTCAACTTGAATAAACTACTGGTAATTACGAAGTCTTTCTTTGAAAAAGTTCCACAAACCTATTTCACTGTGTATATTCTTTAACCAAAACATGTCGGGTGTCTCTTTGTAACAATAGTGATAACTAGATTCCGATTAATATTGCCCTATGTCGTTTCTCAATTAGTAATTTTTTAGAGTGACAACCCTATATAAACAAGTGGGAAAGTTTTGTGTTTTTTATTACATAAAAAATACTAAATATTTTAAATACTTCTATGCCCCTAATACAATTTTGGAAATATTTCTGTGGCATTGTTTTAACAGGGGTATAGAATTAATTTCAGTATATACAATTTACAATTTTAAGTTCGGAAAGGGTAATATCTAATTTGAATTTTAAAGAGCTTCACTGTCTCTTCCAATTTAAAATGTTTTTTAAACAGCTTTGCGCCTTAAACTCGTTATTATACGGATTACGTCGCATGACACTCCCTCTAACAGGAAAACTGTGTAAATAATTTTTAGAATAAATTATATCATTAAAATTCAATAAGTGAGATCATCCATTAGCGAAAGACAAGAAATGTTGTGACACCAACGCCATAATAGCTAATTAGCCTTTATAGATACCAGAGATAGATACCTGTTATAAAATAACGTAGATTACGAAAATCTCAAGGCTTCCTCGATTTCTCATAAAATATTAGAAATAGCTTATTTAATATAATAATAATAATAATAATAATAATAATAATGGTAATAGCTTATTTAAAGAAAATTACACAATAACAATTCAGTAATATTATGGTATAAAATTCTACAATACTTCCAATAGAGCAATGAAAATAAATACATAACTATTTTTAATCGCAAATAAACTGAATAACCCACAAAGACGGGCCATGGGCATGGTTTAGTTAACCCATTTATACGTACTTCAAACAAAGAATTTATATAAGTAGAAGCAGAGACAAAGTGTAAGTCATACGATACTGTTGCCAACATGTCCAACATACCTTTTTCTCGCCATTTCTTTTTAAGATACAACATTGCCCTTAACGCTACCTCTGTTGCAGCCTGTCGAAGGCCGTGGTATATGAGTGTAGCATAGACATATGTCTAAATCTAGTTATTTAATAACAGCTGTTCATGTTTGACTCAACTAACCTTTAAATTATTTTAATGTTTAGTGCATATATTTTTGTACAAAAATATATAAGTATTGTAAAAGATTGTTTTATTCCCTTGCCCCTTAACATTCCTTGCAGATGCTCAAATTCACAGTCCAATTTATGGCGGGGTAGAACTCCATTTTACTACCTAGACAATCCACTACTTGTAGCCTTGTAGGAATTAAGAACAGTTGGTAAGTAGTTATTATTAGTAGGTAGTTACTTTTGTCACAGTATACAGGTATATTATTTTTTTTGAATGAAAAAGTCTAGGTCAATTTATCAAAATATAAATGAACCAAGGGGCCATTTACTTCAAATCCTAAGAAATGAACTGCCGCATGATTTCCTGTAAATTAGTTAGGTACTTCTTTTCTGATTCGTAAGGGATGCAAACAAATTTCTGAATCGGCTTATTAAATGAAACCACCTCTAGGTACTTAATTTGACTATAATAGAAATCTTTTTCCGAATCCATGGCCCCTTAAGATTAATTATATTGCTGTAGTTTGACGGTAAATAGAAGTGTTAATTTTAGGAAAATAAATATGTATACAGCTCAAAATAGGTTGACGACCGACACATATTTTGTCTTGAGACTGTCATCGTATTAGAGAAACAGCATATAAACGTTATTTAATGCAATTTTAAGTCATGTTTTGTCTCCTCAGCACTTGAAAATAGTTTATTTACAGATCAAAAGTTTAAGGTTATATTTACATTTAGTTGTCGTGTCAATATGACGGTGGCTGCAACAAAGATGGGGCTATAGTAATTTTGGTCATAAAGAAAGAGATGATTATAAAATGTAATGTCTGAACTATGTTGTCAACACACTTGTAAATGTATATCTGCTTCTATTTATATAAATTCTTTGATTTCAAATGATTAATGGATACCATACATATTACAAAACAATATCTAAAATGAATTAAAAATAAAAAAGACATAAAAATTGAAACTTATTTACATTTACTTATAATAATTATTTTTAATACAATAAAAGGTAAATGACAAACACACATTATGTATAGTTATTGTTGTTGTTTTATTGAATGTAAATTTGTAACAAAATTATGAGATTGTGCAGTTATTTCATTTGGATAAGGTTCTTTATCTCTGATCTATTTCAATTTAATAGCAATTCGTTACTTTTGTTTTTGAATACATTCAGGGATTTACTGTTGGTTATCTCAGGTGGTAGATAATTAAATAACCTAGGAGTAAGGTAATAGTGATTAAGTCGAACATCATTTTTTACTTGCCGACGCCGCCGTTCTATAATTTTCCTTTTTATACCTTGTATCATGCATATGACCAATGCTTTGTAAAGTATGTTTTTTACGTTGGAAAATGGTTACATGTATGAAAAATAATTGCCTCAAATCTACCAATTTAGCATTTGTGTGTATTTCTTCAGATGGGTAAGTGCTACTTTTATGAAGAATAATTTTTATTATTTTTATTTGTAATATTTCTATCTTTTTTAGGTAGAAACAAGCTAGCCGGTATACTCTTCGCCGATTTCTGCATTTTTTATTTAATTGTTGCACATTCTATAGGATACTCTTCGCAGTTTTTTTGTAAATAATATCAGTTTTAGACATTTTTAGTTTAATTACAAAACAAAACAAAAAATATGTTATTGGCTCTTAATTTAAAAAACACCATATGTCAGGCTAAGTTTCTACCAAAAAAGAATTTAATATTCATCCATACTACCACCGAAGCAGTACCGTCAACCAAGTCATCTTCCAGTGAATTAGTTTTGTCAGTGCCAGTGGAGGATGAAATATTTATAAACATAAGTGATTCTATGGGACGTGAAGAGGTACCAGTAATTGTAGATACCACAGTTCAAAAAGAGTCAACTGCCATTAAAAATTTATCTTTAAGAGAAGAAATTGTAAGTACTTTTTTATTACAAACAGATGTTAACGATCAAAATCAGTGTAATAGTGATCAATGTTTTTAACTATTTGGAATATTATTAATAAATGCACAAAAAAAAGCAATAAGAACGAAGTAACCTCAATGTCACCTGAAAGCTATAATATTTTTTTTACTCAAATAGTGAAGGAATTAGTTAATAAGATACCTAAATCCCATTCTACCCATATGGAATATCTACAGAATGGTAACAAAATACATAATAACTCAATTTTCCTTTATCCGGTTTTGGAAACAGAAGTACAAAATGTATTACGGTCTATGAAAAATTCCAAAGCTACCGACCTATACAATCACTCAGTGGATATGTACAAAGAAAATATAGAATATTTATCTGGACCACTAACTTACATAATTAATATCATGTTTGTGCCAGGTACGTTTCCAAATAAATGTAAAAAGGCAAAAATCATTCCACTGTTTAAGGCAGGTGATATTGAGGACGTATCCTGCTATAGGCCAATTGCTTTACTCCCTATTCTAGCCAAAGTTTTTGAAACAATTATTGCCTTAAGAATAATTAGTTTTCTAGAATCACATGATATTCTTACAAATAAACAATTTGGGTTCAGGAGGGGTAAAAATACCTCACAAGCTGTTTGGGAGCTTGTTAATTTCATTACCGAGGACTTTGAGAATTTTAATTCAACATTAGCAATTTTCCTAGACCTAAGCAAAGCATTCGATTGCGTTAACAAAGAAATTTTGTTAAATAAATCAGAATTTTATGGTTTTAAGGATGTAGTTCTCAAATTGATGTCATCGTATTTATCGGACAGATATCAATATGTGTGTTATAATGATAAACTTAGCAACATGCTAGCAGTGGAAGACGGTGTGCCGCAGGGTAGTGTACTAGGACCGCTGCTATTTTTAATTTATATTAATGACTTACCTAATGCTCATTCAGTATTAACTGTTCTTTTTGCAGACAACACTACTTTCGCAGAACACTTGAGAGACATTGGTACTAATGTTGATTTGCAAACCAACATTTTAACCAAGTCTTCTGACTGGTTTAATGCCAACAAATTATGTCTAAACACCAACAAAACGCACACATTACTTTTTTCCACCAAGAAAAATTACCTTCAGACCAGAACATTTCTAGGATTAACATTAGACAATAGATTATGTTGGCATCCACATATTAATGACCTGACAAGTAAATTGTCCAAAAAAGTATATGCCATCAGACAAATAAAAAATAAAGTTAATCTAGACGCAGTAGTTGTTGCATATCATGCTTTGTTCCATAGTGCCATGGTATATGGATTGATAAACTGGGGTACATCCAACCAAGTACATAGCATTCTCATTATTCAAAAGAGAGCAATTAGAGCTCTGGCTGGTTTGAGTCAACTTGAAAGTTGCCAATCCTGGTTCATAACATTTAATATATTAACTTTGCCTTCCGAAATTATTTCTTGTAATTTACTTCACATAAAGGAGAATTTGAGCGAATATGCTAGAAATGACGAAAATTATGAATATAATACTCGTAATCGCAATGACATACAAACACCTTCTCAGAGATTAGAGTCAACAAAAAGAAACAATTTTAGTATTGCTCTATTTAACTCTTTACCACAAGAATTGAAATCTTTACCAAACAGGCATTTTAAAGCAAAGTTAAGACAGCATTTTTTGGCCAGTGCTTAGTATAATGTGTCAGATTTTAAGTATGTGTAAATTTAGATTAATGTTTGTTCTTTGTTAGTGTACTTGAATTAATTGTACTTTACTACTAGTACACAAACGATATTAGGATTATATCATTTACACATATTTGACTATACTAGAATTAGCTCCTAGTATTTAATACAATCATATTATTTGTTTGTTTGTTTGCTTGTTTGTTTGTTTGTTATTTACTTTGACTATATTAGTATTCTGTCCTAATATTTTATACAGTTATATTTTTCTCTACTATTTATATTTACATTTATAATTTTTCATTTTACCTATTTATGTGTCAAAACACTACGGTATATTTTTTAAATGACCAATAAATTATTATTATTATTATTATTATTTTCCACAACTAATAGTTGGATTTCATAGTTATTTCATGATTTACCGGGGTCTTGACGACCAACGATTTGCTCATGGGCCAACACCCTACGAATAGTGCTACAGGTGGCTAAAATTGTAGCTTTTTGAGCAAGCCCTATCACTCTGTGGTGGTCAGTTATACCCAGTTGGTTTAGCGCTCCAGGCAGCTCTTTGTCTATATTATTATTATTATTATTATTATGTAAATTTTTTTCTTGATTTAAAAAAATGTATAACTTTTTTATTTATCGATCGATTTTGCTCAAGGACAATAGGGTTCTTTCTGTAGCTAACATTAACTTACTGTCCAAATTTCAATACAATCGGACCTTTCGTTCTTAAGTTATCATGCTTACAAGAAACGTGAAGGACGGACAGACCGACGGACAGATGGTCGGACGGACGGACATTTTGAAAGTTGCTCAGAATTCGATCACCAACACAGTGATATGAAATTTTTTTCTCTAGGAGCAACATTACCGGTTTTAGAAATGTGCCGATCGAATGCAAGATACTCTTCGTTTTGTATTTGCGTACTACCACACGAAATGATGCCGTGTGACAACCTGGATTCGAATAGAGCATAATATATCATTTTTAAGTAAGTAATATTTAGATATTCATATTTTTAAGTCTTAAAAATAAAGATCGAACTGTTTGTGCAACATAACTAGTATGTTGTTCCCATCTTAAATGTTTATCAATTATGATGCCCAGGTACTTTATTGTATTGTCTGTAATAATTTCAAAGGTCTGGTTATTACTGTTTGTTTTAAGTTTTATGAAGCTTTTTAAGCACCTTTTATTACAAGAGAAAGGCAAATATTTGCTTTTTTTAAAACTTATTGTGAGAAGTTTATGTCAAAGCATTCTTTAATGCTACTGGGCTCTTTCTCAGCAACTTCTTTGATCTTTATCTGATCCTAGGAAACATTTTGATTAAAATAATCATGAGTATTAAACATTAACGTCAGGTTTCTATATGTTATGAGACAGAGTGGCACTGAGTTTCAAATGCCTATCTACTCATTATAGTTCAGTTATTAAAAATTGTTCGAACTTCAGAAAGAAACGAGAACGGCTGAAATTTGGCTCATGATTACTTTCAAAGTATACTACTTAAAAAACACAAATAGTTACATCTTTACTGGAGGCACTTTACTGAAAAATTAGGGATAAACTTTGAAAATTCAGTTTCTCTTAAATATCTCGAGAAATATTGATCCGGCTAAAAAGAAGTTAAATTCTTTTTCCACTACGTAGATATGGAAGTAAGAGAATGAAGTTTCCAGCTTGCTCTACTTATTTTGCGCTACTCACAACCTACCACCTTCCACCCCTTTTCAGATGCCATTGCAACACATACGTGTACTTACTTTCAAGTGAATATATTATGTAATCAATCCCTTTAATAATGGTGTTTAACAGCCCCTTTAATAATGGAGTAGGGGTGGTGGGGGGTTGAAAAATATTATAAATAAATCTGATGCCTTGGCTTCTAGTACATACACCAATTTCAAATTTCTGTACTTTTACCAGCTTGCTTTATTTATTTTCCCCAATCTACCCCTAATTTAACCCCCAACCCTTCAACGGAATAATCCCCAAATATAATCTAGTTCCTGATGTCAATATAATATATACGTATACCAAATTTCAAGTGAATATCTCTTGTTTTTATCAACCCCATTAATAATGGAGTGAGGGTGGTGGGGGGATGGAAAAAACTTTAACGCCATGGCTTCTAGTACATAAACCTAATTTCAAGTTTCTGTACTCTTACCATCATGCTTTACTTATTCCCCACTATTTACCCCTATTTACCCACCAACCCTTCACCGGATATGTGCAAAAAACAATCTAGTTCCAGATCTCTTATAATATATATCTGTACTAAATTTCAAGTCAATATCTTAAACCGTTCCGGAGAAAACGTGCCGACAGACAGACCAACAGAGAAAATTTTTTTTTGCTCAAATTTAAAATCTCGACGATCCATGACATGCCTAAACCTATTTCAAGACATAAAAATTAATATGTTTTTTACGATTAATATACTTCCAATCCACTACGTGGATGTGGACGTAATTATCGCCGAGGCCGCTTGCGGCCGAGGCAAGATAATCCCGAGTGCGCGAAAAAATTTCGCGGCCATGGTATAAACACTATGTTTTATCCAACCGTAAACTATAGTTATTAGATGATGAAAATAATACCACCGTTTATGCCATATTTAGCGCATCTATGGAAATGGTATATTCTGTATGTATACAAAACTTCAGCTTCAGGAGTAAATGTCAATAATAATACAAACTGTGCAATGAATGCTAATATTTATCCTAAACAATGTATGCATTTCTTGCGAATTAGGATATAATTACTAATTCTGTTTAAAATATTATATTTTAGACATGTCAATTTTGAAGTGACTTAAATGTCAATTATAAAAGTGACTTTTAGTTATGTGGCCGTTATTAAGATTAACGGCCGCGAAAGGGAAATTCGCGAACTGTTTTGAGAATGTGAAATACTCACTTCTCGTACGGTCGCACAAAAATAGATTTGTATTGCCACACAAGGATTTTCCTCAGTCCAGAAAGGCCTCTATAATAAGAAATATTTTCCATAGAGAAATTGGAGCATTTTGGACCACCTTGTAAAAGCTTTCTTTGCACAGTCGGTGAATTAAAATAAACACAATATGCACAACATACTACTATGTCATAGAAATGTAATTAATTATTCTATGTTAATATTACTTCAAATGTTAATATTGTTCATAATATAAAATTATACAAGTATGTTACAAGGCTAATTATTATGTGCATCACTGTTTCATGTATTATGTTACGAAGTTATATTATGGTATGTATAATTAAAATATAATTTTATTTTAAATCATTTATATTATGAGACATGTACCGGCCAAATGTTACATTTACTAAACGAATAAATTTTACAGGATGGTGGAAGGGAATATATTACTATACAAAATTAACAGCCGTCTATTTTATACATGCATAACATTAAATTACAAATTTTGCTGTGCTATTAATTTTATGAAACTTTGTACGATTTCATTCGTTTATTTTAATCATGTTTTAAACTCTACTAGAGGTAGAATTTTTATTACTTCTAGAGAGTAAATTTAAATGCTTAACTTTCTCTGTTCTGCATGATGATATTAATAAGGTAGTAAAATAGCGTTGTATACCGGGTGTAACAGGATCATGGTATACCCCCTTTTCTCCTTTAGTTTTGAAGATAATTGATAGAGGATATACTACCTACATACATATTGCAGTTTTTTTATTTTCCCCATAAATAATTAACATGTCGACTTTTCCATCTCTTGTATTAATTTGCGGCCATTTCAAACACAATTAACAAGAATTTTAAACAATTTTTAAATACACAATAAAATCACCGTTAAGCCAACAAATGCTTGACAAGCTAAATATTTCATTGTTTTCAAGAAGTAACCGATACTTCTTAACATTTCATTAGAACAAAATTGTATTTTCTTATTTTCTTTTAGCTGTAGTTTTGTTTGTATTTATCGCAGATTTTAATACGACATATGAATGAATTCCTTATTAATAGTACTAATAAATGGTACCACGATACCGACATGGTTCCATTTGAAAAAATTGAGTTTTGCCCCAAAAACAATTTTGGTGAATTTTATTTGCTCATAAATCACGTAATTTTCAGTGTTTTTAACGAAAATTCGATTTTTGTAGTATTACACGGGTGATTTAGAATAAGTCGGAACCATCATGGCACACTTAAATGGAAAACTAAAAGTTACATTATAAAAAAAAATTGATATTTGAAACGTCACTTATTTGGCATCGTTGGATTTAGAAAATTATGCAGAATTCA
This sequence comes from Stenurella melanura, assembly GCA_963583905.1. Lineage (NCBI taxonomy): Eukaryota > Metazoa > Arthropoda > Insecta > Coleoptera > Cerambycidae > Stenurella > Stenurella melanura. The sequence goes on along the minus strand of OY757314.1, from coordinate 109,444,027 downwards.
AAAATGCAATAATATATAGGATGTTCCATTTAAAAATCGAAAGTTAGTGTCACTTCCGACGAAACCGGAAGTGGAAAAAATCAATTGTATGTCAAAAAGTGCCGCTTATTATGAATTTCAATCAATTATCTTCAAAACTAAAGGAGATACCCCCTTATCATGATCCTCTTACACCCGATATATGCAATTAAGGAAAATTAGAATTAATTGCGTCTTATTTCTTTCAGATTATAATAGTATTTTACATACCGATGTGGAAAGTCTCTCGTTATTGTCGAGAGATAAGATAGTGCACCGAGGCGAGGTCAAATAATTCTCGACACAGCAATGAAACTTTGATTGAACCAAGATTTGTACATTACCTTATTCACTATCATCCTTCGTTAATGAACAAAAAGCCAATAAACCCTTCATTAAATTTTTAAATAACATTTTATGTTTTCATTAAGTAGGCAATAAACACAAGAATTCTTATGTCAAAGTGTCGCGTCGTTTTTAATACACTGGGTACGTAAAGTATGGAATAAATTCGTTAATTCTGAATACAAAAATATTATGGCAAAAGACTCGAACAGGTCGATTTTTATTTTTAAATGCGCAACTTTTGCTTTGGGTTTTTTTAGCCATGACGTCATGGCTGCTTCTTTTATGATGTCATTTCCTTTCTTTTAAATGGAACGAAATTTTTTCATTTTCAGACTCTATGGAAATCTGAATTTAGAAACCTATACTATCTAGGGTCTAGAGATTTTAAGTTAAATATTCTTTTTTGAAGTTAAATTATTTCAGTTTTATTGTGATATTTTACAATAGAATAGCAATGAACAGAAAATAATAACATAAGGAATTAACCAATCAAATATTCAAATTTAAAATCTTCAAATGTCTAGCAGTATCCCAAACGATCAGTGAATTCTTGCTGAATTTTATTTATATTTTCTTGAGAAATGTTGTTACATTCTAATATAATTTTGTTTTTTAAATTGTAAATATTGTCACATTTACATTTGTTCACTACGTTTTTTAAGTGACCCCAAAGGAAAAAATCTATCGGGGTAAGATCTGGTGGCCTTGATGGCCATTCAACAGCATTCAACAGTACCACGTTTTCCAATCCACCTATTTGGAAATACATGGTCAAGACATCGAACAGTTAATGCATATATGCATTATGCGGAGGTGCATCGACTTGCTGATAACATAATTTTTCGTTGGGAGTTGTACAATTGTTTCTACTCGGAAATAAAATCACTAAGGCAGGTATATTCTCGATGTAAAAATTGAAGTTATCTTGGTCCATGTATGGTGTTATCGAAAAAGGAGGGACCGATTATTCTATTTCTAACTATTCCCACCCACACATTTTCATTTTGTGGACACTGAGTGTGCTACTCTCGAATCTATCGAGGGTTTTCCTTTGCGACTGACTTCACCATTTAATGTGAAAGTTGACTCATCCAAAAAAAATACATTTTTTTGCTTGAAGGGGATGCACATATTCATTAATATTTTACAGATTTCCATTTTTCGGTATGGCTCATCATTAGATAACTCTTCCTTTGGTAGATCATCTACGGAACCAACCTCTTTATATTTTTTCTCAATTTTGCTCACTGTTGATTGGCTTATGGATATATTTGGGTAGGTACGTAGTGTTAAATAAAACACATACTTCTTGTGTTCGTGCCATGTCACCATACCCAATCATCATAAGAACTTCTATTCTGTGAGATACAAACGCATTGTTATAAAGCAGAAAACACAAACTAACAAAAAGGAACTGTAGATAACATTTTGTTTTTTCCCTTAGATATGATGTTAACTGTACCAGCATATGGAACAAAATATTACAAAAAACCTATTCGGCTATTCGTTTTTGTAGGATAACCTAAAAAGTGCTTTATAAAAATGAAATTCAGACCTCAAGTTAATTCTTTGTTATTATTTACTGTTCATTTGCTATTTTATTGTAGAATATCACAATGAAATATGAATTATTTAACTTCAAGAAAGAATATTTTCAAATGTCTGTAGCTTCGAACTTAAAAATTCTAGACCCTAACTAGTACAGCTTCATAAATTCAAATTTCTATAGAGATTATTAAAATGAAAAAATATACAGGGCGTTTTATTAGGAAAAGAAGAAATGACGCCATGATCGAAGCTGCGATGACGTCATAGCTAAAATGCCCTATGCAAAAGTTGCACAATCAAAAATAAAACTCGATCATTGTTACGAAAGTGGCCACTTTTGGAACCTGAAATGTCACAATCCAGTTCAATTGTCGAATGAAGTTGAAATGACATGCTTTCCAACTTTTGACATACAGAAATAATCAAAATGGTCATACATTTTGATTATTTCTGTACGATTGTGAATAAAATAATATTTTAAATTTTCAAATTGGACCCAAAAGTAACCGGATAAGGATAGTTGGGCTGCTCCTACTTGAATCTAGTAAGTAAGTATCTACCATTATAAGACACTTAAGAATTATAAAAAATTTGGCAAAATTAAAATATTTTATTTTCTCAAAATCGACTAATATAAACCGATTTTGATGACTCAAGTATATGTTATATAGCGTATTAAGGCAAATAAAGAGAACTGACACTCAATTCTTTTAATGAGAAGTATATAAGAGAATTATTGTAATATTTGAATATATTTTATATTAATTTATTTGTTGAAAAACAGCAATTTTTTTCTGTAATATGCTCAAATTCAAGGCAACAAAATATATTTTTTTGGGATATAATCGAAGAATTGCTTCACAGTTTAAAGAATCAAAAATAAATTTTGATCCCATGAGCACATAGGTGTTTGCTTCTCAGTTTTGGTCAGTAGGGCAGTGATGTACAGTTTTAGAAGGAACCGGTGGGACTGCGTCGAGCGGCTTCTTCCTATTTGGCGGCTACTAGTAGAATGACTTATCTTGAAATGGAATCGCTCTTAATTTTCTATAGGATATTACTACTTTTATTATCAAAATTATAGTACTGATTATTCACTCTCTGCCATTGATTAATTGTAGAATGTGTTATCATAACTTCTTTAGCCATCCCGCTACGTAGATTTTGCTTTTAATAAATGTAGTAATAATGACAATGTAACAAAAATTCGACATTTATTTTAGAAATTTCTTCAATACGGATCTCCAATACGAGGAATTTTTTGCACCTTAAGTTATTCTCTTGAAATTAACTAAAGAATAATATTATGTACTTAGTTATCCTGCGTGTAAACACGGAGTGAATTGATTTAATTTGCTTAAAATCAATAATTTATTTCTTGTAGTTCTAATAGCGAAATTATTTTCCACTTCAACCTATCTTGAATTTAAACAATGCAGAATTTATAGTTGAAGTTGAAATCACCACTATAATATGCGAGCAAGGATCTTGGAATAGTAAAAAGATATAAAACCGAGACACTCGTCGAGAGAAACGCTACTTACTAATTCGAAACAGACGTCACTTTAGAGAGTTGTAAAAGGACATGAATAACATCTTCTACGACACATACTGCCTTGGGACTCCAGTACCTAGTACAGAATACCTTTAGCTTGAAAAATACCATTAGGCTGAAAGTTACATGTGGGCTGTGGATCTCTTTGCGGCAGCATCGCAATGAACGAAGGAAAGTCGGATCCGCTACAAAAGCGGAAGTATCTCTATAAATATATAAACCGGATGAAAATGTCATTTAGTTGTCTCATAAATATAAGTTGAAATATGAGGAAGTAAAATAATATATAAATTAATCTTATTTATCAACGCAATTTTAATAAATTTATAAAACATACGGATACTGAAATATACTTCTGCTATATACTCTGTAATACTGAGAGTAATAAATTACTCAGCGAAAGATCAGCCATGGGCGTGCTGCTATTTTTCCTCACTATTATGCAAATTATACCGAAAAATTAATTATTAAGTTAATTGATTCAATTATTCTGGTGTTCCCCAAGGATCAATCCTTGGTCCGCTGCTATTTACTGTGCATACAAGCAACTTTATTAACCATTTAAATTAATGCAAAGTACATTTATGTTCAGATGACACTCAGCTCTACTATTTTTCTAACCCTCTGATGCTGATCGTCGCCTGTTCATTTGTCAATGAAGATCTTCAAAATTTTGCAAAAAATGTAAATGATCATTGTCTCGTCACTAATCCCACCAAATCTAATATTATAATTCTTGCTCCTAAAAACCTGCGAAGTAATATTAAAAACCTTACAAATATTAAAATTAGTAATGATTCCTTGGTAAAAGTGGATAAGGCAAAAAGTTTAGGAGTCATATTAGATTGTGATTTGAGATTTGAGGTCCATGTAAATAAAATGTTACTAAAGGGTTATTCTGTATTAAAATTAATATGTGGTAATCGATATTAACTCCCACATAGAACCAAAGTTCTCCTCTGTGAATGTTTCGTTCTATCAATTCTAAATTATGCAAACTGTTTATATGGCCCTTGTAAAAATACGCTGTCTGCAATAATACAGGGCATAGAAACATTGCAGAGTAGAATGAATAGGGGAAAAGTGCATTTTTGCATGAATCCTCCTTTTGTCGTTCTAGGCAACATCCCAAAAGTCCCCATCGACATGCTAATAATGTTACTCGGGGTCAACGGTTACAAATAACGATTTTTCGCGAAAGTCTCGTTAAAGATCACTTTTATCGAAAATATAGTGGTTATCAAATTTGTAACTTTGAAAATTACCTATAAAAAACATAATAATACTTTATTTCATAAGACTAATAATTTTCGAGAAAATTCGATTAAAAAAGTTGTAAGGTTTATGTTTCTCATGATATGTACTCCTTTCCACACTACCTTTGATATAGAGTACAACATGCGATTTGTTTAAGTGGTGTACCCAATAGGCATAATCCACGTCTATTTGTGATTGAAAAATGTTAATATATTAAAGAAAATAAACAAATTATCATTTTTTTTATTAGAAAAATTATTATTCATAAAAAAATTTAAAAAGCTATTATGAAATAATTAAAACAAAAATAATTCATTTATTTTTTAGTACAGGCAAATTAGCCATTTAGGGTAACTAAAATTAATAAAAGGATCATCTCTGGGATTTAAGTAGGTAATAACCTGTAGAAAGAGTTGATACATTCTTTGCATTTCCAAGTTCTGGGAAAATTTAAAAAAAATTGGAGGAAACTTTTTGATTTTCGGTTTTTTTGCTCTAGCGGCCAAAATAATGAAAATAGAGAAAAAAAATTGCAACGAAAGTTGTAGTTCGTCTCTTTCTCTACAAAAAAGGTCTTTAAAAATGTCTGTCTTACTTAAGCCGTTTAGAAGATAAATCGGGTTTTCCACTTATAGTTTTAAGCCGCTTCGAAATGAGCGAAAAATTAGAATTCTCCGGGAGTTTGGTACGACCGGGCTCATCGATCGATAATTCTTACTATTCAGAGCCCCTAAAAAATAACATAAAATGTAGAAAAAAGTCTCAGCTTTAATGTGGAACTAATCACAAAATTCATAAAAAAACTTTATCATGGAGAAAAAGTGTCAGAAGATGGCTTAGTAAACTTTGTACAGTTGATCCACAGATTTACTCATAACTTTGCCGGGAGTCGTTAGAATGATAATTCATTTTGCTTATATATTCTTATATAATAACATATTAATTCAATTATCATTTTATTGCAATTACTTTTGTTGGAAAAATATGTCTTGCGATCAAAGTATAGGGTATATTTCTCATCGATCAATCACCTCCGAATTTTGGAGTTGAATTCGCTGTGTCTTAATTAATAATAATATCAGAGTCTTAATTGTTGGATTATAGGTACAATAAAACTTATTCTTTCGAATGACTTACGAGTTTTTTAAATGCATGCAGTGCTTTTTGAATGTATCTCCATTATTCATACACGTTCAGAAGATGCACAATCATATAGTAAAACATATACAACTTATTTGTTTCTTAACATTCTTCGATGAAATTTTCACAAAATATAGGCTAAGGCGCGTGGAATCGAATCTATGGAGTGTAAAAGCACCCATTGTTACGGGAGAAATAGACAGGATGCATAAATCTCAAAGATATGAATAAATCAACTGTATAAAGTTTACTAAGCCATCTTCTAACACTTTTTTCTCTATGATAAATTTTTTTATGAATTTTGTAATTAGTTCCACATTAAAGATGAGACTTTTCTCTACATTTCATGTTATTTTCATTTTTTTGGCGGCTCTGAATAGTAAGAATTATCGATCGATGTGTCCGGTCGTACGAAACGCCCAGAGAATTCTCATTTTCCGCGCATTTCTAAGCGGCTCAAAACTATAAATGGAAAACTGGATTTATCTCCTAAACGGTTTAAGTAAGACAAAAATTTGTAAAGACTTTTTTTGTAGAGAAAGAGATGAGCTACAAATTGTGTTAAAAACGTTTTTCTGCACTTTCATTATTTTAGCCGCTAGAGCAAAAAAACCGAAAATAATAAAAAATTTCCAATTTTTTTTTAATTTTCCCGGAACTTGGAAGTGCAAAGAATTCATCATTCCATTCTACAGGTTATTACCTACTTATATCACGGATTTATTAAGTTTTGTGAGGTTTTTACAAAATGTTGCCTTCATTGCCTGTACTATTTGTTTTTATTTATTAAAACACTAATTTAAAAAAAATTATTATTACATTTTTTGTTTATTTAAGAACAACAATGAATTATTATAAAATAGTGATATAATTAATTTTTTATTCATCAGAGCAATTATGGTTCTTCTTCAGATTCCAGTTCAATTTCCATCTCCATCTCTTCATTATTTTCTACTTCTTCCGTTTCCAGAATTTCCATAGTTACAGACAAGAAATGCGATGGATCTACATCTTCAGTAGGCTCGCGGTGGCAGCCCACTTACCTTTAGAACTCATTGTAAAAATATTTTTATTTTTGGTAACTAAGAATAGAAAAGAAAGTCGTGAGGTTATGCATTTTACTGACCACAAACACAAACGTTTGACTCGAGCTTTATTTGCTAAAACTGACAGATCGCCACGTCAAATTCGACAATTAGAATATATTGCACAGTTTTCGTGTATTATCAAACATATTCAAGGAAAAGAAAACGTCATAGCAGACACTTTATCACGTGTATATGATACATCTTTCATACAGCAGAATATATCCTCAGTTCCAGGGAGAAATTCTGATTTAATTGATGTTAATTTTGATTTAGATTTACTATGTAAAGCTCAAACAGGAGACTCTGAACTTAAGTTTTTATTAACTCGAAATTCAAATACCAAAAGCAATTACATATTAACAAAGGTAAAAATTCCTAATAGAAATGATTTTATCTGGTGTGATAGCTCCCGCCCAAAACATCGTCCATATGTTCCGATTATTTATAGATTTGGTTGGCCCTTCTTCTAAAGGCTATTCTTCTATTCTGACTGTGATCGAACGATTTACTAGGTGGCCGGAAGCATAGCTACTTCCGGACATTACGACAGAGACAGTGGCCCGTACCTTATTTCAAAATTTCGTTTGCAGTTTTGGCGTACCATTAACTGTCACCACAGATCAGGGAGTCCAGTTTGAATTCAAACTATTCAGCGAATTTGTAAAATTTCTAGGGTTTCACGGAATTCGTACCACATCATATCACACACAGAGTAATGGTATAGTGGAACGTTTTCACAGGACTCTTAAAACTGCATCCTGTAGTACTGTTAGCTTTTAGATCCATACCAAAACAGATTTAAGTGTTCTTCTGCTGAACTTGTGGACGGTCAAACTTTAAGATTGCCTGGTGAATTTTTTACCAGATCATATGATTCTCATAATGTTCCTTATTTTCTTGATAAATTACGCACAAATTTTGCGAATTTAAATTTCATTTCTCCATGTTCTCATGTTAAATATAAATCGTTTGTCAGTTCTGACCATTTCAACATGCGATTTTGTTTTTGTTCGCAAAGAGCGTGTTAAATCTACTTTTCCTTTTTCGTACGACGGCCCTTATAAGGTATTATCTCGTACGGATAAGTGACTTTTTTGAAAGGTGTTAAAGTTTTAACCGTCAGTATTAACAGGATTACGCCCGCATTTGTATTAGACAGCAAGCGTGTTGTCATTCCGCCGCCAAAAAGCTTGGGTTTGCCGTCGACTCTATGACGTTGGTTGACTCGCCTATTTTTTAATGGGGGTGTGTGTGTGGCAGCCCACTTACCTTTAGAACTTATTGTAAAAATATTTTTATTTTTGGTAACTATGAATAGAAAAAACAAAAAGAATAATAGAGAGTTATTGCAAAACGAAAAGAGGCTGACTTTATTAAAACAAACTTTAAATAAAGTATCCTGTATTCCAATTTATCATCAATTTTTAAAGTGAGTTATTGCAACGGTGTCCTCCTCATACCTTATGTTGATACTTTATTTTGACAATTTTTCCTAACCTAAAAAATCCAAATTGGGCATTGCCGGTATTATTATCATTTGTTCGAGTTTAAAATGAATATGAGAAGTATCTATCCTAGCTGGTATTAATGATGAAGAAATTGAAATGTTACTTCTACATAACATAATTGATATTTATATCGGTAATGAACAAATTAACGCTGTAGACCCCGTGAACTTCGATTTAAATAATGACTGACGATGAAATAGAAGTTAATTTTCGTTTTCAAACATGGGATATAATACGATTCCGAAATTACGTCTTCGTCATATTTGAATCTCACACGTTTTTTATCTTTTTCTTGTGCCATTATCGCCAACAAAAGTAACAATTTCCTTAGGGAATTTTCGTCTGATGCAAGTTTTGACAAAAAGTTCCTAAATGTGTCAAAATTAAGGTGCTTTTAATAAAGGAAAGCCTTGCCCGTATTTAAGTTAAATACGGGATGCCTGTATTTTATTAAAAGAAAATGCTTTATCATATTTTCAATGCGCATGCGTACATGTCAAATTAAAGGAAACATTTATTAAAGGATCTGTAAATCGAAGTTGCAATATCTCTCTAATAATAACAAAAACAATTTTGAAAATTAGAAATGAACTCCAAATTAATATCCTGGAAAAACAAATGCAAAAAATGGCTTTGTGAATTAAAATTGATGTTATAATATATAAGTATATATTCCATTACTACTTTTATAATTTATAGTTTATCGATTAGATAACTATACTCGTCATCATTAACGTCATTAAACGTATCGGGTGAAACATTCAAAAAATCCTGACCGTGGCAATTACCACAAACTGGTGAACAGTATAACCCAACTCTTCTGCAACCATGGTTCAAGATACATACGTTGGTGCAATACAAAAACTAGAGTTTAGTAGGAGCCAGTGGAAGAAGAGTTTTAATTTGATCCTGTAATGTCCATCCCCAGTCTAGAAGGTTAAGCTCGTTGCCAAGCCATACTTGTACTTGGTGGTAGATACGATATAAATGTTGCTGAGCAGCACTAGATGTTGGCGGAAGAGAAGATATTTCTACAGGATTTTTATCATTATTAAAAATCACATCGGGAGAACATTCTTCCGTTGTAAAAACATTAGCACAATTAATTAATTATGGAGTAAGGTTGAGACTATTATGTAGTATATGCGTTAGTTTTTATTGTTATGTACTTTCAAACTTTCACGCAAATATATTTTCCGAAAATCGTTCATAAATACTGACATTTCTGAGAACATTATTAGAAGCAAAAGTCAATGTTTCCTTACATTTAGTCGTTGCCAGGCAACGAAAAATAACTGTTAGGATATATTCATTTTTATACCGCAAGGAAATATTATTTCCTTACAATTTATATTTATGTATTACGAAAATGATTAAAACACGTTTTTCAGAAAAGCTTTTAAATTTAACAATTTTAATACATTATGGGATACATTCTGAAATTGTTGTTTGTTATATTTACAGTAATTGGACAATTGGTACAATTGTTAAACATTGGAGAAACATGCTATCTAGTAGGGTTAATTTGTTGAATATTTTCCTCAGTAAAAAAATGTTTGTTTGACAATAATAATAGAGTCATTAAGCATTGGAGAAACATTGGAACTAGCAGGGTTATTTTGTTCAATATTTTCTGCTGTGAAAATTGTTTGCCTGCCACATCTACCTTATTGCTAAGAGACTCTTCAATATATCCCTCAGCAACATTTAATGACTTCCATCCGCCTAGCCTCTTTAAACTAGTAATATCTCCACCAGAGTCAACCAACATTGTCGCAGAAGAACGACGAAAGCAGTGACCGGTATATTCTACATAGGTACCTCTAATTTTGTACAAATTTTTGCTGGCACCTTCATTTGTTTGCAAAATTTCTAAGTTAAAGCATCTAAAAAATCATTTTATTTGTCTATTATAATGCAAACTTATTTAACATATATCCTATTTTTATAAAATATTAATTTAAGCAATGCAGTTGGAGTTAAGTAAAAATTTTAGCATCGAGTTTGGAATCTTTTCAACCAACACATTATCATGCAAAATATTTGTACTTGTACACTAGACACTCTTTATATCTACTTTATTTCGGCTTCTATTTATTACAGTTAATTATCAGACAAGCTTAGTTATTGGCACTTGCTTGTCTTTCTTGATGCCAAAAAAAATTACCTAATGGAGTATTAGGCGAGGTATTAGGCTCATTGTGATTCTGCTTGTGGTTGGTTGGTACATATATTTCAGGAGACATTTCTGGTTCTGCAAATAAAAAAGTATTACTACAAAATATCTCTAATTTCGTCGTTAGGTTTGGAGAAAGCTGTATATTTTATTAGTTGCAGAACAGACGAGAATTTTTTAAAGGTAATTATAACAACTTTAGTTTATAATTCATTTCGTTATGTTTGAGCCATTACACAAGACAAGTACTTTCATGCCAAGGTTTGTTGGGTTAACAGGCGAACAGAATCGACGATTTTCTCAAACAGCCATAAAAAATAAAAGAAATAATTATAGTAACAACTTATTTTTATCAATAGTATTTTTCTCCATAAACACAAACATAAAATTGCATGATATTTTAATTGGGACACTATACTGGCCAATGCATTTGAACTTGCCAAAACATGAATGTCACTCTCAATTGGAGAACCATCAGTCAATTCAACTAAGTTTAAGGTCATTCCACCCCAAGTGAGCAGTGGAGTACTGCACACCTTCATAATTTTATTCCTTTCTTTTTCAATGTGCTTCCCATAAACTGAGATATTTCCCAAAGTTCTAGTTCGAGACGTCATAATGGGAACCCTTGATCTATTGTAATTTTTGAATACTAAAACAAGACTTAAGGTATTCTATGCTCCTCGTTGATGTTACCATAAAAAAAGAGATCGTATCCATAACCGACGTAAAATTTTCCAGAACACGACACCGCTTTCCTTGATTAGGGGCCATTCATAAAACACGTTCGCAAATAAGGGGGAAGGAGGGGTATTTCTTGGCGTGGCTGGTCTAAGGAAATGTGACGTTGGCAGTTCATCAATTTTATTTTAATTTTTTTCTTAACTTTTTTTAGCAGTTTTTTAAATTTTTTCTACTCAAAAGCCTATAAATAAACATATGGATAGTCAAAAATTAATGTTTCAGATTGTATACACTTATTTATTTTCTTATGTGGTCACAATAGGGGCAACTTAATATAATATATTTTATGAAACATTTACTTATGTTTAATATGGCATCTAAAAAAGCGTTCATCGCAATCGATGACTGTAGATCCAATATCAAAGAACATAGTGCTTCCACGTACTCTTCGTTGTCGAAACAATAACATCTTATAGTGGAGTAGATCTGGCAGAAAAAAAGGGGTGAAAAACAAGTGCCCTTTTTCAAACATTTTTTTTTCATCTTATAGAGCACGACTTCCCCCATTTCCATGACACTTTCACATCCGTGATCTTTTTGGTGCGGGGGGAGGAGGAGCTGTTAAACATATGGAAACTCGGTTTTTCTCAGTTTGCGCGCGATCATGGAGACGGACAATAAAATGTTCCTGATCCAAAAGAAAAGTCTCCCCGAGGTGCGTAAGCTGGTTTTTGGTTTTTTAAAATCGGCCAGTTAGGGCCGGAGGTATGACCGTTTGAAGGGATTGAGTTTCAGGGTAGGAAAAGGGATCGGACCGGAGGTATGAGGGGTGTTTAAGAGATTAGGCATGGGGCAGGATGGTATTTTTTTTTCCGTTATTGATGGTTATAGGAAGAGGTCGAGGCCGCGGAGAGAGCTCTCTAGGGCAATTAGGGAAGAAGAGGGAGTGCGGAACGTGCAAAAAAAGAAAACGTCTATATCTCCGGTTCTAATAGGGCGATTTTAAAAAATCAACATGGGATTTCTTCCTTTCTTAAGCAGCTATAATGTTGGATAGGTAGGAAACAGTTTTCGCCGAAAATGTAAAAATGGGGGGCAAATGAAAAAAAATGTATTTTTTTCAAAACGATTTTGTTTATGAAGTGGGTGAGTGGCGGGGATGAAATGCTCCTAAAAGACGGGGATTCTCAACCCCTTAAAAATGAAAACAAGAATTTTTTGAATTCCTTTATTACGAGAGGCAGGGCGACAACTTGAAGCTTAAGCCCTACAGAAGGGTAAAGGAAAGTCCTACGCCCTTCTGCCAGGGCTTATTCTAGAGAACAAATTTCCTTTTTAATTAAAAAAAATCAGTTCGATAGGACAGTAAATTGCGCTACGCGCGCGAGTTACACTTATAAAATTATTTCTTTTGATTCAGCAGCTGCAGCGGCGGGACAGTAGGCGTGGCCTCTACCCTCTCTACTCTCTCGTCGCTCTCACTTACACACACACAAAGGGAAATCGAAGGTCAGAAAGGTAAGTCTGACATTTTCCCCTAAAAAAAAATCGTTTTGAAAAAAAATACATTTTTTCTTTTGTCCCTCCATTTTTGGATTTTCGGCGAAAATTATTTCCTACCTATCAAACATTATAACTGATCAAAAAAAGAAAAAATCCAATTTTGATTTTTTAAAATCGCCCTATTAGAACCGGAGATATGGCCGTTTTCCCTTTTTGCACATTTCCCCCTTCCTGTCCTTCCCTAATGGCCCTAGAGGGCTCCCCCCGCGGCCTCGACCTCATCCTACAACCACCCACAACAGAAAAGAAATTACCATCCTAACCCCATTCCTTATCTCTTAAACATCCCTCACACCTCCTGTCCGATCCCCTTTCCTACTTTGAAACTCCATCCTTTCAAACAGCCACATCTCCAGCCTTAATTGGCCGATTTTCAAAAACCGAAAATCAGTTTCTGCGCCTCGGGGAGGCCTTTCTTTTTTATCCTAAACATTTTTTGTCCGTCTCCCCGATCGCGCGAAAATAGAGAAAAACCGATTTTCCATATGCTTGACATATTAAAAACTAAGTCATACCAAACGCTTCTTTTTCTTACGCCTGTTTAAGAAAATCGCTGGAACGACAAACTCCTACTGTTTATTGTTTGAAAATTAAATAAAACGAAACCAATTATAGACCAAACTTGCTATAATTATGCGCATAGTATTCACCAGTTCTTAAACTACACAAACAGTAAAGCAAGATGTGCACAAAGCCTATTAAATGAGATTCATATTATATGATTTATAGTCTATAACTCCATTATGGGTGGTGGTATTTTATTTTTGATTTAATGAGCACTGATGATGTGAGTTCTAAGCATAGCTAAAATTCAAGAAAGTCAACAATCTACAGTCAAAAATGCATTTCAATAATTCTCAAAACAGGAGAATATTGTCAATGTCTCAATCAGGAGCCATAAGAGATGTTAAGTTCACCTCTTTTCATTCTTCAGGGACATATCTTTTTGAAGGTTAGTGTCTTATTTTAGAAAACGCAATCAAGGGATTACCTACATAGAGTAGTGTGCAATACATAGAAGACAGATTTTCGTATATAATTAAAAATAATAAGCTAGTTTATTTTACAATCAATTGTTAATTAGACAAAAGTTCAGAACATGTATTAATTACTCATTACTCGTATGAACTAGCTTCATCGAGAGTAAATGAAATTTAAATACACTTTATCAAGAATATAAAAAGCAGCTGCAGGTAAGCTACAGAGAAGAGAGATCGAATAATGATGATAAGAGTATGGAGCTGAACAAAAAACAATAGATAGAGATTGAGCAAACAAAGTGAATAGAGAAAATCCCTAGAATAGAAGGAAGAAAGTGTGGGTAATCAAGCAAGAACTGATCACATAATATTAACGTTGCAATGAGAGGATGATATTTGGAAAAAGATAAAGAATTGGAAATTTAAAATGAAAAGGCAGCAACAACTCTGGGGAATTTATGTAACAGGAAGAAAATTTGTTGGAGCTTATTATCGCTTTAATGGGTTGGTAAATAAATATTACTATAGAATGTGCAGCAGCAAGAATTTTGAATTTTGTTCGTTAGCATCAATTACTTTCCGATAAATGTAAATTATTATATTTTGTTCAAAAGTCACTTAGGGCATCATGTACCAATCGGTATGTTTGATTATAGGGTTGAAAACAAATACAAAAACAGCTGTCATAATAGTAGTTTATAGTAATCACTGAATTCTAATCCTCAAAAAGATATCTCTCTGAAGATGTCTTACCGAGCCCCTAGGCTACCCCGAATGAAACATATTCACAAAAATTACCTTCAACAGTTGTAAATAAGTTGGATTTAATAGTGTTTTCGGTTGTACTCTCAACATATTCCTCAGGTGCATTGAGAGGTATGTTATTAGTCTCTGTAAATTAAGATTTGTTGTAGTAAATTCCCGTTATTTAATGATTGTTATACATATGAGATATCATCATATTTAAGACTATATTTTTGCGGATTTACTTATAATAAGCTTTACCTGTACTTGACAGAATTATTGTCGTAACATTTTGTGTTTTTAAATAATTTTTTTTTAATTTTAAACACAATGTTGGTTATCTTAAGGCTATTTTATTCAATAAGGTCATTTAAAGGAGGCGATAGCTCGGTAATTTTTATATTGCTGTCATCTACTGGGAGAGGGTAGCTCTAGTCTACTGGGAGGTATTATCACATAAAGCTTTTTGCATCAGGTGTATAAAGCTACTCAGTTTAAAAAATTACACTACTTTGAAGTTATAAAGCATTCATTTCATTGAATTTTTTAATAAATATTGATCCGTAGTAAAGCTGCAGATGATTAGGATTTGAAATAAAATACAATTATTAGTTGTGATGTGTTTAATAATTCGCTACTTACTGAAAATATGTTAATACTTAGTTGCGAAATTTCATCAGAGGTTCCTAATAGGCATTTAAGGGTTTTCAATATGTGTGTTCTACACGTGCTCTATCGGCGAGTAATCTGGAAACATAGTTAGCAAACTATAAATTATACTTCCATTTCTTCTAAGCACTTGTTGATAATATTTACCTTACAAATTCTTGCGTTACCTTGTTGTAGGTTCACATTACTGTACAGATTAGGGCATGTTCATAATATAAGGAATTTACAAATCAAAAACTGTAGCAAACATCGACGACCTCAAAAAATTGTACTCTATCATGTCACCTGAAGTAAGTGCTACAAGTCTTATGTCAAGAAATTTGAAATTGTCGATCTCGTTCCTCCCAGTTTCTGCCAGCGATTAATATTTAGATGCCTTTAACAAACATCTAACGCAGGTCTCTAGTAGAACAACTCACTTTTACAGTTTCCTTTATGGAAGATCGGAATTCAAGTAAACTTTCTGATAAGTAGATACCAGCGCCAAGCTCTATCACCGTTATAATATCGTTTTATCATTTTCAAATTTACCTGGACTCAACCCAGAGCTCTCAGTAGAGTAGGCATCTAAATTCACTACGTCTCCAACTTCTAGTGCTTTGTCCAATTCAAAGATTACACCTCTACGTGTCTTTATGTCTCACCACTGAGATTTACTGTCCATTATTTTCTAATTCAAAGTGGTGGGGGTCAACCAAAATACCCAATATACTACTTTTAATTTTCATACTCACCTGACCTGTCCCAGATTTCATAATTTGAACGTAATACAGACGCTATCGTTATCTTACCTGAACCCGTTTATTCTTGCTAACTACTACAATAAAATCCATAACTTTTTTATTTTAAGACAGAATGAAACATTTTTAAGTACAGCACGTGATATTTTTTTGCGCCATAAAATACTTTATAATTTTCGTTTTACGTTTACTGTAGACCAATATTTATACTTTATAACATCAAAGTGGTGCAATTTCTATTACACTAGATCTGTGTGCTATAAAAATGGAGAATGTAACACCCAGTTATATTCATAGTGTATTTTAATTTGAAGAGATAAATAAAAATAACCGGACTTCCGCTTATTAACTCTATGCGTAATTAAATTGACTACTTCCCTTTTATACCGTACGGCGACCCTAAGAAATCCAGTGAATGGACGAAAATATGTCATTCAAGATTCTCTTAATGTAATAATACGTCCAGTAATAACCAATATATCTCAGTTTAACTTGATATGATCGTATGGATCCGATTATATAATAAGAAGACCAAACGCTGTCTCCGAATTGTAATTTAAATTGTACTTTATACGTAACCCTAAGAGTCCCCATTCCTAGTTAACAAGAGATTAGTTTGGGACTGGCACCTGTAATGACAATACTAAAAAAGGCAAATAATAATAAAATAATGTGAGTAATAAGATATCAGTTTATTTGGCTTGGGGCATTTTATATCAAAATGATAATATTTTATATAGCATGTGAAAGCCATTGCTTAATCAGAGATCCGAATTTTCTTGTTCTCTTGTTTCCTAAAGTTTCACATATCAAAAATTTTATTTGAACTAATTGAGAACTAAACAATAAAAGTTTAAAAGTGAATTATTTATTATTTGTTTGCTTATAGTAATGAAACATATTCTTTATAGGATTTTGCAAACATCGGAAAAAAAACTATCTATGAGAACTAAAAGAAAAACTATATGTAAAAACATTAATGAAATCTTTGCATTCTTTCGGTAACCTGACTTCTGGTTATGCTAACAACCAAAAATTCTTATTTGCCATTCTCATAACACAACCATCCAACATAGTCCCCTACGGCTAGGCAGTAGTTTCTACATGATCCCCTACGATATGTAAATTCAGTTAAAAATGAGAACAATGACCTGAAATTTATTTATTTATCTACCTTGTCTTTAAAAATTTTTTCATTGTAATGAATTACATTTTCATAAAATCTCATTCAGTTTCTTGGAAATGCTTATCCTTTGAAATGTTCTTCGTCCTTATTGTGGACTCAGAAAAGCCCAAAGCCACTAATAACGATGTTCCATGCTGTTTTTTATCAGTCAATGTCAAATATAAATATTTCATACTTATTGCATTGGTTTTGCATGGAACATCGTTATGAGTGGCTTTGGGCTTTTCTGATGAGTCCACAATAAGGACGAAAAACGTTTCAAAGGCTAAGCATTTCCAGGAAATTGAATGCGATTTTATGAAAATGTAATACATTAGAATGAAAAAATTTTTAAAGACAAGGTAGGTAAATAAATAAATTTCAGGTCATTGTTCTCATTTTTAACAGAATTTACATATCGTAGGGGATCATGTAGATACCACTCTAACCTGCCTAGCCGTAGGGGACTATGTTGGATGCTAGTTATATGAGAATGGCAAATAAGAATTTTTGCTTGTTAGCATAACCATAACTCAGGTTACCGAAAGAATGCAAAGATTTCATTCATATTTTTACAGATAGTTTTTCTTTTAGTTCTTATAGATAGTTTTTCTTTCCGATGTTTGCAAAATCCTATAAAGAATATGTTTCTAAACAATAAAAATTGAACATTGTTTTAAAATTTGACCAAAGAGAAAGAACCTACTAAGCACTGACTTTTCTTATGACTCTTTATCACTTTTTGGATTCGGAGGCCATGGCAAAATTGTTAAAATATTCCACGGTGGCTGGCTGTTACATTTTCCATTGCACATTTTACACTTTACACTTGGAGCTTGTTTGTGGCATATTTTTAATTTTTAGTGAAATTACCTAAAGCATTCTTATTATTTTTGGGTTTCTTCCTGTGGTGTTTAGGTCTGTGTGTATGATGTACTATAGGTTCTGCAAATAAAAAGAAATGTTACAGCGGAAAGGATTTAGTGGATCATAAATACTTAAGTCATAAGCAACTAAAATGGATTTCAGATTCTACAATGTTATTTAGCATTCGAAATTGATACTTTTTAATTTGCTGAAGTAAGCTTGAAACAGTTGAAGCATGTGTTAACTTAAAATGGTTTTCAAGTGAATAAACTCATTAAATCACAAAATATTTATAAATGAGTATTCAAAATAGTATGTATGCATAGCAAGCCAAACAATGACGAATACTTTTTACAAAGTCGAAAAATGTTTCTGATTTTTGTACACATAATATCTGATCTTTAAAAACTTTAATACGGGAGCTGAGTTACAGCCCCTTAACTTTGGATCCATGAGAATGATATTATTAAATATTGAATCAATTGAAGATGGAATAATAAGATTTGTACAACTAATACAATTTTACACTTATGAGGAAAAAGAATCACTATGGTCTGAAAATTTTATATAGTGATTTGTCTGAGATAGATAGATATTACACCCAATTCATTGCCTCTTTTTAAAATTTTGTACAATCAGGAAATTTACATAAAAACAATAATAGAGTGCTCTTCGTCACTACACCTTTTCCAATTGTATTTGAGACGTGTTAATTGTAATTCAGAGAAGTTGTTAGAAAGCATCAGAATTTTCGTATGCTGCATATACCACAACTTATGCATGTATCACTATATGCATGAGAAATGCCTTAACTACCTATATAGCAACATAAATAAATTGTCTATAATATTGTGTCAATTTTTAAAAATTGTAAATAGGATAGTTTGCATTTTATAGTTAAGAATTCAACACAAAATTGTAGTTTTTCGAATGTCAGACAATTATAAAACAACATGGAAAACATTGAAAATAGCCAGAGGATAGTTACCTGTACGATTACAGGAAATGATTGGGTAGCCTTACCGCTAAGCTTGGAAGTTGCATTATGAAACTGCGTAACACTGGATGCGACTTGGCAGAGGTATAATGTTAGTAAAAGTTGGTAGAGCATCGAAGACTATGACTGAAGGCGAAATTGACCTAAATCTTTGGTGAATAGAACAGGCATCTAAAAAATACTGTAGAATTGTGAAATAATGTATTTTTGTCGCTACTATAGATATCTTCCGGGAGAGTAAGGTCTTTACAGCAAAGCAGGTGTATAAAGAGGCTTTAACTATGTATATCTATATCTGAATGATTTTATTTTAAATGGTTTAGAAATCTAATAAAACCTTTCTCAGGCTAGCAGAGAATTATAACTAGCTTTAGAAAAGACTTTAGGGGAAAACTTTACTTACGTTTTCGTCATTATTTGATTTATTTTGCATACTCCCATGTTTTGAATGCTCATTTCAAACACAGTTTTTATGTCTTATGATTTTTAAAGCTAGAACAATACACTCGACAGAAATTCGACTTATTCACTCTGTAAAACTGCCGATCTCTAGGATTAAAACTCGAATTAAATAGATGCATCACAGAAAGAGGAAACTTTTAGCATCATATCAACAGAATTGGATACTATAAATTTTAATTTAATATACCGTAAGTAAATAAATTTTGCATTAAAAACACCTTATGACATCAATAATTGATGTCTTTTAACTAAAATATATAAATGCACTTCTTGAAATAAATTTAACAAAAATGCAGTAAAAAAATAAAAAATAATATTTTTAGCTATTGCATAATTTTCAGGCTTACGTGCCTAGAATTAAAGTGAAGAGAACATGTTTCCAAAATTTTGGCTGTCGAAAAACTTACATAAGGAGAAAGTAAAACTTATTAACGATTATTTCCATATACCTTTATTTTTAATCGTCTAAGCTTGAAAATATTGTTATAGATGAAAACATAATTTTTATTTCTTAGTGCATGTTTTGCAGCTAGGATAAATTGGGAATTTCTTAAGAGCTAGCTTAGAAGACATTTCTACTTTAGAGAAATAACCGTTCTTAGATCCGCTAGCTCGAAATTCTACTTGATCCGGAAGGTTATAATCTATGAAGGTCTCATTACCATGGTCATTATAAATATTAGTGAGCAGCAATTCTACTATTATCAGATTGAGGCCATTGAAAAATGTATTCTTAAAGGCTTGATGCCAAATATCCAAAGAAGCTGTTATAGCAACTTTAACAGTCTTGTTCCGCGAAATAACAATGGCTTCCAAAGTGGGCGGCTACAACAACGTCTGATCCAAAGCGAGTGGAAACTTCTGCACCCAGTTTTTCTTACGAGCATTCCTATCGACGGCTTCACACTTTCCAGATAGTAGTGTGAAATAGACTACTGGACGTGGACAGTTAGCCGATCAGGTTCTTTGAATGAAATAGGCCTCTAACTGTACATATAACAACATCTCAGCCAGAATATTCGACTTCCAACTTGGAATGTAAGAGGACTGCTACGGATGGAAAAACATTGTCTGCTGGAGACAAAGCTTCCGGACTCAAACATCAAAATATCAGGTATAATTGGGACACTTTAAATTCATCATAGAGAGCCTGATGTCTTGAAACAACAACAATCGCCAGAAAGAATTCTGAATTTCTCTAGAAATATGTCAAACAATCATCGGATATAGATCCATCAGTGATCGGATAATATCATTAAAGAAAAATGTCACACCAACAACAGAAAATTTAGTACAAGGATATGATTCTGTAGCTACTGTTGAAGAGTTCTAGAAACCCTACTCCACATTATTCAGGAAAATTACTATTATCATAAACAATTTCAACGCAAAAGTCAGCTCCGTTCTAAGATCTATTGTTGGTAAATTTGGTATTAGAAACCAAAATGAAAGAGAGGCTAGTTCAGTTCTGCCTAGATAACAGGTATATGATAGTTACTACTGTTACAACAATATGGATGGCTTCACACTTGGCCATAACCTGCAGGTTATTGATTTTAGGATCAGATTGATCGTAATATGATAGGAACTTGCTAATCATCTAGAAGGTCATATAAACACTTACCTGATGCTATCATTAAGTGAAAGACATTTAACTTTCTTACAGGAACTTTGTATATAGACATAGGTTAATGTACAAAATATTTTAATGGTGCAAAAATTTCCTCAATCTAATTCAATCAGCTGTTTTACAAAGTGAGATGATTTCCAACGGGGACTGTAGTAATGTAAGGAGATAGATGTGTTCACTCACAGCCTTTGGCCGGAACAGTTAATAGCGTTGTCCTTTCCAACAGCTCTATCGAATGTTCACGTTAAAGAGCGAGAAATTTGAAATGCAATGAAATTCGTTGTGGTTAGTGCCTTCGCTACACTTTGACCCTTGGGAATTCAAAAGTTACAAATATTAGTATTTTTAGTATTTCCGTTGCAGTTTTTGCAACGCAGTAAAAGATCAAAATGAAACCACCCACTGAACACACCTGTTTCTTTACATCATGGTCACTGCCGTGACAGTTTGTATATTTAAGTAAGTTGTATAACTTACATTTAAATGTAAAATGATATTTTAATGCAAAATCGAATTGGCGAAAAGCATGAATGTACGATTTCTACGCAAAGCCAGTACAGTAAATTCATCTAGAGTCAATATTGCATTTTGTGAATCGAAATGCTTGAACGAAATATGAAAATGTTAATTTTTAATAGGAAGATAACCAAGAAGTTACCTTCGGTGGTTGTATCTATGTCGTAGGTATTGAAAAAAGTAGTTATGAATTCAACTGCCTCCCCAGTGTTCGACTCTAGTTTATTTGTTTCTGTAAATAATTAAGAAATTGGTAGCTGATTACAAATTAGGAAGACGAGCGAGAGGATAACCAAGATGGCTAGAGATTAAAATAAATAAATAGTTTAGTAGAAATAACTCACTTCATTACTTTTTTTTTTTAAGGGTATAGTCAGTTATTAAAAAATATTATCTACAAAAGCAGCTAGTTACACTACCAAAATCATGTCTTTTCTGCATACAAGAAATTAACCTCTAAAAGCAAGCTCGTTAGAAAAACTTATATCTAATTCTTCATTTCTTAATGCTTTAAGAAAAACGCATTTTTTTCTTGACATTCAAATTTGACAAAAGGGAGACAGGCAGCGGTGGAGATGAATCTTAATAGAATGCAGGAAAGACGCTACATTAAGGTTCATTGAATCGGAGTCTCAACTTTTTATTAACTAGTTATATTAAAAATATCCCATAGTTTTTCACAATAATTTATTATTTGTCAAAGTTACTGTAATTGTAGAGACGTACATGATTTTTATGAAAATTCATACTCTCTAATTGCAAATTTTTTGTATACCTCAGTCAAATTAACTTAAAAGAAGATTAATCTACGGAAGAATTTCCACCTTGCTCGATTCTTGCATGCAGAGAAATATTGCTATTTAAAGCAATCTCTCAAAAGTCACCTCGTAAGCTTAATTTTTACAGGAGTTGAAAGAGGGCGATAGAGAATTAAGTTATTTACAGTTAAATACACTGAACTGAACTTGTGGTAGGTTCCTTGTGAAACATATTGAAAACAATTGTTTGTTATAAATTAAGTACTGCTTTTAGATGAATCAAACATTATATTATAAATACTCTACATATTTTTCGGCCTATTAGGCCTTTATCATAGTGAATACTTTCCTATTTGATTATTCTAATTTATACCTGTATTTATGCCTTCACCTATTTATGGCAAAATATTTAAGACTTAATTTAACATCCTTAATTATGGAAATTTTTGGAGTGGACCTAACCTGATTATGTAAATCAATAGATAGTTCTTAGCAATTTGTTTATTGTAGGGGTATTCAGGAACATAAAATATCAATTTTAAATAACAATAAAAATACAGGAATGTCAACAGACTGTATTGAAAACAACCATTTCATAGATGCGCATAATATAAAACTTCATTCAGAAAGAAAAAGCAAACGTTTAGATCTTCTAGAACAATTAGAAATAAAAGATTATTTCAAGAACAACACTTGTACCACGAATTACCAGCAAAATTTCTTGAATACTCCTATAATGAACAAATTGCTAAGAACTATCCCTTGATTTACATAATCAGTTTAGGTCCACTCCAAAAATGCCCATAGTTAAGGATGTTAAATTAAGTCTTAAATAGTTTAGGTCATAAATAGGTTAAGGCATAAATATTTTAGGTATAAATTAGAATAACCACATCGGAAACTTTAATATTCACTATGTAATACCTACTCTTGATATAGTCCTAATAAGCTGAAACATATGTAGAGTATTTATAATATATTGTTTGATTCATCTAAAAGCAGTATTTAATTTAAGATTAACAATTATTTTGCAAAATATTGACATTTATGGTTCACATAGAATTTAAAGCTACGAAGAAGGTTCGATAATTTTTTTTTGTAGGATTTATCATTTCGTAATGCCATTTGAGCCACATGGAATTTACCTGAGATTGTCTGCTACGATAGCATGGTGATATCTATGATTATATCTATGGGGAAAACCCACTACATAATGCTGTGGGGTCTAAGATTGGAGTGCTCTTCGAAAATATTCCCAACATAAGGCTTTGACGAACAAATACCAATCATTCTTTTGTTTATATGTGAGAGTTTCGACACAAATTCGGAAAATGTTCGTTTAGGTATGGCAAGAAGAGCAAGCGAGAGCGAAGCAACTAGGCTCTTCTTGCTTATCGTATAACACATCACCTGGTATCCTCACCACATATGCGTGGGCAGCTTGTCTGTGGCATTTCAATTTGTTTCCGTCTTTCATTATAGTACGGGAAGCCGTAACCAAGATCTTCGCCTGATCGCCTGATGAATCACGACCATATAGATTGATAGATTATGACATAACCAACAAAAAAGTCCCCGGTGACGGAAATTTTTAGTGGGGCGAAAACTATTTAATTATTTATTGAAAATGTAAAAAATACAAGCTCAAAAATGTAATTCCCTAATGTCCGTTTGCGTATTGTGTGTCTTTATTTACATGAAAAATATACACAGAACATGGTAACGGAAATTTGTAGTGAGGCAGAACAATACTGGAGGTCGGAACAAAAAATTTGTAACAATTTTTTTTGGGGTCTAATCGCCTAATGTCCGTTAAGAAAATTATTATTTAATTGATAATATTTTAGGTAAAAAAAAATACAAACGGCCGTTTGAAGTGGGGCGTTTGTCTTTAATTGAATTTTGAATATGAAGAATTTCTCGATGTAATTTTGTTACCAACTAATGTCCGTTCTCTATCGGAAACGGTTTTTTTTGTTTAAAAAAGGCCAGAAAATTTACAACGGACATTTTCAACGAAGCTGGGCTAAAAAAATCGATTTCCGTCGGACTAGAAAAAAAAATCTCAATTTTCACGCAGTCCCAAATAGGAATTGAAGGGTAGGTTTAAAAGAAGTATACAGGAGGATTTTTTCATGTACAAAAAATACAAAATATTTTTTATTTTCATATAAAAATAAACGTTGAAGCTGCGTAGGGTCTTTCCAAGTATAAACGTCCAGGTGGAGTGGCAAGTAATGGCGCGCACGCGCAGAGCGCTAGATAAATCTGGCAACGAACACGCGGGATGCAAGATATTGGCTGTGTAGCGTCTTTCCAAGCATCAACCCCCGGGTGGAGTGGCATGTGCCAGTGAGCACGCGCAGAGCACTAAATACAGATGCCGCCGCGCTGTATTGCAGATCCCTGTACATTTCATTTCATGTGAATACGCCCCATGAGAAATGTCCGTTTAGCATTTTTTTCTCGTGTATTCGGTGTATACTTCAATTTAAAACAAAAAGTAGCCATTAGGGAGTAACTTTTTTACACGCATTTTCCTTACATTCTCCTTTCTCGCTTTACCGATTTCGCCCCATGCAAAATGTCCGTTCTGTGTGAATTCTTATTATTTTATATATTTTTTACAAGATTCCACTGACAACGGACATTAGGCGATGAAAAAAAATGACATGATTTGTTACGGACGGAAAATTGTTTCCCAATTAATCGCCCCATTTTTGGGCTTTTTGTAAGAGAGATTTTCTGTTTGTTTTGTAAAAAAACTACCCAATAAACCTCGTCATATCCATTAGGGAATAACAGGCTTTTTTGGTTACGGCCTCCCGCACTATTACATTTTAGTATAATATCAAAACCAACAATTTCCAAATCTGTATACCTGCACCATTCGTTGAAGAGAAAGTGTTCGTTTTAACCGTTATTAGCTGTGAATGGATATGCAATAGTTTTGTGTATTTCAGTAAGACATTACAACGGATTCTTAATATCTGCGATAATAAAAGAACTTTGCTTGATTTGCTATTAGCCATTATCGAGTGAGAATATTGTTGTTGTAAGTCGAACAATTACGGCCTGCTAATTCCATCACAATTCAAGTCCAATGTAGCATTCTCACTATCAAGAGGAGGCAAGAGGAAGGTACCAGCACGTCTACTAGTAGTCCACCGCGTACGAGAATGCGTTCAAATTAATATTCTTTTGACTTTAAAACTGTATCTACTTCTTTCTGTGAAGAAACTAATGAGAAAAAAGAGAATAAGAAGATAACAACCACATGGCGATGGCAGTAACAAGATGAATTACACAGGTCTACAAAAAAAATTGTCTATTTTTGCAATCAGACCCATAATTTCCTAAGTATTTTGATGCGCTAAAACCATATGTGACAAAACAAAATTTTCACCGCGTCAGTTATTCTCTACACCCCCATATAACCCCCAAAAACTTTTATAGAGGAGATTCTTTGAAAAAAAATTCTTTAAATATTTTTTATGACCTTTGTATGGGTTTTTGGGTCGCTGATTACGAATCTGAAGTCAAGAACAAATTCCGACTTAATGGCAGCTGACAACAAGCTGTCAAATTTCACCAAGATGTAAAAAGTTGATATTAAATATATATTATTAAGTTTCTTGGGTTGCTTATTACGATTCTGATGTCAAAAATGAATTTTGACATGATGACAGCTGTCAATAAGCTGTCGACAAGCTGTCAAGTATCACCAAGATGTAAAAAGTTGATATTAAATGTATATTATTAAGTGTTTTGGGTTGCTGATTACGATTCTGAAGTCAAAAATGAATTTCGACATTTTATCTGTCAAGTACGATCGCGCGACAATTTAAGTCGTTTTTCTCGACAACGATTAACCCTATGAAAAACGCAATTTAAGTTTTCTTGTAGCAAATTATTTAAACCACAAATTATGTCTGAACCATTTTTCCATAAACATCAACATTTTGTGAGATATTGCCAAAAACCTATTTTCCACTACTTTTCAACCCTTGTAAAAAATTATGCTTCCGGTATATCAACTAAAACTTTTGAGAAATTGTTGAAACTAGCAATAACTCACTAGATGCAAAAATTCAACGAGATCGGAATTTTTCCGCAGACGAATGTTAACATTACTGGTAAATAGCAAAGCTTCCAAAAGTTCGTTTTGGCTATAAGTTTGTTCGTTATTTCATTATAATAGCTTACTTCAGATCGATAAGGAATTTCAATACGTTACTGAGGTCGAGATTATACACATCTCCATAAGAATGATCCACAATTTACTTCCGATGAAATTCCAAGTAGCATGGTCTATAATAGAATGCTTATAAATGTGTAGAAGAATTTAGAGTAAATTAAAATGCGTTTAAAATTGGATCAAGAGGAAAGACTAAAATTCAAAATTATATACATTTTAATATATTTCTTTATAATTCTCCAAATAACTCCCAATTATTATAGAAGCAACTCTATTCAGTTTCCATAGTTATGTACTCAAAGGATTCTACTACCCTTAATTAGATGGTTTATATTATATAATGTATATACATTCGAGGGAAGCTCACTTTGAAAATAAATCTAACCTTTGAACACAAATGGATAGTCTGCAAGCTTTTGCAAGGGGCTATATTTTGTTGTTGCATAGTTTATAATGAGGTTTATTTCCTCTTAATCAGATCAATACTTACAATTTGGTATAATATTAGAGGCTTTATCGATCTTTAACTATGTCTAAAGTTTACGAAAATGAAGATTTTAGTCCTGGCAGTTGCACGAAATCCTATACAATAAAGAAAGTTGTAGTACTATCAGCGAATAACACAACTGAAAATTTTCGACAGAAACTAAATTATCCCACGATGTTTATGTAAATAAATAGACAAATATGTCAGTATTTTGGAGAGTTAAACTCTAAACTCATAAATGAAACATGATATTATTTTCGTATGCATAAAGATGTAACACTTTTATACTTCGTCAATGTATTTGGATTCATAAAAGGGAAATCTTATATCGTCTTCGTTGATATTAATAAAAATGGTCTTGAGGTGGTAGATTCTTCAATCAACGTAATGTGTTCAGAAAAACAATCATCAAAATACATGAAGGCATACTTGTTTTAATTTCTAAAAACAGTAACATGAAGTACACTAATTCTTCCATATACATCTAAAATGGTCTATATAGTACAATGTGGTTTATTAAGGTACTGTGTACTCGAATCATTTCAGTTTCACCCAATATGTTTTACCTTTCCACGTTAATTTCTTAATCACTAATGGGCTGTATGTGAGATTAGGGTGGTACTTATTTCGAAAACCGGAATTTTCTTCGCGGCCCCCCCATATTGATTCCACTTGATGAAAAACAAATTATGTAAAGATTCGCGATCGGATAAAGGAAAAGGGTGTATCGTGCCCTTAAATATTAAAATAAACATCTATTTATATTATAAATCGATTTTATACGATTGTTTTTCATAATTTTGATGAAAGAAACAAAAACAAAATATGGCGAACAGAGGTTTTAGATTTAATTAAGGAGAATATGCTTCCACGTAAAAAATTATTTCCTCACTTCCCAATGGCTTCCGAGAAAAAATAACGCCATGAGTATACCGCCAGCTGCATTCAGCATCAATACCGGGCTGTATAAAGACTTACTCTTGCAATGAGAAAAATGACATCAGATGTTTGCGAATCACTTTCTTAATGGGGTCTCCAAGATTCTGTAAACGCGTTAGTTTTTGATACAACAGCGCTTGATACTTGGCGTTTAATCGTTTAAATGGTGCATGAATTTAAATAGAAAATGCTTTAGAAAGAGATCTTTTGCATTTAGCTTGTAGGTATCATATACTAATATATGCGATTGCTCTTGAAAACGTATTAGAAATTAAAATGAATAAACCGAGATGCCAAAATGTATAGACTATCAAACAGTTTCAGAACTCTTGGTCTCAAGTAAATGTCAAGAATTTTCAATTCGGAGTTGAACGTGAAAAGGTCAGGAAACACTTAAAGTAGGATGCTGTATCACGAGTCATCAATTTTATTGAAATTATGCTAGAGAAGAAGGAACCACGAGACGATTATAAAGGTGTTCCTTGGAAAAGCACCAAGTCGCCGGGTAACATCATTTAACGTTTCAGGAGACACCTAGCACGCGAGATGAATGTCAAAAGTTATTTACTCATTGAAAATTTTCTCTGTTCCGTAATGAATTTGAATTATCAGTTGAAGAAGAAAACGCGCTCCGTGATAATTGCATTTCTATTGATAGCATATACGTTGGACCGTGGTATTATACTCGCTCGGTTGTTATAGCGCCCCATCGGGATTTCAGGATTCTGATCAAGATTCACCAATATCAAACTATTGGCCGTGATATCTCTCGCGTTGCGTTACAAAATTTTAAAAATCATTTATGGCATTTAAGACATGAAGCTGTTACATTACATTTTATCCAATAGAAACAAAAAAATAGCTTAAATCGCGAGTCCGAGTTGGATGAATATACAAATATTCAACGTACACAAGACGAGACTACAAAATCTCTGAAATCATTGAAATGGGTATTGAACAATTCGCTTTAACTGACACGAAACAATTTTTCAAATGCCTTGAAATCAATGATCAATTGTTGCAAACAAAACCTTCAACATGGCATCAAAATGAGAGTTTCATTAAGAAACTACCTCTGAAACTACAGTGAACATCTGTCAATGTGTTTACAGAAAACTTTCATGTTGTTAAGCATTTATTTCTTTATTTTTTCTGCTGGATAGTTATCCTGTCCACATTTTTAACTAAAAGCACATCAAGTTTTTTTCCTGGTGATAGTGGCAACTTAATGCTAAATATTACTTTCATTCAAAGTAACTTATTCACGTATTACTTCCACATCCACGTAGTTTTTTATAGCATTTAACGGTGCATAAGTACGACATAGAAAATGCCATACTTTTCAGTGTCTGTCAATGTTTGCATATAGTTATATTTGTCATCAAAATTATTAAAGCCGTTTTGGAAGAAAACATTAATTTCAACTGTATTAACCTTTATCTTGCTGGTTCCTCATTGGCCAGTTGTTCTACATTTTAGCTAAGAACTGATAACGCGATCTCGTCATGAGATATGGCCTTACATGTATGCGCAACATTTATGTCAAATTCCTTCCATGACGACTTTTTTGGGATGGGGCGCTCGAGAACCTGTAAATTCAGCAAAAACTGTAACGAAGCAGACTGTAATCTGAAATATTTTAGCACCAACCTCCGTTTATTTTTATTATATTTAGATTTTATACTAGGCACAAAACATAAATAAGCGTTGTTCTTTAATTATTAAATCCGCCAGGTGGAGTTAGGGCCCCACCACCAACCAGTATTAGCTCCGTTGATCAGTCGTTCGACCCAGACAAGCAGAAAAATAGGATCCGCTAGATGGCGCTAATGGCTCACCACCGACTTGAGTTGTTTCGTCGTCGACTAACACCTCGCCCAGATAGCAGTGTGGGCATTCATTAAGTTGAATCAATTCACTACGTTGAGTAAAAGTGTGTGTAGTGTCCTTCCGAAGCCACTGTGCCGCCGTCAACAGGAAGTAAGTGAAATAGGTATTTGGTAAGCAACCTGGCTGGAGTTAATTTTCGCTTACTAACCGTAACCTAGTCCGCCCGGTGTCCGCAAGGATACTTTGTTTGGCAACAGGTTCCGGTGTTTGCCCTCTGGCCTAGTCCCCAGTCAGTCAGAGGACATCCAGAATCTGAACGGTCACGTGCATGCTTTCTGGCCTAGCCCCCAGTCAGCCAAGAAGCCACGAAGACTTCTGCCAACAAAAGTTATACGTGGACCTTGCCGGTTTGGTGCATTCCCTGAATGGGCTAAATCGTTAAGGAAACACAAACAGGAGTCGGTTGGTCTGCAAAGGTGAGTGTGTGTGCAACTGGGAAATTTTCGGCGCACAACAGGTACCGTGTTTGCCCTCTGGCCCAGCCCCCTGTCAGCCAGAGGACAGCGAGAACCTGGAAAATCACGTGAATGTTTTCTGGCCCAGCCCCCAGACAGACAGAAAGCCACGTAGACATCTGTCAGCCGAAAATAGTGCCCGTGACCAGGAGTGAGTAGATCCGCGTCCTAGCCAGGTTGCATACGCCGTGTTGCATAAGCCGTGTTGCATAAGCCGTGTTGCATAAGCCGTGTTGCATAAGCCGTGTTGCATAAACTGTGTTGCATAAACCTTATTGCATGTGCATTTTCATTGGTTGCTTCCTCCCGCTTGGTATCTGCGCTGCCCTGTCCGCCTGTTTATCTGTAGTCGTGGCCCGTGCTTTCTGTACTGTTTTTTTACTCCGCCTTCACCGTTTTGTGCTTTGAACCGTTTTAACCGTCCTTTTGCATCACTTAACCAACATTTACCGTCACCCCGCCTTTGTTTTGCTTCTGTAGTAGTTAACTCTGTAATTAATCTTAGGTAGTGTAGTTAGCATTGTACATAATAGGTATAATAAATATTTGTATATAGCTAATCCGAACTTTGCCTTTCGCTTTGGTTGTGTGTGAAGTCCACTATCCTTATAGACCCCTGGGCATACCGTGTCTCCTCTGAGGATACCCCAGCCCTACTGAAACAGGCTGTGTCAAGAGGCTATTGTGGGCCCTTTACCCCACGTGAAACAAAGGTGGCGCCCGAGCTCCTGTACCGTGCCAAAAGCTCAAGGTGTCAAAGTGACGCATGAATAGAATGTCACAAAACTCAAAATTTATTCTTGAGTTAAATTTTTTTAAATTTATTAGTAGTTTAGTATTCTGGGCAGAAAGTGCTTTCAAATCACTGTATCTGAGTCTCGGGGGTCTTTATAAACACCGAAGGTAAATAAAAATGTATTACATACTTTTTTAAAATTTAAATTAATAATCATATTGTCAATTGTTTAAAAGAAAACACGAGGAAACCTAAAAATAATCATGCACTCGCATAGAGAATCAAAAAACCTTCAAAATGAGGGATCACAAAGTCAAATTTGACATTAAATGTGTCGTTCAAAAGATAAAAGGTGACGTGTTTCAGAATTTTTCCCAAAGAATACCCCCGCCTTAGTTAATCTAGAAGGTGCTTTTCATGGGGACGAAAAAATTGAAGAAACTAATTTCGATCATGCTGTTGCATAGAAAATTGAAAGACGCTTCAAATGAGGGGTCGAGGGGTCGCTCGACCCCTTTCTCTATTTAAATTCTTGAGTCAGGGGTTGCTGCAGCTAGGGGGCTGGTGTGTCACTGTCAAATTTGACATCAACAGTTGTCCCCCAAAAATCAAGGATCGACCTGTCAGAGCGTTTTTCAAGAAACTAGTCTAAGTGTCCCAAAACAGGCGTGTTTCGTCTTCATTGGCCCTCCCTGTATAATAAAGTAAAAAGAAATTAATGAAACCGTTAATATGTTAGAATATTTGACACTCCCTCAAGAGAACACACATTTTGCCCTTTATGCAATCACATAAAACAACGTAGTACCTAATTAACTAATAAAATACTTTTGATATGTAAATAATTTATTCGACGTCTAAAATTACTTACTCATAATAAAATAAAGAGAAATAAATGAAACCATTAAAATGCCTAAATATTTAAAATAGCCCTAAGAGAATACGCATTTTGCCATTTACCCAAATGTACCGATGAAATCTCTAAATAATTAATAAAATATTTTTGAATTATAAATAATTCATTGGACGTTTAAAATTACTTTTATTATTAAATGTGCTCGTGGGATGGTTGAATAAATTCGATATTCTGGAAACCGTTTAATTTCAGAACACATTCTGAAACACGTACGTCGATAAAAATAATTTAAATGTTTGAAAACATAATACTACATTTTCATATAATAATGGAACAATTTGGTAACTCACGTAAATAATTGTAATATGTAGCAAGAAAATGGTACATTTATTAATAAAAAGCAAAAAACATAGAAAGACGTTTCATGTTTTACTCATCAGTGATGTCATGCCTTACATTAGTCATTTCTTTCAGGAGGTGTCATAGTTTGTTAAAATACCGCTGCCTAAGGAATCAATACAATGTATCTTTAATGGAATACATCTTGACTATATTTGCACTCTAGTATGTGGAAATATTTGAGAATTTTAATAATATAATATTTAAGCCAGATGTCATAAAAAAATCGAGACATTGGTTTCTAGCATATACGCCAAAAATTAAGTTTCTGGACACTTATTAGCTTGTTTTATTTATTTTCCCTATTTAGCCACCACCCCATTCCCGGAACGGAATAGAATCATTTCAATCAGATAGCAGCTTAGAAGCCAGTGTGCAAAATCGACTATTTTGAATACCTGCTAACAATGGTGGTATACTGAGGAATATGTTATACTAATAACCGTAGGCAGGGGCTCACAAGCCCCCAAAGTGGGTTGATTTTAAGCCAGGGGCCATGGAATAAGGTTTTTGAATCGAATGAATAACAACTGCGGTATACGATAGTCTGTGTAATTCTGAGTTGATAAAAAAGTTACAATTTCTTGCTGGTACTTTGCGGCAAAACATTTGTTATAACTGTTTGAGACCATGTACAAAAGGTTACAATTTTCCCATGGTCCAAAAAAAAGTTACAAGGTCACTTTAGACTCAGAATTATACAAAAACTGAAAATTTCACAAAACACCTATAAAGTGGGAAGTTACACCTTTCTACCTTCCTACACGCCTTCAGGTGGACCATAAATTCGGGTTTAAAAATGGCTATTTTAGAACCCGTATTTATGCCCCCCTGGAGGTGTGTGTTGGAGGCAGAAAGGTGTAACTTTTATATATATGATTTCTTATGATATCCCGAAGGCATATGCCAATTTTTAGCGAGAGAACTTTCCATTTTATAGGTGCTTTGTGAAATTTTCAATTTTTGTTTAATTCTGAGTCTAAAATGGCATTGTGACTTTTTTTTTGGACCATGGTAAAATTGTAACTTTTTGTGCATAGTCTCAAATGTTTTGCTACAAAGTAGAAGTGGCATTAATTCGGTTGGATCATGACCAATTTTTAAATTTGCCACGCTTTTTCCTGCACCAACAAAACATTGTAATTTTCTTTTATCAACTCAGAATTATAAAGAATATTGTATACCAAGTTGTTAGCAGGTATTCATTTGGTTAAAAAATCCTTATTATTCCATGGCCCCTGGCCCAAAATCAACCCACTTTGTAGGCTTGTGACTCCCTACCTAGGGTGATTAGTATAATATATTCCTCGTTTACCACCATTGTTAGCATATATTCAAAATAGTCGATTTTGCAAACTGGCTCTTAAGCTAATACCCTACATACACGTACCAAATTTTAAGTGAAGATGTCAATTTTATTTTATCAACCAATTTAAAAATGGAGTGGAGGTGTGGGAGTTTGAGAAATCTTAAAAATATATCTGAGACCTTGGCTTCTCGTATACACACCAAATTCCAAATTTGTATAGCAGCTTGCTTTACTTATTCACTCCTATTTAACTCCGAACCCTTCAACGGAATCATTTAAAAATATAATCTAATATGATACACTACATACGTGTACCAAATTTCAAGTGAAAATCTCAATTTTATTTTATCAACCCATTTAATAATGGACTGGATGTGGTGGGGGGTTGGGAAATATTATGAAGAAATCTAAGACCTTGGCTTCTAGTATACACACCAAATTCCAAGGATGTGTACTCTTACCACCTTGCTTTACTTATTCTTCCAAAGGACCCCGCAATAATCTTATGGAAATTGGGTTTCGGTCAAATCATCTCAATTTTGGATATGTTTTAGGTTTTGTCATCCCAAGCAAAAGTCAGCGAATTCAGCGACCTAAAAAACATAGAGTTATAACAAAAACTGAAGATTTTTGTTTTATAACTGCTATTTGACAGCCTGTTGACTGCTGCCAATTGTCGAGTTATTGTATACACATCATGTATGAACTGAGTTACCTAAAAAGCATAAAGTCAGAACAAAAAAATAAGATTTGCACTTTGTTATTGCACTTTGACAGCTAGCTGGCAGCCTGTTGACAGCTGCCAATTGTCGAATTATTGTATTCATATTATACATGAACTGAGTTACCTAAACAGCATAAACTCATAACATAAAAATAAGATTTGCACTTTTTTAAGGCACTTTGACAGCTAATTGACAGCTGTCACGTGTCAATTTGGACAATTTGACATCGGAATTGAATTTAGCAAGCTCAAAAATATGAACTTAGACATTAAAATCGAAAAAATAAGTTGTTTAAAAATCTATAAAGACTGCACGAATAAATAAATCTGTGGTGGAGTTTTGAAGCTTTCAAGCTCTGTAGCAGCCAAAGTATTGATTTCCGAGCTTTGTGCCCATTGAGGCTTTTGCATGGGATGACGAAACCTAAAACATATCCAAAATTCAGACGATTTGACCGAAACCCAATTTTCATAGGATTATTGCGAGGTCCTTTACCCCCAAATCCCTCAACGGATTGTCGTTATAATATATATGTGTACTAAATTTCAAGTAAATATTTCAATTTTATTATATTAACCGTTTTAATAATGTGACCGTACACCCACACAAGAAAAAAATTCAGACCCAGAAACTAGACCTACCAGTCTTTATATATTGTGACCTCCTGAATTCAATGCCGCAGTCACAATTTCATTTTATAATTGTTTTTTTTTTATTTTAGATTTTATGTTTGATATAGCATTTTTATAATATGCTAATTCAAAAATAAAATCAATTATAAAAATACTGATAAAATGAAATTCTCATGGCGGCGTCGAAATCAGGTCAAAATTCATAAATACTGGTACGTCTAGTTTTTGGGCCTGTACTTTTACTTGTGTGGCTGTGTTATTATTCTTCATGTGAAGGCGTTCATAATGCATTTCAGGAACAAAATATTTAATAAAATCTAGTACGATTCGCTTTGTGTTATGACAGAGATCATATTTAACATTTAACCAATTAGCGCCCCGTGATCTATTTATAGATCACAAGAGACAATTTTTTTTTTAAATTACAATAGCATATTTAATTTCGTAAAAACTGATTTAAATTAGTATCTGTAATTACTACAACAGTAAAAGACCATTTTCTAATAATTTATCAAATTGGAAGTAATTTTTTAAAAATTTTTTAAAATCTTGAAAAAAATTGTCGTTTACACTAACAAATTTATTTATTTATAAACAAAAACCTAATGAATTTGAAAATATGTTATATGTCATAATGAGTCCCTGAAATATTAAAGTTTATTATTCCATAACTCATTTTACAATATTTTTTTTATCAGCATAATTTTAAACAACTTTATTTAGCTGATCTATATTTATACCACTGGGCACATATAATATCTAATTGGAACTTTGAGAGTTTATCCGCAACAGATGTGTTAGGTCATTGTTATTATTGTCATTGTTATTATTATCGGTCAATCTTAGTCAGTGTGTGACATAAAATCTTTCAGTGCTATTTTCACTAAAATATCATCTCTTTCCGTGGTATTGGTGAAAAATATAACTGGTAAGTAAACCTTTTTTTCTTTTGCGTTGATACAGTCAAACATTTGTAAGTGGAAATTAGATATGATAAAATTATAATACAAATAATTAAAACATTAAATAATAATAATAATAATAATAATAATAATGCTGCCTTATGTTCCCGGAGAGATCGAGTCCGTTGTCGAGAACGAGAAGTGCCGAATTTATTGGAACTACTCGTTCCCGACCGTCAGGCTGATTCAAGCCAACAAGCCTGACATAGTCCTCCTCGACCACCAGACCAAGGTGATGTATGTCATCGAGTTCTCGGCACCTGCCGAGACAAACATCACCTTGAAGGAGGAGGAGAAACGGACCAAATACCGAGATCTCCGGTATGAGCTCCGAGCGCTATACTCAGACTACTCGGTCAAGATGGTCGTCCTGATAATCGGCGTTCTCGGTGGGATGAGGCCTACGCTGCTCTCAGCATTGAAGACCATACCGGCCTGCCAAAAATCATCCGAATGGTTGGCAGGCCAAATGCAGAAGGCAGACGTCTTAGGGTCCCTGCGTCTACTTAGGGCACACGATTCTGGAATCTACAACCACTAACCCTGCGGGATGTGGGGAGTGGTTGTAGATAATTTGCTGGCGCTTCCCCTGTGAGAATATCGGAGACACGGGAGAACTGTCCAGCATCGCTAACGCGAAAAAAAAAAAATAATAATAATAATATAATAATAATCGACCACAACAGGCCTGATATTATCCTCATAAAGAAAAAAGAGAAAGAGGCAGTCATTATAGACATTTCGGTGCCTCTCTCACACAACATCAGAAAGACCGAGATAGAAAAAGGCACCAAATATGAAAATTTGGCCTACGATCTGAAAAACCAGTGGAATCTCCAAAATATCGAAATTGTACCATTTGTGATATCTGCTGAAGGCCTTATGAGTAAAAACTTCACGAGGAACTTAAGTAACCTTGGACTCTCAAAAAACATTACCATAGTGGGACAGCGTGCAGTGCTACTGCAAACCTGTCACATTGTTCGTAAGGTTCTAAGCTAAATGGGAGGAGCTGAACTGCTTTTCCATTTCGCGATATAACCGCTACCAGCTCAGACTGAGAAATGAAATGAAAATAATAATAATAATAATAATATAATAATAATAATTTACTTTTACAGGTCATGGATTCCAAAAAGGGCGCTTGTCTATGACAGAAGAAGAAATTATTGTCGATCGCAATTTTTGTATTGACGACTACCCTAGACATTGTTGTTTTACCTCCAGAGCCAGATTATGTAACAGATGAAGACGAAGTGTATGATGACGAATTGGGCACAGCGGAGTTACAATATGTTCCTGGTTAGTTGGAGGTATAATACGGTCATGAAGATCAAGATACAGTAGACATTGTTGAAGAACAGAGTACTAGTGTCATCTCTGAGCAAAAGGTTCGAAAAATCAGATACTTTCTAATTCTCTACCGAACTGGAAAAAGTGCGATCCCAAGTATACCTTTACCGATATAGACTTTACTAGTATTGAAAAAGAAAAAATAGAGGCACTGATAAAAGGACATGGAGCCCTCACCCCGTTGAAGATTTTTGAGATATTTCTTTCAGATGATATAGTAGATTATATAAAGAAAGAAAATTTGATTGGATCATTAGTAAATATGGAATCTAAATTCGTGGAAAAAAATTATCCTGGTCAATGTTCATTCTTATTCTGGATGTGGCACTAACAAATGCCTGGATTCTATATCGCACCATGCATGGTCGTGAGGCTATCAGCGTCTAGAATTCCGTAGAGCAGTTGCAGTTCCATATATGAAAGTCACATCCTCTGCTATAAGGAAAACCAAAGCTGCAGTGGCCCCTGAAGACTTTCGATTCGATGGCCTAAATCATTTTATGCAATATCGTGATGGTCAGAGATCCCAAGGAAAACATTGCAAGAGTAGACCTAAAACCTAGTGCATCAAATGTTACTCTTTGTGCCAATTGTTTCCTACCTTACCACCAAATATAGCTGTTAAATTTTGCAATTATTATTACAATTTAAAGATATTTTACTGAGGTTCTAATGGTGATATTATTACATATATAAGTAAAGTACTATAATTATTATATGTTAAAATATATATTACATCTGCCCAGTGATCTATTTATAGATCACCAGTTTATTGATAAACCACATGATGAATATTTTTTTTGTTATTTTTTACGGTCCTCTGGAAGCATTTTGAACATACATACCGAATATTTTTGCAAAATTCAAAAAAAAATTGTCTTGGGTTAAGACGATAGTTTTTTTTGTCGTTACTTTGAGTCATTTGTTAGAACATTTCATTAGAACATTTCATTGTGTAACATTTGCCAGTTGATAATTATGAAATTATACCAAAGAAATTGACAGCTTTTATTAAAAAAATATCTATGACATTATTACTCAAAGAAAACATGTTTTACTGTATTAGAAAGCATTAAATTGTGGACATTTCAGTCACACTGTATGTCTGGAAGAAGTCATAAAGAGAGATTTATAGTGAAGCGAGAATTCAATTTCCCAGTGTATAACTGTCTAAGAATATAAAAGAGCTTGGCAGGTTGTAGAATATGGAGACATCATCGGTTAAATGTAATACTGATGAAATGAAGTCCTAAATATGTTACTTTACTATCGCATATAAAGAAGTGCGTCTTTTCAAAGACAGCATTTCTTGTAAGATGCAACAATTAAGAAATTATTGAATATCTGAATCTGATTACTCAACGCAAGTAGAACAGCAATTAGTTCTCGTTAAAGAAATGGATTTTGCAAACAGCGGGGAAAAAACTATCTATGAGAACTTAAAGAAAAACTATATGTAAAAAATCAAATCGAATCAAAATCCTAAAATAAATTTGTCCAATTTCTTATTTGACATTCTCATCATAACACTAGCATCCAACATAGTCCCCTAAGGCTAAGCAGATTAAACTGGTATCTACATGATCCCCTATGGTATGAAGATTCACTTAAAAATGAGAATTTAATTTTAATTTTCAGCAATGCTTTTGTTTTATTTCACATGATAATCTGATCCGAAGGAATTTAAAAAGTGAGGGAGGCTCTTTGGCTTTGAGCAGTAAACCACGAAGCCAGTCGCAGTAGTATAAATCGTGGGTTGAGTATTATATAGTTCTAATAGTATAAATTGTAAACTAGAGAAACAGATTTAAATATTGACGTATTATTTTAGTCCATTTTTAAAAGCTTTCAGTTTTCCCATGTATCGCAGTTTTTTAACTGATAAGTGCTTTATTGGGTTTCTATGATTTGCTAAGCAAATTTATTTGCAGATTTATGTTAGTAACTAAGCGATAAACGATGGAATAAAAGGTCTTTATTAATATATGAAATTTTACAAAATATTTCAATAATATTATAACTACATAGGGGGTTTATAAAACATGTATAGTTGGATTAATTTAACATTATTTTTATAATAATAACTAAAAATATACATATATTATAACATTATTTCTATAATAATAACTAAAAATATACATATATTATAATATTATTTCTATGCAATAACTAAAAAATATATTTCTGGTACTCTCGCCTTGTAGGACAATTGCATCAAAATTTTATTGATTTTGTTCCTTTTTATGGTATCGCGTTTTGGTTTTGGGGTCATCTTATTATGAATTTCTTTAACCAGAAAGCTTTGGTAATCTTGTCTCGTTTTGGTGTTTTCAATATTACTAGCAGATCTAGTGGCCACATTTCCTAAAGTTTTAGACTTTTTCACTTTTTTTTTTAATTTGTAAAGCATCGTTGTATTCCTTAAAAACTTTTAATGAAGGTTACATCAACAGCTGGCAGAAACTCAAACAGCTTTGTTAATTTGAAAACTTCTGCAAAAGATGTTTTCTCGCCTCAGATGTAATTGATATTTGTGGTAATATCATTGAAGTAAGAGAGGTACTCTCTCTCCCTCTCTCTGGTATTTTTACTAAGACTTGACGAAATAAAATATGAACATTTTATGACATTTTAAGCCTATTTGGACAAAAAAATGTTTGAACATTATTTTACGTTTACTATACTTCCACTCCACTACGTGGACATGGAGGTAAAAATAGACATTTCGATAAATGCTACGTCGCCACAGCGGAAAGAAAAGCCTTTTTTGGGCAAAAATCTGCCTACAAGTCAAATCTTAATCAATTTTGTTCTACCTTTGCTTAAATGTAGGCTATTGGCTACACTTTCAGAGTATGCTGCCTAAATTGTAATCCCCGATTTTCTAACCTCAATAAATGTATCAAATATGAGAGTAATCACTTTTTTATATTTCTACAAATCAAATTGATCAATTTTTTCTCTATCATCTTTAATTGATTTTCGTCAAATTTAGATGTATTTCTAATGTTATTTAATATAAAATCTTTTTTTGTATATTTTTGTTTTTCACCTTTCCAAATTATTTCACACAACTTATTTTTTATTTTATATTTCATTTTTGTAACAACGTTTAATTT
The DNA here is from genome assembly GCA_963583905.1 of Stenurella melanura. Classification (NCBI taxonomy): domain Eukaryota; kingdom Metazoa; phylum Arthropoda; class Insecta; order Coleoptera; family Cerambycidae; genus Stenurella; species Stenurella melanura. The sequence goes on along the minus strand of OY757314.1, from coordinate 109,403,554 downwards.
ATATAAAACAATTAAAAACTGAGATTCAAAGATTCCTTCTTCATTTTTCTATAAATCAATACAATGTCAATATTAATAATTTTATAGATATAGATAATAATTACATTTAGTGAAAAGCGAGAATAATATTGCATCCATAATTTTTCATATTTGCACAAAATTAGAATATATTCACTTATAAAATACAATTATTCAGATCCCTGCTTAATGATAAAGCTTGCACTTTAATCTATAATAATAAATTTTAATATACTGATGGTAATATCAATATCTAGTTAACCTCTCTATATCTTCAAGATAATTAATAACAATAAAATATTCTACTGGATCTGGATTTTGATTCATTGGCTCGAAAAATTTTTTTTTTATGACAAAATGTGGTAATAACTGAAAGTAATTTATAAAACACGTTAGGGTAATTACGTTTTGTTGAATTTTTTGGTTTTAGGAAATTGTGGTTTGCAATTTATTCAGTATACTCTGAAAGTGCAGCCAATAACCTACATTTTAAGCCAAGGTAGATCAAAACTGATTAAGATTTGACTTGTAGGCAGACATTTGTCCAAAAAAAAGCTTTCTTTTTCCTCTGTGGCACCACCATGCTGTAGCATATTACACATAATTGGACGTAACATTACTCTTCCACTTTTGTTATACACTAATATTACAATATTGTCTAAATGTTATTTATGGCATTATCTAATTTTTTTTTAATTCTTTGGGACTTCCTGCCGCATGCATTTTTTTTCTTTTTAAGCGGTGCTCGGGGAATCTACAATATGTCACAATTAACCAGTATGTTACTAGGAAATAACCTCTGCGCTTGTGACTTTTACGTCAAAGGATCAGTTAGAGGTTACCTTTTTTTAAAAAATAACACAAATAAGTATAAGAACTTGAAATTAAATATTTCGCCGACGTTTCGGAAATGTAATCTATTTCTTTTTTCAAGACTTTTTTGAAAAATCTCTTTTGCTATGCCTGATAAATACACAGCTCTAGGAATGGTTCTTATATTCAATATCCATAGATACTTACTATTTACATAGAACTGTTGATATATTTACCAGTGTTTTTAATTCTCATACAATGTTAAGTTTGTGAAGTTCTTTTAACATTAGCAACCAGATTGTACAGACATCTACGGAACAATTCGATACTCATCTATTCTCATTCAAGAAAATAGCAAAATAAGAAAACTTAAAGAATCAGCGATAGTATTAGTAGAGATAGATGCGGGATAGATGCGTATCGAATTGTTCCGTAGATCTCTATATAACCTGGTTGGCAATATTAGAGAAAGAACTTTACAAACATAAAAATTAAAAAATCTATTGACTGTATCAACAGTTCTATGTAAATATTAAGTATCCATGGATATTGAACATAACAAATATTCTTAGAGCTGTGTATTTATACACAGAAAGAAAGATTTTTCAAAAAAGCCTTGAAAAAGAAAACAGATTAGATTTCCGAAACGTCGGCAAAATATTTAATTTCAAGTTTCTATACTTATTTGTGTTTTTTGTTTAAAAAAAAGCAACCTCTAACTGATCCTTTGACGTGAGAGTCACAGGCGTAGAAGTTATTTCCCAGTAACATACTGGTTAATTGTGTAAAAAAACTAATATTACAATGTTCCAACAGCATCCAAATTTGCCACCCCATAGTCTTTCTTATTTTATTTGCAGATTGCTTGGGATAAAAATTTCTAATCAGATAGAACAAGAATGTTTTTAATTATTTAATTTTATAAAAACCTAATATCCCACCAAAAGTTCTTATAGAACAATATAATACTCAACCCACGAAATGTATCCCATTAAGAATAAAGTTATTTAATGTATTATTTACCTAAAAGATAAATAAAATAACAACATAACCGAAATGAAATATTTTGACGAATCGCAACGGAAAGAAACATGAACACATTTCTCATTAAAAGATCCCTCAGGGCAGAGACTAGACAATACAAGGACCATGGAAAGTAGGGGAATCGCACAAGGTAAAACATTGTGTCACATAGCTGAACTATGAATTGAATATTTGTTTCGTGCAATAAACCAATAATGGCTTCACATATTTCTTTGTGAGTTAAGAGACAGTAGATTAAAAATATTGAAGGAAGCAATTATGTAGCAATCTTAGGTTAATTTAATGACTAGTTTACTGGCATCCATAATTTTTTCATACTCTGGATGATGACAATATTTTGCACGATGGAATGTTGGCCGAAAACAGGCATATAATAATTACAATTTGTTTTATAACTTAAACCTACTTTTGAATTTAGCATTAATTAGGCAATGTATTCATTATACATGGCACAACTATAAACAGACGAGACAAGGAAATTCCCCTTGCTTGTCGTGTCATCAATGCTGGTTTTACAGTGTTGCCACTACTGTCATTTAAAAAATAATAAAGAAGTTTTACGTTTATCCTATTTAATCAGTTTTAAATTGAAAATGATAACTAACATTTGTTTTTAATTTATACCATTTTAAAACTGGTTTCCGTAGAAAACGCGAGAAGAGCTGGTTGAAACTTCGGTCAACTCGAGATTTAAGTGGTCTGTAGGTCAGAAAATTCTGTGTAAACTGAGCTATCATAATAGAATAACAAAGTTCATTTGGAATCAGTGTTTGAAAGTTACTGGTAAAGTGTTCTTTTTAATAATAATGCTCTGCCAAAAGAAAGTAAACACGTACAGCCACAAATTGGACCGACCCAGTGCTAGGTATCAAGTGGGTGATAAATTATCGAGCAACAACAAACCATAGAGACGCACCAGTGACAGATATACGAAGTGAAGTGTGTAAATAATCATGTAGCAATAAAACCTAAACTGGAATGGATTTGGAATGTGTAATTCAACTCAGGAAAATAAACAAGCGGTCAACAGAACGAGGCGAATCACTACGGAACAGATAAGTTTTTATTATTTAGAAAATTTTACTAATACATTCAATATATGATCTTCATCAATATCCCACAACTTGCACTTCCATAGTAAATAGCTATTTTCCTGTGGAACGATTAATAATTGAAAGCTTCTTACAGCAAGCTAACATGTGCCTTGGCAAACAAACAAAATGGACACACTAATACAGAACGTTGGAACAAAATCTCAAATTTCAAGGAAATATGGAACCACATCTGGGCTCAAGCGGGCTGGAGGATGTGCACACTGCTATGCTAGTTTCAGAAACAGAAGGCTCAGAAAAAGAATAAACAAGAAGATGATGATAGATTTAAACTTAAAAGAAACACGGAAACTAAAAAGTAGCATCTCAAAGACACCACGCTTCCCATCCTATATTCCTACACAATGCGTCATGTGGTTCTCGCTGCTTGAAGCAAGCATTTCCAATGTACAATCGGCGTACGTAGCTGGTCCAGCGGTGGATAAAAATATCTAGATTGGATATCCGACAGTGGCAGCAATACATACCATACGCCTGCTAATTTATTTATTGCATACACTGTTCAACAGGTAAGATACCCAATTACAGAACAGGAATAAAGGCATACAAAGCATTAATTACATAATATACAACAACATAGAAAGAAAGTAAAATGAAGAAAAAAATTACTTAAATGTACGAACTATGAATAACTAATGATACGAAGAAAGAGAAAAAAATAACATGGGAAATGTTTAAATATAAAAACTATATATACATATTGCTGTATGTTCACACTGTGGAACACTACCTAAGTGTCGTGTTTGAAATCATAAATAAAATTCACAAATTTGTATGTATTTTAGGAATTAATCATAACAGTTTTACTTTAACGGATCATACAGAAGCAGGAATATCTGTGGTTTATTTAATTGATTCAAGTTCACTTATTCTCAGCGAGTAGGATGCAGAGAATGAAACTTGATATTGAATACGAAAAAAATATTTAAATAAACATAAAATGAAGTTATTTTAGTTTAACAAGGTTATTCTAAATAGTATATAATAAAACATGAACTTATAGAGAATCACAATCTCATTTAAAATGATTTAGAATGAAATTGGAAAACAAAAAAGTAAATTTTATAAAATCTGACATTCATGTCAAAACTTAGGGCTGAAAATCATAAATTGTGTAGAAACACTGTAAATCTACACAAAATGAATATTAGATGAAAGACTATTAACAGTAGTTGCAGTGCAGCGTAATTAATTTAGAAATAGTAAGTCCATAGAATACAAAACACTGAATGACATTTTAAGTTTTCAGATATTTTCAAATATCATTGCAGAAAGGTGTTTTGTAAATGATATTTCACATCATGCAGAAAGAAAGGACTAATAGTATGATGTTAAATGTTTGTTGGCGTATCAATTTTTTGTTTTAGTTTATAATATCAGTATTCTGTCAGTATGTAAAACTGCAGTACGTTTTTAACTACTAGCATTTTGTGTTTATCATTGCTATTCATCTAAATGTATGAATTAGTATTTATTTGAGATTGGAATTGTTAATTGTAGTTATAAGTAGATTTTAAAAGGTATTTGTAATATGTCAATATATTTCGAGTAATTACAATTATTCACTTAATCCTGAAAAGTAGAATAAGAAATTCATCAGGAAAATTAAAGAATTAAAAACAGTATTCAATTAAGGTAAAGAACAAACAAAACTGAATAGTTTAAATTTTAAATTAAAATTAAATTTTGAAATATTAGATCAAAATAGAAAAAAACAATTGAAATATTGGAAATTAACCCATTGAAACGACTAAAAATAACAAATCAGTTGATCATACACCGCTGAACAGCGAGCTGCGAAAAATATTCATCCAAGAATAAATAAATAAATTGAAAAGAAAAGAAAAGTGGTGAATAATTTGAAGGTTAGGATATTACAATCCAGATATATTGATATCAAGAATAAATTGTAAAGGTTGATTAAATATAAGAAGTGAGTATACTTTGAAAGTATTAAAAAGTAGATTATCCGGAAAGCAGATTTAGAAGTATTTGTTAATTCAGTTAGCAAATTTATATGGTGAAGAAATTTCAAACGTCAATCAAGTGATAGAAATATTTCAAGGAAATCTTGAAAATAAATTGGAGGTTATAAACAAACGTCAATCCAGAAAAGAAGAAGAAGAAGCCTTGAGAGGTTTAAAAAGTCAGTCAAGTGAGATTTTATTTCAAGGATCATAATAACCAGTTAGAGGTTATAATTTAATATTACTCGACTCGAAAGAAAGACAAGGTAAAGCTTTACAATATCAGAAATCCATGGTACATATTTATTTTTAAATAAAGGCCATATTTATCATTTTAGTTAAGTTAGATTTTGTTATTTAAATTTGTTAATTACATTCCAAGTTCAAATTTGTTAATAAATTAATACTTTGTTCGTTCAATACTGAGTTTGATTTATTTAGATTGTTATCTTGATCGATGAGCATTTATTGAACCGACTTCGTTGGACCCTGAGTAAGAGTCATTCTATAGATTGTAGATGGTCATGCTAATGGTGTTCTATAGTCTATAATATTAACAGCTTTTAAGAAACTGTTTGGCGCTCAATAAAATCATTTCAATTTACTTTCAAAAAGTAATTTCGAACGTATAAAAAATAAAATAGATAGCAGAATATAGAACATTTATGGCTTGTTAACGTGGAGCGATCAGGAAAGCGATTAAATAAATACAACTTGAGAATAGTTTATCATTTCAAGCATAAATTTGAAAGATAATAGATCAAATAACTTATTTGGATAGTTTTGACAACAAGGCATTGTCAATTTCAAAACAAATATAATTTATATGAGGTTAAAGTCAGGTAAGACAACAATGAATCAAGAAGAAACTACACCAGGTACATCCACAGTTCCACAAACACAAGTTGGTGACACAAACACACAACTAGATACAAACATGTTCCAGAAACTCATGGAAATGATGGGTGGAATGAAGGAACAAATGGTACAAAATAACCAAACTTTGAAGGTACAGATGAATCAAAATAACCAAACTTTAAAAGAAGACATTAGTCAAAATAACCAGCGACTAGAAGAAAAAATTGGCAACATAAATACACAAATTGGCAACATAAATGTACAAATGGGTCAAAGTATGCAAAAGCTGGAAGAAAGCAATACAGAAGTAAGAAATAAGATTGAAAATCTAGAGAGTAAATGGGAGCGAATGGGAGAGTCAGGTAATGAAGAAATAGGTATTAAGGTAAATGAGGCAGCAAAGGAAATAAGAGAGGAAGTAGTAACTATGTTTGAAGATGGAATGACTGCAGTAGATAACAGAATGCAGAAACAAGAAGATAAATACGATAAGAAAATAAAAGAACAGGATAGCAAGATAGAACAGAACACGAAGTTGTTGAAGGATACCACACGTACACAATTAACACAATTACCCACACATACTTACACATGCAACAAAACACCATTTTATTTTTACGGAGATAACCGTATACACCCTAAAATTTTCATTTCACGTTTGAAACAACACATGGAAACACAACACGTAAATGCAAACCTAAAAGCAAACATACAAGACATGTTAAAGGGAGAAGCGGAAATCTGGTACTCAGTTATAATGGACAGGTTTGAGACTATAGAGGAATTTGAAGCTCTAGTCTTAAAACAATATTGGAGTGATTACACTCAGTTGAAAATAAGACAAGACCTATTTTATGGTAACTATGTAGAAAATAAAGGTATTCCTAGGGAAAATTATATACTTAGAAAAGTATACAATATTAGACATCTAGAACCAAAATTCACAGAAAGTGAAATGGTCAGATATTTAGCTAGGCATTTTTCAGGGGATATCCAGAATGTTATTATTACGCAAAGAATTGCAAAGTTAGATGATTTAATTGATTATTTAAGAGAATTAGATGATTATCATCAGAGTTTTGATAGGAAGTCTAGTCAGAATAGGGAAAATAATAGTAGATATTATAATAAGTGGGGTTATGATCAGAATAGGAATGAAAATGATAGAAGAGAAAGGCAAGGTTATGGTCAATATAAATATGACAGTTATAGGAATGAAAAGCAGGGTTTTGAGAAACGTCATTATGATAATGATTGCAGAGAGAGAGGGGGTTATGTTAAAAATAATGAGTCATATGCACAAATGGCTAATATCAATATTCAAAAGGGAAATAGAGTAGATGAAAACACGCACTCTAATATAAATAAAATAGAAACAGCACAAGTAAATGATAGGAATAGAAATCAGGATTTTTAGATAAACTTGTTTTAAATGTAGGTAATAATTGTAAAAAAATAGGCGACTGTATAGAAAATGATGTTATATTGGGAGACGACATCTTATCAGGAAAAAAGGCAAATATTGTATTAGGAGAAAGAATCCTAAAAATAGAAGGTGAAAGAATACCTTTCTGTAGTGTTAATGAATTGAATGGCAAAGGTGCCGAAATAGTTAATGAATTGAATGGCAAAGGTGCCGAAATAGTTAATGAATTGAATGGCAATGATGCCGAAATAATTAATGTATCAAATGGCATAGAGTCCAATAATGATAATGAATTTTGCGGTGAGCATATAGTGGGAACCACATGTGTTCAAATAAATAATGATAAGAAGCCTGAAACCTTTCTGATAAGTCGTTACTCCAAATATAATAAAATTTTTAAAAATTTGTCTCAAAAATACAAAAATTCAATTGATTATGAACCTACAATAGCAAAGGGCTATGCGCAACAACTTGAAGTAGGTAATATTTTAAATGAAAACGAAAACGTTTTAAACTATAATAAGGAAGAATCATTACCGGGAAGTTGTCACATGGGGATAAATTATCCATATGATCCAGGATAGATTACTTTTAAGTTATCCAAATGATCCTGAGTAGATCAATTTTAAATTGTAAATAAACTTTGACAGTGTGAATGTCACATCATGTTGTTAAAACTAACAAAATTTTCACATGTCAAAATTCTATTAGTTTAGGGGGTTTTATGCTGTATATTCACACTGTGGAACACTACCTAAGTGTCGTGTTTGAAATCATAAATAAAATTCACAAATTTGTATGTATTTTAGGAATTAATCATAACAGTTTTACTTTAACGGATCATACAGAAGCAGGAATATCTGTGGTTTATTTAATTGATTCAAGTTCACTTATTCTCAGCGAGTAGGATGCAGAGAATGAAACTTGATATTGAATACGAAAAAAATATTTAAATAAACATAAAATGAAGTTATTTTAGTTTAACAAGGTTATTCTAAATAGTATATAATAAAACATGAACTTATAGAGAATCACAATCTCATTTAAAATGATTTAGAATGAAATTGGAAAACAAAAAAGTAAATTTTATAAAATCTGACATTCATGTCAAAACTTAGGGCTGAAAATCATAAATTGTGTAGAAACACTGTAAATCTACACAAAATGAATATTAGATGAAAGACTATTAACAGTAGTTGCAGTGCAGCGTAATTAATTTAGAAATAGTAAGTCCATAGAATACAAAACACTGAATAACATTTTAAGTTTTCAGATATTTTCAAATATCATTGCAGAAAGGTGTTTTGTAAATGATATTTCACATCATGCAGAAAGAAAGGACTAATAGTATGATGTTAAATGTTTGTTGGCGTATCAATTTTTTGTTTTAGTTTATAATATCAGTATTCTGTCAGTATGTAAAACTGCAGTACGTTTTTAACTACTAGCATTTTGTGTTTATCATTGCTATTCATCTAAATGTATGAATTAGTATTTATTTGAGATTGGAATTGTTAATTGTAGTTATAAGTAGATTTTAAAAGGTATTTGTAATATGTCAATATATTTCGAGTAATTACAATTATTCACTTAATCCTGAAAAGTAGAATAAGAAATTCATCAGGAAAATTAAAGAATTAAAAACAGTATTCAATTAAGGTAAAGAACAAACAAAACTGAATAGTTTAAATTTTAAATTAAAATTAAATTTTGAAATATTAGATCAAAATAGAAAAAAACAATTGAAATATTGGAAATTAACCCATTGAAACGACTAAAAATAACAAATCAGTTGATCATACACCGCTGAACAGCGAGCTGCGAAAAATATTCATCCAAGAATAAATAAATAAATTGAAAAGAAAAGAAAAGTGGTGAATAATTTGAAGGTTAGGATATTACAATCCAGATATATTGATATCAAGAATAAATTGTAAAAGTTGATTAAATATAAGAAGTGAGTATACTTTGAAAGTATTAAAAAGTAGATTATCCGGAAAGCAGATTTAGAAGTATTTGTTAATTCAGTTAGCAAATTTATATGGTGAAGAAATTTCAAACGTCAATCAAGTGATAGAAATATTTCAAGGAAATCTTGAAAATAAATTGGAGGTTATAAACAAACGTCAATCCAGAAAAGAAGAAGAAGAAGCCTTGAGAGGTTTAAAAAGTCAGTCAAGTGAGATTTTATTTCAAGGATCATAATAACCAGTTAGAGGTTATAATTTAATATTACTCGACTCGAAAGAAAGACAAGGTAAAGCTTTACAATATCAGAAATCCATGGTACATATTTATTTTTAAATAAAGGCCATATTTATCATTTTAGTTAAGTTAGATTTTGTTATTTAAATTTGTTAATTACATTCCAAGTTCAAATTTGTTAATAAATTAATACTTTGTTCGTTCAATACTGAGTTTGATTTATTTAGATTGTTATCTTGATCGATGAGCATTTATTGAACCGACTTCGTTGGACCCTGAGTAAGAGTCATTCTATAGATTGTAGATGGTCATGCTAATGGTGTTCTATAGTCTATAATATTAACAGCTTTTAAGAAACTGTTTGGCGCTCAATAAAATCATTTCAATTTACTTTCAAAAAGTAATTTCGAACGTATAAAAAATAAAATAGATAGCAGAATATAGAACAATATATACACATATGTGATTCAAAGCAAATTAAGAAAAACAAAGACACTCACTGGTTATTTAATTTAGAACATTTTGTTTTATGTCACTAAGGCTGCAATTAAAAATATCGAAGTCGTTACATAATTTGTTAGAAGTACTGCAAATCGTATATAAAGGTGAATTATTTAGTACGTTGGTACGCGGCGTAGGTAAATAGAACACTTGGTGATTACGAGAGGTTAATCTGGGAACGTGAAAATTAAGCTTACTAATTATTTCGGGTGCGTCAAAATCATTGTGTAGTAATTTAAACAAAAATACTTGAGAAAAGTACGTACGCCTATCCTCAAGAGTAGTCATAGAATATCTTTCAAGCAAGTTACTGTGCGGAAAACCAATCACTGGATAGGTACCGTCGGATTTGAACCACAGTAATTTAAGAAATCTACGTTGAACTGCCTCCAAGTTATTCTTGTGAACATCATAACTGGAACTCCAAATTAGTCAATAAATCAAAAATCAATGAATTTATACCACTTCAGCACTATTTCACAAACATCACAATTCATTTGTAAACGGGCAACACATCTATTTTTTAACTACTAGCACAACCGAGAATCTCCCGAGAACTTTAAATTACGAAGCAATAGTACCACTGCAAGGCGCCCACGTTGATAAATTTATGTCTGCAAGAAATGTAGTAGTAGTGTGGTAGTCTTTAATGCTTACAAATCTCCATATTACGGGCCTCACCATGCAAACGTATCCTCCATTCAAAAACTATATTTACAACCCTCGATATATAAATAATTGTTTAGAGCTTTTTACTTTCAAGTATAACCAAAATGTAGAATATCAGAAGAATTCAAAGGGAGATTATTTCCCTAGATATATTTTCTTATTTAATTTTTCACAGATTGCTTCTTCTATTGTTTACGAAATCCTATTACTATAACTATAAACAAACAATAAATAAATCACTTAAAACATTTCTATAGGCATCAATTCATATTGACTTAATTTTCAATCTCATTTCGATGAATTTCTGGTCCTATTGATCGCAAAGAGCTCCAATTGTCCGCCTTTTTCATTATGTAGTGTAATAAAGAATGCCCTATATATTTTCGGACTCCGAGGAATGAAAAGATTAAAAAGAGCAAATTATAAGAGGATTCATTTTTATGCGATATTTCCACTTTTAGACAAATTACGAACCGCTATGTCTCAAACTATTATGATATATATATATTATATTTAATATAAACCATATCTGCTCTTATTTTCTTCGAGAAAACTGTAATGAAACTGTTTTTCTCGATAATCTCCATAATTTCGAAAACATAATATGAAAGTGAAACAAAGTGCCGCTTTTAAGTTTTGGTTATGATGTTCCCCTCTGAATTCGTTTTTACAAAATAAAATTAACATTTAAATGCTTCCAAAAATACAGTCTAAATATAATGAACGTATTACTTGGAATTACTTGGAACATCGAGATTTGAAATTTCAGCGAAAAAAAAAATATTTCTGTCTGTCTGTCTGTCTGTAACTTTGTTCGTCCGCACGTTTTCTCCGGAACGGTTTAAGACATTGACTTGTTTTGTACACATATATTATTATATCATAACGAGATCTGGAACTATATTGATCTTGAACATATCCGTTGAAGGGTTGGGGGCTGAAATAGGGGTAAATAGGGGAAAATAAATAAAGCAAGCTGGTAAGAGTACAGAAACTTGATATTCGGTGTATGTACTAGAAGCTAAGGCATCAGATTTTTTCTTAACATTTTTCAATCCACCACCACCACTACTCCATTATTAAAGGGGTTGATAAAATAAAATTGAGATATTCACTTGAAATTTAATACACGTAGGTATTATAACATCTGGCACTAGATTATATTTTAAGATAAATAAAATTGAGATATTGACTTGAAATTTGGTACACGTATATATTATAACGACATCTGGAACTAGATTATATTTTGAAACGGTTCCGTTGAAGAGTTGGGGGTTGATAAAATAAAATTGAGATTTCACTTGAAATTTGGTATACGTATATATTGGAATGACATCTGGAACCAGATTGTGTTTTGGGATTATTTCGTTGAAGGGTTGGGGGTTAAATAGGGGAAATAGGGAAAAATAAGTAAAGCAAGCTGGTAAGAGTACAGAAACTTGATATTCTGTGTTTGTACTAGAAGCCAAGACCTCAGATTTTTTTATAATATTTCTCAACCCCCCCCACTAGCCCTACTTAATTATTGAAGGTGTTAATAAAATAAAATTGGGATATTGACTTGAAATTTGGTACACGTATATATTATAGCGACATCTGGAAATAGATTATATTTTGAAACAGTTCCTTTGAAGGGTTGGGGGTTAACTAGGGGTAAATAGGGAAAAATAAGTAAAGAAAGCTGGTAAAAGTACAAAAACTTGGGATTTGGTGTATATACTAGAAACCAAGCCTTCAGATTTCCCTTTAATATTTTCAACCAATAATTTCCACATACCAGAGTGCAAATATATTCAAGATGTTTCCTTTGTAATGACTTGGACGAGAAATCTGGATTTTTTGTGACGATTTATTTCCTTGGGGATTGCTTTATTAGCAAGTATACCACATTTAGTTCACAAGTTAATAAATATTCATATTTTTTAAATAAGGCAGGAAAGCATGTTTTAGTTATGGAGAATTATTACTTTTCTCATTCTAAATTGAAATAATTTATTGATTGATTTGCTAGAGTAAGGTGGGCATTGCTGCCACTTCCGGGCATAAATTGAAATAATTTCGCACTTAGTCGAACAAAACTGTGCTTTTTTCTTCGACTGTTTCTTGTGAGAATACATTCTACATACCATCATGAAGTTACAAAAAATTGTTATACAATATGAAATGTGAGTTTTAATTTTGTAAAACATATTTCTGTATTACTTTTACTTTAGTATCTCAGGTTTCAACTGCTGCGTCAGCCCGCAAGAAAGTCAAATCCTTTGTAAATAAATTTTGAATTAAAAATGGGTTCAAATCTGATCCATCATTTTTTATTTTTTGCAAATAAAAATTAATTTTACACAAGCAAAAATTACTAAAATATTAATATATGTTTTTTAATGAAATTTGGTAAAAAAAATTAAATTATACTGCTTACCATTTTCTCTAAAAAACCGTACTTTCGAGAGAACTTTGCAGCATCATGAGAGACTGCAGTTTAGCCATACTATAAGTATAATTATATGCAAATGCAACTTCCTGGAACTGTAAAAGCTCTATAACAATAGAAACAAATGAAAATATATTACCAGAAAATACTAGTAATTACTAGTATTTTCTGGTAATATATTTTCATTTGTTTCCATACTATAAGTATTAAGTAGTATACAAAAATGCACCAAAGATAATTTTAAAATAACATAGGCATAAAAAAACAAAAAATGTTCGGCTCCAAGGACTAAACCTATCATGCTATAAGTATTTTTGGGTGCTGAAACCGAATTTTTTGACAATAAAAACCGGAATTTACTCGAAATCTACGCGGTAGAAAATTTTTTAAATTGAAAATTCGGTTTCAGCATACAAAAATACTTAAGACAAGATAAGTTTAGTTCTTGGAGCAGCCTTTTTTTTGTAACCCTGCGTAGTGGAATTTAATTCTTATAATCGTTGTAATGTCCGTTCGAAGACCTACAATTTAAGAAAGAAAAATAAAATTGCATTCATGAGGCACCAAGTTTTTTCGGAAATCTCTAGAGAGAATAATAAGTATTTTTAATTGAAATTTTCCATGCAGTTTACATCCATAAAACCGATAATTTTACCAAGGAGACATTTAATAATTTCAACGGTTATTTTCTGAGAAAAAAAACAAAAGGGCTTATTTTCATTAGCATTTGAAAATCTTATGAATTTTCTTACCTCATAGGACGAATAGAATTTGGGTTATAAAAAAAACGAAAACTTCATATTCAAAGTTAAAAGTTAATTTCAAAAAAACGCTTTCCTCCTAAAACTTCTTTGTTCAATCTTGAGACACTTAACAGAACAAATTTTTAACTGGGTGCAATCTTTCGATAAAAATGCATTACAAAAATGCAATTTACAGGAAGACATGAAAACAACTTTAGAATAATGGTAAAAAATTATTATTTTTGTTTGAAATTTTCCAAGGTAGTTTAGTTCACGGAAATTAGCAAACAAAAGAAGGAAACCTGGACAAATTAGTAAAAATCTGAATATTGCGCAGACGTTCTTTGAAATGTCCCAAATCCTAATCCACAAAGATTCCACTATGGCTACCCAAGATATTGAAGGTCAAAGTTTTTTGTAAATATCTCATGCCCTATGCATAATCAAAAAGAACATTGCAAACAAATTTAAATTTTCGACTCTCCGCAAAAACACAATTTTGCAACTTAAACAAATGTAAATATCTCGGTGGATTTTGCATAAAATGTATTGCAACCAACGACAATTTACGGGTGGAAAGAGAGTGTAAATGGACTACTCACAATTGCGACTTCAAGCCCCCTTATACAACCATCTATTGCACAAGTTATTGCTTGCAAATGCATGAAAGGTTGTACAGGTAACCGTAGCTGTAAAAAGCAAGGTGCATGTGTCAAAATTGCTTGGGCGTCAATGGGCTTGTTCCATGATATTCTTTTTATATGGTTTTTATACTTCTTCATATAGAACTCGATATTCTCATTATACACTTAAAATTTCGTATTATTAACTTTTTCCGTTTTCGAGATATAAGGAGTTGAAATTAGTAATAGTTGCAAAAACCGAGCGCTCACTATACGCAAGTGACGTAAGAAAAATGGCTTTCTGGGACCTTTCAAATTTAACCTGAAAAGTCGAAAAACATGGAATTTTTAAACGCTGGTAACTAAATAGAGTGGAAGTTCGTTCTATGTGTCTACGGAAAGGAGAAGGTCGGCGATGAATTATAATCGTAAATTGCAGAGTCGAAGTCGAAAATTCGTTCTGGCAGGAGCGAGCGAAAATTGTAATTTTTTGACATTTCACCAAATTGTACTCCCCTACTGTCAAGTAGTAAGCAAAACAAACAATACTTCGAAATCATTTATAATTATAACCAATAAGGAGCATCAAGTCCATTGAGATCGCCGAGTCTATGCGTATAGTGACGTAGCGCCTGGCCACGCCCCATTTTCGTGAGATGGAAATTTGTAATACTTTTTAAGATACTAAACGTGCGAATAAGATTCTGATTTTTGCAGATCCATTAATTTATACTTGCACTTTCGATTAATGAAATAAAAAAATGTGGAACAAGCCCATTGTTCTAATATTAAAGAAATTCCATTGCTTTTAGATGGCGCTGACAAAACAGCTGAAGATGTTGATCTCGACACACATATTAGTGTACATTTAATAGATGTAACGCAGGAAAATGTGGAAAGGATTGGAATTATTGACGAAACTAATGACGATGATGACATTGTTTGTCTGAACGCAGAAGTCCGAGACAGGAAATCAACCTAAAGAAAAAAAATGAGGACAGAATATAAACTTTATTTTATATATTCGATAAATTAAAATTAAAAACATCAATCTAGCTGCTCCTGTAGTTAAGAAAAAGAGAAATATATCTGCCGCCCCGGAGAAACTCTCCAAATACACCGCCCGCAGTGAAGGGGGGATCTGGCTACTGACATCAGCGCAAGCACAAAAGATCCAATTTTCTCGATTTTCTTTCCATGATCCGTTTATAGGTATAGATATGGCACTTTTTGTAAGTGACAACACATACTATGAAGTATATACAGTTAAATTTTAAAGGCAAGATATTTTTAACTTTCGCCGTGAACGCGAGAAACGTAAATTGTTCATATCTCGGCTTCAGAGCTTCGTAGAACAGACTTTTTTTTTACTTCGTGTTTTTTGTATGACGATTCAAATGTCGTTGGTTGCAATAAATTTTATGCAAAATCCATCGAGATATTTAGACGACCTCTACAAGCGAAGATATAATCAAAAAACTATGTTGCAATATAATTTTTTTTAAATAAAGTTAAATAACACTTGAAGCCCCCATTTTGAGTGGTCAGTACTATATTTCTCGGATTACTGGGGAAATTCAGTAAGGGATAGGTCAATTTTTAGGTAGTCCCAAAACATTCCGTAATATTTTCCTAATTTCCCCGAATTACATTGAGTGAAACTTTACTCAAGTTACCATATATCATAGAAATTGTATTTCCACAATAAAATCACTACCCACAACAATCATTGCAATATTTCACGCATTTATTCGACTAACTAAAACCACATTATTGGTTCATGGATCTTGTAAAATAACCAGCAGCAAATATTTCAAATTATTCATTCGGTTCACGACGTTTTAAAGTCAGCTTGTGATGGTTTTGGCACAGTGCTAAAATTAAATTTGCAATATTTATGTTAATCTTCAAAGAACTTGTTGCCAGCTGGGTATATACTAAATCTGGCTGAATTGAATTCAATTGTTTATTTAGTGTTACGAGATGCAGAGTATTTACATGTTACAGTTTAGAAATCTTAAAACATATAAAATAAATCACAGTAAATGGAATATTTGTATATTAGAATCTTCAAATGTACACAATAACAGGACTTCGTGATTAGTCCAGTAAACGGGGGGTTTCACCTCTAACTTAAGTGTTAGATAAAGGATTTTGATGAAAGCTTGTGCAATGTGTTTGTAACGAAGTTAGTAAAAATTTGAAAAGAAAAATGGAGCAGGAAATGATCGGAAGAGGTGGAAATACCCCTTTTATCATGGGTTCCGTAACTTGTAGAATTAGGTCAAAAATGAACAAAAAAACGATGTGTTTACCTATTCTGGCCCATAATAAAATGTTTTTACTCAGGTGAAGTTTTTCTAGAAATGTTTGTTCTTCGAGATACGGCCATTCAAAAATTCCGAAAAGTGGGGAAGGGAAATGTAAAAGTTGAAACAGAAATCAGAAAAATCGCAAGTAAATATATCTTTGAAATACAAGACCTTTTTTGTTTGCAGCTTTTCTGTAAAGTATGTCTTCACCGAGTTTTCCTGAATAACATGAGAAACTACCCTTTTTTGAAATTGCAGCGCTTTAAAAACATATAATTGAAAATTTTGAAAAAATTCAGACGTATGCATTGAGGCCTTCTAATCATTTTTTGTTTCTTTTTTCAACTTTTTTATTATCGTAATTACAAACAAATTGCCCAAGGTTTCATCAAGATCCATTCACTAGCACTCAAGTTAGAGATTTTTAGTCATTTTAGCGCTCCGTTGACTAGACTATATCTAAATTATTGGCAACAACCTAAGATACATAACAGAAGTATTATTTTCTCTAGTACACCTCGTATCAATAAATATATTCTGAGTATATTTGTGTATATTGTGTTTTTAGTGGGGTCTCTTATATCTTCGTCTTCTCCTTCTTATTCGGAACGTCTTTTATGATCAATAACATCACAAATATTTATTAGTGACAAGTAAACATAAGATATGACCTTCAGTTGTCATTTTCAAAATAAAAGTAATATTAAAGCAGATTTAAATGACAAGTAGACGAAATTCCATAGTGCATTCTTAATACTAAAAGCAATCAAAAACAAATACAATACATTTTTTTTAAACTGAACCGTATTTAAAAAATTGGTCACTAAAAATCATGAAATGAAATTTCACCATCACTCAGTGTATCGAAAATTATTACATAATACCGATATTGAGATCGGTTAAAAGTACGTTCTATTTTGTTATTGATTAATTTTCACACCCACTTCAATATCAATATTTTTTTAACCCTCTTTAGTTGCCTGTTATATAATTTCTACAAAGTGAAAAAAAATATTTGTCGTATTGAACTTTCACGCCTTGTCATCATACTCCTTATCAGAGAATTCATATATGCCATATACTCAATTTCATGTAAATCTGAAAAAGTTTTATAATTATGGCAGCCCTATTGGATTCACCATTTTCAATTTTTCGCAGAATACCTAACTACCAATTTCAATAAGATACCAATTAATTTAGTTTCAGTTATCACCTTATACTAGACATGGATTGATGAAACTAATATGAGACCACAGCCAAGTCATACCATACAGTTTGTAAAAGGTATCGCTTATGCCATTCCAAAGTAATGATTAAACAAACATAAGAAACATACACACGGAATTGAGAACCTCTTATTTTTATTAAATGCAGTTTAAATAAACAGTCCGAATCAACTTGGACAAACTTTCCCATAGCAGTAGGCTAAATCTGCTCGACTATATATTCTACTTCCACATCCACGTAATGGATTGGAAGAATATAGCAATCGTAACAAAATTAAAAATTTTAAAAAATTTTTGTTTTTGAAATAGGTTTAGAATGTCATAAAACGTCGAGATTATAAATTAGAGTGAAAACAATTTCTGTCTGTCTGTCAGACTGTCGGTCGGTCTGTCGGTAACTTTTTTTGTACGCACGTTTTCTTAGCAACAGTTTAGAACATTGACGTCAAATTTGGTACACATATGTTCCATGATAAGATCTGGAACTAGACTACATTTGCGCTGATTGAAGGGTTGGGGGTTAAATAGGGGTGAATAAGGAGAAATAAGTAAAGTAAACTGGTAAGAGCACAGCAACTTGAGATTTGGTGTATATACTAGAAGCCAAGACCTCATATTTTTTTATAATATTTTCACCCCCCTTTCACTACCCCCTCTACATAATTAAATGGTTTAATGAAGTAAAATTGAGATATTCACTTGAAATTTGGTACACGTGTGTATTATAACGACATTTGGAAATAGAATCCGTTAAAGGAGCGGGGGGTAAGTTGGAGTAAATAGGGGAAAATAAGTAAAGCAAGCTGGCAGGAGTACAGAAATTCGGGATTTGGTGCATATACTAAAAGCCAAAGCCTCAGATTTTTTAATAATATTTTTCAATCCTTAGCACCATACATAAATAACCAATTAATAGGAGTCCAGAACCATCATTTTCAAAAGCCTTTATATAACTTGCTGTGTATGTTAGTATGTGTGGGTCAAATCTTGCAATCAAAATGGATCCTGGAGGGTAGTGTTCAATAGTGAAATCGGCGGCACTCGTAGAGATCCGAATTTAGATATGGCAGCGCACGGAAGTTACCTTGCTGTTCGGTAGCGTACAAATATGTACTTGACAGCTCTCGGAAATGTACTTGGTATACGGCAGCGTTCGGAAGTTGCCTTGGTGTTCGGCAACGTCCTAGTATCCATTCGGTAACGCTCGAAAATTGCTTTGGTATTCGGTAGCACCTGGCGAGGCTTGGCTGGCATTCAATAATGCCCTTTTATTAAAATTCTAGGACCTATTATACAAGACACATACATACTAGAGTGCAAGATGTTTTCGTTTAGAGAGACTTAAATGGGAAGTCTGGATGTGGAAGTAATGATTCCTTAGGCAGTGGTTTTGTAATAACATATTTAATATCGACCTATTTTCGTGACTAAGGCTAATTACCGAACATCTTCTTTGTCGGAGACTGGTGTTTTTTGCTTGTCTACTCTTTAGTAGAAAAAGGTTACTTTACCCTAAGAATGACGTATCCACTACGCAATCCTTGCCTAATATTAGATAGCCCCTGCGTTTACGCTGATGTACATGCCGCTTGAAGCTCTATCTCCAAAAAAGGGTAATGGACGACACACCTCATTACTAACGCGAGAGAATGGGCCGAGCGGAATCATAAGGAGGTGGAATATCACCTCACGCAGGCCGTGACGGCATGGGTGATTTGCAGAATACCTATTTCATTTTAATAAGATTGACAACCGGAAATGCATATACTGTAGTGAAAATGCTGCAGTCTGAGGAGAACTGGCAGAAGATCGAGGCTGGTATCAGCAGCATCAAGAAACGGAAAGAGGATGTTGAAAGGGAAATGAGTTGAAACCCTTAAGATGAAAACAACAGCTCTTTTATTAGAATGGCCCGCTGATTTGATGCAGTAGGAAACACCGAAAAGGGGACGAGTTTTTGCCGCTTAAAATCTGGCACCCCTTATTGCCGGGGTGTCGTTTTGAACATTTTCCCTCCTCAAAAAAAGGCCGCTTGAAGCTGAGGCGAGGTCGCTGTACTTCCCTGGAAGTTGTCCATCCAAGTACTAACCGTAAATGTTGTTGCTTAACTACATATATCGAGATACGTACATACTGAAGACGGGGTTTCGCTCTCTCTTGCCGATCTAATTAGCGCTTTTCATTTCAGGAAAATCTACAAAGGGGTGTGAACTCTAAGTGGAATTCAAAACAGAAGGGAGACGACATGCGACCGACGACAGACGTAGACGTAGACGATAAAAGACAGACGACAGGTGAAAAGCAACAGACATATATTTCTATAGAAGATATTTTTGTGAATTCAAAGGATTTAGCAACCTGTAATGTCATCAAAAACTCAAAATCGTATTTTGCGCGAACATAATGTCGGCTCAATGGCGGCGCAGTTCTAAGATTTTTGGGTTACTACCATGAGTTGGAATCCTGGCCGGGGTATGGATAGTAAAGTTAACGTCGTTCTTAATGTGTCACCTGGACGGTAGCAGTAGGCTAACCCCTTTTGAGTGGCACAACATGCCTAGTCGCTGTTGCCTGTCCTAAGATCGAGTCACAGCTGCGGTAGATGGCAATGTCGCAATGAATGGTTGTTGTGTTGATGTCTGTGTGCACGTGTCCTAGTTGAGTGAAATAGCAACAGCAAAACTACGCTAGGGCGTTCGATAAGATTATTCAAAAAATGAAAAATAGTAATAATAATAATAATAATAATAATTCCCCTTTATGTCGTGAATGGGAGAGTTAATCTAAACGTTAGTCTCCTTGTCGATCGGCTCTTCTACTACCTCTAATATAAAAATCAAGTTATACAATTAGTGGGTAGTTTCTCGTCTTTTCTTATTAAATGTTGGATATTAAGTGCATGAAAGTTATCTGTTGAATATCTAAAATAACTTTTTCCTGTAAATGTAAATGCGTACAAAAAATATTATGCTTAATTTATACGTTATTCTTAATTGTAGTTAGTTTTTCTTTCTTTCTAACCTTCATATTATTACTCATTTATTCATGCGTACGGCTCTCGGTCCGTCACATCGGCTTACCTCCTAAATGCCTCAGGTCTCTGGCGTGGGTTTTGGCCCATATAAGTAGGGATTGTTTGAAATATCTGAATAAAAGGATTTCAAAAATATTTTTTGTTGTGATTTGCTGCTTTGTCTTGGTATATTAATTTTTACTGTATTCTCCCTATACTTTCAAAAGTGCTGGATCAGTAATTTAAGGAAAACAAATTAAAGGAAATCATAACGAAATTTCTGTTACTAGTAATATTTAACTTATTACTAAAGTTAGTAAATAGTGCTTAAATGGATGATCTCGTATGTTGTCGATTTCTCCTACATTCCTACACTGATTTAAATCGTGTTTTCGCATTCTTTTAGAAAATAGTTTTTCCTAAAAGCCCGTAAAAAAGTGGTTTAAATCGGTTTAGGAGAAATCGACGAAATACGATGTCATACTCCTCCAGGAGTAAATATAATCATTATCTCTCCCTCAATATTGTTGATTTTTAGGAAGAAAAGCTATGCAGACTATCCACTCTTGCCTCCAAATCGCATATTTTTAAAAACAATAAGCTCTATATTCATTAAACTGAACTAACTACCACATATAAAGTTAAACGAATCTTAATTTATTAGCATAAGCTTCTACTTGCGTACCTAATTTACAACAAAATTACCTTTTCTATTTTTAGATATTTCTAAGGAAGTAGAAGGTTCTGAATCAGTAGAAATTTGCGTAGTGGTAGATACTTCTGTAAATTAAAGAAATGTACGTTACATATTGTTCAACAGAGTATAGAGTCGGATGTCTTTAGAAATCTCATATGTCTATGTAGGAACATTTTTCAGGGGATACATAAAACTGTACTTTATTCATATAATTAGTATTTAATCATACAAGATTTCTATTATTAATATTGTCTAAATATCGATTGAGGAACTCTCTCAATTTTATTCCCCTTGGAACTTTCTACCACGTATAATATTTGAAATCGTCTCACTCAAGAACCCATAAAAACTATTGTGGTAGATGTCATAAGAACGTTTTAGATCTTGGTTTCTAGTATATGCACCAAATTCGAAGTTTCTAGGCTCTTGCTAGCTAGCTTTGCTACATATGTGTACAAAATTTCAAGTCAATATCATAAACCGTTCCAGAGAAAAAGTTACAAACAGACAGACCGACCGACAGACAGACACATAATTTTTAACATTGGAAATGTTTACGTTTTCGTATATGGGGTAGAGTTAGCAGTTTTTCGTCAAGGTCAAAAGACGGCGGTGTCGCGGCACAGTAGAGAGAAGATCAGTAGTCTCACTTACTCTTGAGATTTGTTGTAATCGATTTTATTTTTTAGGAATCCACTGCGCATCCGATATTTGTACGCTCATCTACATATACACTGCTCGAGCTAGAAAATGCTAATAAACTGGCCAACACTTACAATGACACTAAAATTATTTTTGTTCGAAGATATCCTTGGTAGATGATTTATTTTGCGATTGAATTTAATATTTACTGATTAATCAATAAGTAGCGAATTAAAATTTGACCTGCCTTTACTTAAATTTATTACATAACATCCGCGTCTGACACCACAGACTGAAAATGTATGACTTTATATCGCGCTACTTTCGATTAAGCTGCTGTGCTTGCCAATTACATTACCTATCGTGTCGGGAGATTACCTAAAAGTTGTACAGCGATGCTGAGGGTAGAACACAAAAGTGTACAGCTTGCTACAAATAGGTGCCTGCTTGCAAATAAATGATGTGTTAGAATTGCAACTAACTGATATAGGTTTTCTGTTGTACAAATTGAGTGACAATAATAATATCTCTTTATTTCAAAGTAATGTGTCGCGGGCGACTGAGACTATCATATGCAACGGGTGATATACGCAAATGTAATATGGGTTGCATATATCACAGGGGGTCAATTTACCAGTTTTCATTTAAGGCGGAAATACAGCGGTGTCGCGGTCGAGTGAGACTGCGCATATGCAACGGCTGATATACGCAAATGTAACATGGGTTGCATATATCACAGGGGGTTAAGTTACCAGTTTTCATTTAAGGTGGAAATACAGCGGTGTAGTGGATCGTGTAGTGGACGAGGCGAAGCCGAGTCCAGAAAAAGTTGAAAAAGTTGAAGAACTTTGTTTCATGTATGGTGCTATCATTTCCAATGTCCCGATGATTGCAAATATTGCGAAATTTGTGACTTTTTTGCTCAAATTTAAAATCTCCACTTTTCATGGCATTATAAATTTATTTATTTATTTATATTATGTAGAAGTAAATTGAAAAACATTCATTAATAGAAACCTCTTGTATCAAAATGACTATTAAATATCAGGAAAACAACGAGAACATACGCTTATTTGAACAAATTTATTTAATAAATTAACATTTCCTAAATTAATGTTTATGTTTCTAGCTAATAGAATTAGTCGTTGTTAATGTTACTTTGCATACTGTGTCACGTTATTTAATTTTCATATATGGGATATGTTCGCAGTTTGGTGCTATTAACACATGTTTACTTTGCAACTTTACCTTATGAAATATTTAATAATAATAGTTACATCCCATTTAAAGCGACTTTTACAAATGCGATGTTAGCCTAATAGTCCTGTGAAATTCATTTTAATTTGGTGGATTTAGGTTATGAATCATTTCATACTGTTTCACCTATAATATATTTAAGCGAGTCTGCCTGGGATTTTCCCAAGAAATGTCTATACCATTTGAGTTAGCCACGGATTCTTATAGGAAAAATGAACGAGATTTTCTTATGAAAAATTTGCCTAAACCGCGAGCTTTATGGTCAAATAATTGTTTAAACAAAATCTTTTTGGTTTTTATGTAATAAAATGAATACGGTTTGACGAATCCGAAAAAATCTAGTTTCAGTCAAATGATATTTTCAATGCGCGTCGTTTGGCGCCAGGCACAACTCATTTTGTCAACCGTTCATTTGTTATAGCCAAAATAAATGTCCTACTTAACAAATTGATTACTCCGAAACTAATGAGGTCTGGATTATTGTTTTTTTAAAAATACATGCCTTTTATACCAAAGAATTTACCATATTCTTTTTGGCGCGATATCTTCAATACTTTTTGATTGTTTAAACAATTAGCATAATTTATTAATTAGCAAATAACTTTTTTTTCAAATGTTTAATCGACTTCAAACCAACTTTAAACGATAAGTATTGACGTCGGGCATAACCCTCATGGAAGTCTGCACGAATACAACTTTTTGCTCTTGTTTATTTAAAGTTTAAATTAATTTTGCAAATTAACAAATGGAATATCTCGGCTCTGGGTAAGCGTGTCGAAATGGGATTTTGTGCATATGAAAGTGCTTGGTAAAAGGAAACTTTTGAGACTAAAAAGAAGTTGATCGGATAACCTGAACCGGAAATAAAAGTGATATTGCGGTAGAGGCTCCAACTTGTTTATTAACAACTTTTTGAACACGAGGTTCGATGCAAAGAAAAGCTAACAAGTTTTTCCATCAACCACAAATAGTTCTTCAAAAAATATTCAATGCCTGAAGAGTTATACGCGTTGTTGACCCTTAAAAAAATCTGTCCCGAAACTTGAAAATAGTAAGATTTGACGTGCAATGGAGTGGCAGGTTCGATCCTCGGTGTGGCAATTATTTTTTTTTTTTCATTAAATTCGCCTTTTTTCATGCAACTAAGTATTTTTCATGATAATAAATGTTTTTGCTTTCTGAGAAATTTTTTAAAAAGTCATAAATATATTCTTTGCAATTTTTATTAAATAAATGGCTATCTTGCAACAAACATATGATTGTTCTTGTCCAACGAGGATGTGTCGGTAGTTTTTGTTTTGTTTTACTACTTTTTGTGAAAGAGAAGGCTTGTTTTACTTTATTAGAGTGGGGTGCCTGTCGAACAAAGACCAAAAATAAAATGATGATGCCATTAAAACAGTTAAATCCTTTGATTATTTCTCATTTACAAGTAACAAAGTGTGTGTTTTTTCCATGAGACGTGAACTTTTTTTCATTATAAGAAAAAAGTGAAAAACAAATTTGCTTCCTTTTTATTTTTTATTTTTTTTCGACAGGCACCCCCCTCAAATAAAGTATTTCTCAGAAATTAAAGACATTTATTACCATAAAAAGTACTTGGCTACATGAGAAAAGAGAAAATTTGACGAAAAAAAATTTGCCCACACCGAGAATCGAACCCGCCACCCCATTGCGCGTCAAATCTTACCATTTTCACGTAGCGGGAGAGATTTTTTTTAAGAGTCAAGAACGCGTACTTATATCTGTTCAGGAATTATTTTTTGTAAAACTTTTTTTCATTTGCACCAAATCTCATGTCCAAAACGTTGTTAATAGACAAATTAGAGCCTCTCACGCAATCTCACTTTTATTTCCGGTTCCGGTTGTCCGATCAAGTTCTTTCTGGTTTCAAAATTTTCCTTTTGCAAAGTACTTTCATACGCATAAAATTCGATTTCGATACGCCTACCCATCAATATTTATCATTTAAAGTTGGTTTGAAGTCGATCAAGCTTTCGAAAAAAAGTTATTTGCTAATTAACAAATTATGCCAATTGTTTAAACAATCAAAAAGTACTGAAGATATCGGGCATAAAGATATGGTATGTTCTTTGGTATAAAAGGCATGTATTTTGAAGGAAAAAATTTGTTAGTTAAGACGTTTATTTGTTTAAACAATTATTTGACCATGAAGCTCGTCGTTTAAGAAAATTTTTCATAAGAAAGCGGAATTTTTCCTATAAGAATCCGTTGCAAACTCAAATGGTATACAAAATTTGTAAAATCACCTCTTTTTTACCCCAGGCAGACTCGCCTTATTCTTGACCCAACCTTTTCATATTTTTAAAAATACAAACACATATTTCAAAAATAAGTAGAAATGCTACGGTTAAGATTTTATGAGTACCTACTTACTAGAAATGTTCGCGATATAAGGTAATACATATTTTTGTGCAATAAACACAGTTCCCCAGAAACATTCACAATAATTTTAACCTAGAGTCTACTTGGTCATAATACAAATGAAATAACTGTTCCTTGGTTAGTATCAATTTATTATTTCTGAACAACAAATCGACTACTGAAACACTTTATTTGAACAATCTATGATGACAGATTTTGTTGTGATAAAAGTAGATCAATTGAACGAGCACAGGAACCCAGCATCCTAGAATGCAATGATGTACCCTTTACTTCCTTTCTTTATGACATTGGGCAATGTCATGAATGTGGTAATGCAGCACGCATATGCGTTTAGTAATTCATTAATATCGTCTCCAAGCTTTTTTTTTTTGGCATCAAGGCCATTAGCCATACAGCCAGCCACAACATATTGAAGAATACGATTATCTTATTTTTCCCAAACCTATTTCTAACCTAAAC
This sequence comes from Stenurella melanura, assembly GCA_963583905.1. Classification (NCBI taxonomy): domain Eukaryota; kingdom Metazoa; phylum Arthropoda; class Insecta; order Coleoptera; family Cerambycidae; genus Stenurella; species Stenurella melanura. The sequence goes on along the minus strand of OY757314.1, from coordinate 109,377,132 downwards.
AACAAGAAACCATCACCCTACCGACGACAAAGGAAGAAAGGAAAAACAGGGACACACACTCTTCTCGTCCAGGGGTCTTTCAGGACATTTTACATGACACACTAGACTAGATCACCGATAGGAGGTATAAATAAACAAGAGGTAAAGAACAATTGGGAAACAAAACTAATCTACAGCTTAATTTTAGTCTCATTCACGAAATTAATTAGCGTATCGAAATTTTTTTTTTGGTTTAACGTTAAGAGGTGAAGCATATTATAAGGTGTTGCAATATTACAAACTCTCTGAATATCAGTGTATAACCTATTAGTGTATTGCATGCTGTTTACATTCGAAAAATATATGGTCCAAGTTCCCAGTCACATCACAGTATTCACAGGTGTCTGTGCGGTAAATACCAAATTTAAATAAGTGCGCAGGGAAACAGGCGTGCCCAAACTTTAAGCGTATGATAGTAGTGGTGTACTTTCTTGAGCATTTATAATTATCGTGCCAAGGATCATGGGGCAAATTCGAGTGAATTAATGAGTATCTAGTTGGATTTGTGAAAGTAGATTCTTGCCACATATATTCCCATTTGTTCCTTAGGTTGCTTTTGCGCATGTTAATTACGTCTGTTAGGGGCAATTTGTAATTAGAGCTGGTTCCGGTATCTATACTATTTTTTGCTAGGGTATCGACGTGTTCATTATCTTCCATACCTATATGTGCCTTTATCCATATAAAACAAATTTCTCTTCCGGAGTCATAAATATTTTGTATTAGCTTTTTAATGCTGATAATAAGATGATTTGTTTTTATATTAAAGGAATTAGTATTTTTTATGGCCATAAGGACGGATAGAGAGTCGGATAAAATTACTGTTCTGCTGTAAATATGGAGCACTCAGTGATAAGTTTTATTTTGCATTGGATATTTTTTGATGGTATATAATAGGCACACCCTGTACCCCTGTGGCATTTAGAGCCATCTGTGTAAATTAACTCAGAGTTTGTAAATTTTTCCAAAACTGTCCTTAATAAGTTTCGGCTAATATTCACATTTTCGCTGTATTGGGGGGTAATCACAGTTACACTAGAAAAACCACTAAAGTAGTCGTATTTGTCTAAGAGATCTAGACCGTTTACTATATTTGGTAGTAGGTGTGCGCATTCACGAAATGCAGAAACCAGAGGGGGTGAATATTTTTTCGACCAATATTTATTCTTCAGATCGGAGAGATTAAGATCTGATATATTTTGGAAAAGCGGAGGGTTGTTTAAGTATATCTTTAAGATTCGTTTTTCACTAAGTAGTTCTCTTCTTAGGCTTAGAGGAGGTTCTAAGGCTTCTACATGTAAGGCATCAATCGGAGTCGACCTCATAGCTCCAAGGCATATTCTTAGAGAATTATTCTGCACAATGTCAATACGCTTAAGCAACGATTGACTTGCGGAACCATAAAGTGTAGACCCATAATCAATTATGGATCTTATGTAAGCTTTGTAGAAAAGTAGAGACGTTTTAATGTCGGCGCCCCACCAAGTTTTCGTAGTCATCTTTAGAAAATTCAACCCCTTGTTACATTTATTTAAGATTTCCTATATAAAGGCTTTCCATGTGAGTTTTTTATCCAGTATAACTCCGACATATTTTATTGGACGTTGAACTGGGAAAGTAAATTTCCCAAGTTGCATTGTCTCTATGAGAGGCGTGTTATGTCTAGTAAAGACGCATACACACGATTTATTTTCAGATAGATCAAAGCCATTTATATATAACCATTCGAATAGTTTTTGTGTTACACGGTCTAGCTGTTCCAAAGATTCATCGTACTTTTTTTTCATAACGTAAACACAAAAGTCATCCGCGTATTGCACAATATTATAGGTTATTGTCAATAGTGTGTATGTCTGCTGAGTACAAGTTAAAAAGCAAAGGGCTGAGTACCGAGCCTTGTGGTAATCCCAAATTATTCTTGCGAGGCCAATTATTTTATTTTCATTGTCTCTGATGTAAATATTCCTACTGGAAAACATATTAATAATTGCAGATACAATATGGTACGGTATACGGAATTTTTCAACCATTTTTGCCTTTAATATTTCTATATTAACAGTGTCGTATGCACTTTTGACGTCCAAAAATAAGGCCGATAGATAGTAATTTTGTGAGAAATTATTTTGTATATTATCCACTACTAGGGAAGACACAGCATCTGCGGTCCCAAAACCCCTTTTAAAACCGAATTGATTCTGTGGAAGTAATTTTTCGGTTTGCAGCCACCATTCGAGTCGAACTGGTCATCATTCTTTCCAAAGTTTTAAGGACACGGGATGAAAGCGAAATAGGCCGGTAAGAGTCTGCCAAGTTAGGGTCCCCACTGGGTTTAAGAATAGGTACAATAATATATGTTTTGAAATTTTCGATAACAGCTCCCGATAGTAAAATATCGTTAAAAATTTGTGACAATAACAGCTTAGCATTATCTGGAAGATGATAAACCATAGGATATTTTTAATAAGGTCACCCCTTCATCCGTGGAGAACTGCCCATCTACCCCACCCCCTAATAAAAATTCGAACCATTTCCTGTGTCAACCGTTCTTATTAAGTGAATTAAACACTGCTATAAAACAAAGCTCAGGTACTGCTCCTGGCTTCAATGATATTAAATATCCTACGTCTCCAAGTTGTTACACTAAGAACTGATGAACTGACCAGCAAAAATTCCAGAATTAAATCCTACAAATTATGTATGGAGCGAAATGAGAGAAGACGACGACGAACTGGAGTTCATCATTGCATCTTAATAAACTTACTAAATGACTTATAAAGACTTGAGACTAAATGGTTGATCCAGTAACTAAAATATATTTTCATTTATTTAGGAATAAACAAAGCGGCAATAATAAAAATTCTTACGCCATGCGTCATCGAGAACAAGCATATACATTCATTGAAATATACAACTCCTCAAAAGGAATTTCATTGGTTGCCTCATTATGCCTTGACGACCAAGACGAAAGTATTTTGGTTGAGAAACATGAAAATCGAAGAGCCAGTCTAATAACCGGTTAAGATATATTTTATTATTGGTCATAAAACAAAGTTTAAGGAACTTTACTTTATGACGAATAAAACATCTTCATATCCATTCCTTTGAAATTCCCACACAAATCCGCTACCTCTTATTAAGCCAGCAATGACTTCTCCGCAAGGTGTTTCCTGATGGTCAGGTCACTCATCTAAGTACTAACAACTTTAATGATTCTTTAGAATACCTACCTGACTTCTCACTCGTCGAACATTATTACTAAACGAACATTTCGACAACTACACTGGCATCATCCGGGTATGATTAGAATTAGTTTTATATGTTCATGTAGGTTTCAAGTAATTTCTTTGCTGTTCAGACGTATTGATTCCAGTTTATAAAGCAAATTATCTATATTGATAGAAACTTTAGACTGTGTATTTACAAATTTCACCAGTGTAAGCTATTTTCCTTCACAATAAGTAAATCAACATCTACATTTAATTAACAAACGAGAATAAATAACAAGGGACCTGCTTGTTAATTTTGACTGTTTATTTCAATTCAGGTATGGTAGACATTACAATGAGTTTAATAGTTTACAAGAAAATACAGAACTGGTTATGTGCAGAATGCTCTAGCTGTATTGCCTTTATCAGTAAATTATAGTCTGAGGTCCCATGACAAAAAAGGTACCCCATGTAACACTTCTAATTTAAAAGGTGAAAATGGTTGCAAAACATGTCAAAATCATGTTACGCTCACCAGATTAGTAAAAATTGGTTCATTGTTATTTTTTCGGAGTTTTTGAATTTAGCTAAAATAGATGTTTCGACTTTTCAGACCAACTACTTGAAATTTTCGCAATTTGTGGTAAATAATGAACCGTTTCTGAAAAAGTTTGCCTGCCTGACAATTTTTGTTATTTGCTTTCTGACAGACCTTTTGTTTATGGCATCTCATAACACATTTTTAAAAAACAACTGAAGATTTAAGGTCTCCTTTATGTATAAAAAATTTGTCTCTCATTGAACAGATGTATTTCACCATGTCAGACTTTAAAAAATGTGGTCGCAGCACTTAAAAAATGAAGTCTGTAGTAGTGAAAAACATTTTTTCTGTGATAGATTTTATCATGGATCTGAATACTACAAAGTTATACAATAAATAAGAAAGGGATATTTCCACTGAAGCCACTGATATACCAATTACAAAATAGTACCGGAGGTACTTTAATTTAAAGCTGCGAGTTTGTGAATAATTATACCAGAAGTGTGGAATTGTTGAACAATATTTTAACACAATTTTTTTTAATAATCACAGCTATTTTAAAACATATGCAGGGTGTCCCAGATTTAAACGGACATACTCTAGTGGAAGGTAGAGAACACTCAGTTCAAACCAGCCCTATACTTACCGTTGAATGTGAACCATTTTTGAGATACGGGGTATTTTATGGTTTTGACTAGTACTTCAGTCCACAAGAAGTGCAAATATTGCAGGTTGTGGAAAGTAATCCATCCATAAGTATTAGAAGAATAAGTAATGAGTTAGCAGTACTTAAGTCAAGAGTATGGCGAACATTAAAGAAGGAAAATTCGTATCCAGTTCATGTTGAAACAGTTCAACGTCTAAAAGACGGCGACGACGTTCCCCGCTTAAGATTTTGTAGGTGGATCTTGGGTCACAGAAGAACAATATCGAGAATTCTATTCACGGATGAACACCAATTCACACGTGACGGAATTAATAACTGTAGAAATCAGCATGTTTGGGCAACCGAAAATCCACATGCAGTGATTCAGAAACATTCCCAATACAGATCTAATATTAATGTGCGGTGTAGTATTTACAATAATCATCTAATAGGGCCCCACATTTCTGAAGAAAGGCTAACTGGCGTTTATTTAAACTTTCTTAAAGATATCTTGCCAGATTTATTCGAAAGCATTCAATACTAGGGATTTGTGATTTCAGAACGATGTTGTTGGATCCCATTTTTCTGTACTGATCCGGGAGCATCTGAACCAGCATTACACCAACAGATGGATTGGTCGCGGAGGTCCGCTAAACTGGCCACCGAGGTCTCCTGATCTTACACTTCTAGATTATTTTTTATGGGGTCATCTCAAGTCAATGAAGAGTTCAATACAGGAGAACAGCTTCTAGAAAAAATTATTACTGTAGGTGATAACATTAGAAACAACCCGGAAGTGATTGATAGATCAGTGAAAAACATATTAAAACGTTCTCGAAAATGTATTGACGCTGGTGGCATTCATTTGATTTAATTATTAACACCGTTTTTAATTTTTTTTTTTTTTTCAATTATTTAAAGTTCTAAATAAATTTATTTTGCAAAACAAAATTGAAAACTTTTGTCTTTAATATTTTCAAGTTATTCTCAAAAGGTGATTGATATTTTTTTAATCTGTGCTTGTTAATTCAAGCCTCTTCACTAACATTATTTTTCTTTCATGAAATAAATTGAATGTGTATTATTTTAGATGAAATTTAAACTAAAGAAAGCTTTGAGACACTAAATGTCAAAGCAAAAACAAATAACAACCTCTTCTACGGGGTATTTAGCTAAAATTAATAAAATAATGATGTTAGTAACTGGATTGTGTTATTTATAGAATGTCAAATTTGGTCTTTTAATACTTTTGAAAATTTATTGACGAATAACCATAAACGTGCCATCAAATATTGTGACATTATTATATAAACTGGTCCACAGGCTTTCTAAAAGTTTACTAACATTTACCAGAAAATAATATACAGCGTGATGTTACGACTCTAAGAGTCATATTAAAATATGGAGGTCGGTCCTGGAATTTCTCCAAAATCACTTAAGCTATACATTAACCTAAAAGATTATAATTTGTATACCAAGTTTTATCTAAATATGTGCAGTCATTTCAAAAATATAGCGGACTAAATTTCTGGTCAAAACCATAAAACACCCCGTGTCTCAAGAACAGTTCACATTCAGTGAATAGTGCATCAAGTAAAATAGTGTGCAATATATTTTTAGTCGTAACTTATTCACTAAGATTATTATATGCCTGTACCATTTTAAACATTTATCAAATTCTATCCAAATAGCGAAATTAATTTGATTATTTACTTCCATTGAGCATGCGAATTGTAGAATTCTATTTGGGGTATTGAGGTTTACTGCTCTTATTACAACTGAAAGAGAAATATTTAGTTCTGTCGAAATTTATCGTTAAACTCATCTCATTCAGTCACGTTTAATCGGCTTTGACTCCTTTTCTGCACTTTCTTTGACTTCACTTCAAGTGTTAGTAGTGTGATGATATTACAAAGTTAAATACCTGCTCTGGAATTGAGTATTAGAAGGTAGTTTATATAGACTGAGAACACAAGTGGATCCAGAACCATATCTTGACCGAAATCGATTTCTTAGAATCTTCAAACTGCACTCCAATTTTTACCTCTTGCACTCTACTTATCAGGTAAATATTCATTAAATTGAAAGCTACCTACTTCGTGACTAAGGTATCGATTGTGAATCACGAAATCAAGTAATTAACTATCATAGCATAGAAGATTACGGTAATTGCATTTTTCTGTTGATTTAATTATTGGTAGTTAAATAATTGTACTTTGTTTAGTCGCTATTATTCATGGTTATAATAATATTATTTAGGTATTGAGCCAACGAGAAATGTATTTTTATCACATAATACTATATTTCTTAGTATTAGTTAGGAGGGAAGATGTGTTGAAATCCACCATATCTACTAAAAAAAGGAAACAGCATATTAATAATATTGATAAGTAGTCAAGTCAAAACTTCTTAACTCTCAGCAACAGCTCCGGTTTTGATCTTTTTTTTAATTTGTGTTTTTTAATATTATTCAAAAGCGAAAACATCCCAAGTGGCGCAATATATATATTGCTTAAACAATAATAACAATTTTTACAGAAAAAAAATGCACAGATCTTGCATCTTTCGCAAGTATCTTAAGCGTGTTGAAAATACCAGATGCAACTATACTGCTCTTGAAGTCCAAGGATGGATGGTTAGGATGATAGGTATTTTCAGCATTTGCATTAGGTACCATTAGCGATTAGTAATAAAATTTAAAAAAATAAAAACTTTTATCAAATTTAATAATACCATTTGGGTTAATTGGTATTGGACCCATGTTCATTGATAATTTTTTTTAGATTAACCTAGCTATTGTCTGTCAAATTTTGTCATAAAGCTTGTAGAACGCCCTGTATAGTGTTGTTCTACTGTACTTTTTTATATCATACTTAGATGCTTTTGATAATTTTATTTACATAATTTTAAATATATTTGTCCATACGATCGAATTAAGCTAGTCCATGTTTTATTGGGTTATTTTGTTTTTTTAATGTTAATTTGAAAGTGACAGTGTTCTGTAAGAAATAACGCAAGTTATGCAAACTAAGTGACATACGATATGGCAGTGTCGGCATGTATCACAAGAGACCATTAAGTTTAGGAGTGTTTATGTTTATATTTTGGTTTCGAGATACTACTTGGATTGTTATTGAAACGCAATATCTCTAATAGCATGGCGTTGAGTGAACGGTACGGTTACAAGGCCGGCGCAGCGGCCTAGACAGAGCTGTCGCTCTCGATACGTTTTTCGTAAGATGGGTCCTATATCATGCGCCCAGTATTTTCAATACTAAAATATTTGAAAACTTTTTTTGCTAGATATTTATAAAATATTGAGTTGTTTTTATAAAAAAGGTGGAGGTGGAAGGAGCAACAACTCCGTTCCTTCGCCATGAGCCAGCCTTCGGTCTATTAAGAAGTCTGATTCAATCAGAGTTACGAAACTGGGTCACGGTAAGGTTCAGCAACTATTGGACTCAGGCCCCTGTAATGAGACCGTCGAGGCTCCATATAAAGAGGCCCTCGACTGACTCAACCATTCGGTGGCTGCTTGGGCTCGATAGAGAAAAAATGAGACATATTGTAGGCTTGTTAACAGAACACTGTCCCCTGAACAAACATCTTCATACAATGGGGTTGAAAAGCAGCTCTATTTGTAGGATGTGTGGGGTGGAGGATGAAACCACCACTCACATCCTATGCAGTTGCGCACCCTTGGGTGCGTTAAGGTATAGGCATCTCTAAAGGGAATTTTTAAAGCCGGTGGAATTACGGGATCAACCATGGAATATGCTATCCTTTGCGGAGAGCACTCACTGGTCTCTTCTAGAAGATCTCACATGCCGCGTACGCACAATGGGCCGACAGGACTGAGTGCTGCGGATCTTACAGAAATGCTCGCGCTATAATAATGATTTTCCAATAATACACATGAGGCAACGGTAACAGGGTTATATAAAAGTAATAGGTAAGGATAGAGGAACCCATCTAAATATTTTGGCATGACACAATATAACCTAAATTACCAAAAAATGTATTTAAATCTTTCGTATGTGGTTACTATGTATAGTTGCAAGCTACTGTCCATCGGTAGCGGAATACGATTCTCCACAATTTTTATTGTCAACAGATTCACGCCAATTAGTTGAAATTGCATTCTAATAGTCAGTGATTAACGTCCCTAATGCTTAATGCGAATTAGTAAAATGACATCTAAATTTAACCCATCTAAAAAGTACTCAACTTTTTTTCATAGTTTGAACATGTCTATGAAATGTATAAATATGCATAGCTCATGCGTACGTTCAGGATTCAGTTAGCTTTGTTGTTACCTTTTAATTAAATCGCTATCTGCTATTGTGCACGCACATTTGCTCAGGGACATATTCAAATCAATTTTATTGCTCGTCCAGGATTCACCTATTATACAGTTAGCATTGTCACTACTTTTTAATTAAGTTGCTCTCTATTATCAGACATTATAGAAATTTCATTACATATTTAAATCAGCTTTATTTCAGGTTTTACTGTTAATTCGCGGACTATTTTATTCTATTACAGTATTAAAACCACATTTAATTTAATAGGTGATTTAGAATATAACTTTTTACATATATTAGCACGTAATTTACTCAATTCTTGGGAGAAAATATCATCTAGGCCATGCCGATAAAAGCCACCATTACCAAAAATTTTACATTTATGACCAAACTGATATGCGTACTGCAATAACCACTAAACAAAATTAAATTATGCTAAATTTTATGCAAATACACCAATGTAAAAAGCAGTATTTCCATTTCTTAAAGATTAAAATAATATATTTCCACACTACAAAATTTTGTGCTTTTGTGTTCTCATTTTGTAAATTTCTGTTACTCTTTTAACTGCATATTAAGATATAAAATAAAGGAATATTTTCCCTAACCCAATTTTCTGTACAGAAAAATTACTGGACTCGAATTAACAAAAAAAAAAAATCCGTTCCAAAGACCAAACCTTTCACGCCTTATAGTTAGTGGACTACGAGTTTCCTTGCGGCATCTCAACCTCACAGGACGCCATTCCGCACAGTTGTTGCTTACCCCAAAGAAATTTATTTTCAATTAGGACGCGACAACATTTTCCCTTAGGAATTAGATGGTGGCCATTTAAAAAAATTATACGTTGTGCAATTATTTTTAGTGGCGTGGCGTATGATTTTTAGTTAAATTTAACCTCCTGAACACACAAATGGGGTTTATTATATAGTTAGGGACTAATACGGCTGACATATATTATAATAAAGTGCTGAAATTATAAGATAATCAAGTATTTTGCATATGAACATGTTGGGTATGGCTTCCGACTGTTTATTGCTTCCTGAATACAAATATTTAGTCCTACTTTACTGTTAGATCAAGTTATTAGGTTTATTCTGTATATATATGCTATTTTATAAAATACAATACTCGGAGTACGAAAATGGAAGTAAATCCACATAATTGAATGCTATAGTATGAACTAGAGATCATGTCAGGACATTTTTATGGCGTTTAATCAATCTTCCTCCATTAGGTCACTAAAAATAAAAGAATCGAATAAGTAAATGCTTTCAATTACTTGGAGTTTTTTCATTTTCCTAAACAGTTCCTGCATTATGGGATCGGGAATATCACTGGCAACACATCCACGTGTTTTGGTTGTGCAATCATTTTTGCAGTCACGTTTAAAAAATATTTCTCGAGAAGCTATCCACAAAGGAGGTAATGTCGTCCAACAGGGTGACTAGAATTTAGCACCACTGACCCAATCCAATCCCCAATCCTGCTGAAAGAGAGCATAGTTAGTTAAGTACATTTTCACAAAATTTCCTTAACAGCAGACGTGTAGATTCTAGGGCTTGTCCACAAATATGTCCAGCCTGCGATCTTGTCAATCGATTGTTAAAGGCACCAGGGATAATAATTAGTTCTGGTTCTTCTACTTTAGAAATTAAGGTGAGTTCCTATCTCTAGTATGCGCTCGTCCCATTTTACGACTGTCAAATTCTGTATAACACAATTTGTGCAATTTGACATTGAGGATAATAAGTGCTGATTCGATAATGAAACTGATAACTCATCTATGATTCAAGTTCCAAAATGTTTATAGTCAGAGTCAGGATACTCCATAATTTTCTCTCTTTTTATTATTCGTTTTGTCTACCAAAATCTGACTGACATATACAGCAAATACTCAAGTCTAATATGTTGGCAATATCACAACCAAGCCTCGCCGTGAGAGCTCATCGCAATTTCTTCGCTGGATACATTTTTGCTACATTCTAGCATGCACCTATCATTAATATTAATCTACACAAAAAAATTTAAAATGCTTCAAAATGGTATGAATTTAAAAAACAACTAATATGAAGTGATTTGTTAAAATAATCTTGATAGACTTGATCTAATTAGGAACTGATTTGACAGTAAACAAGAAGTATATTTATATTATAATGTTTCCATATGTTTAACAAAACAATTCATTTCATAAAGGAAAATGTTAAATTTATTAAAGTATTGGTTTTTTACGAATATGGACCACTGCCAGTAGCGCTAACGCTCTCTGATATCAGTCCTGCGGACTTCAAATAAATATGCATAAATATATGTAATATGTAATTTATTAAAATCAGAATTTTCTTTACAAATCATGTAGACTTTATAATAATTACATTTTGTAAAACATCTGAACGTAAAAAATGTTTAATATTAAAATTAAATAAATAAGAAAAACACTTTTCGAATGGGTAAATTGTTGTGGTTTCGTTTCATAAAACAGGGCTATATTTGCTTATAAGATGCAATAAGTGGCCGACCGCCATACCCAGCATCAATTTAAAATTTTAATTTTTCTAATTTTTTAAAAAATTTTAAGTATATTAATCAAAATACACCGACCATGTTGCTTTTAATCGAAAAATAGACATCGTTTTCGTGCTCGTGACATCAAATTTAACCAAAAAGGATGCCCCACTTGTATGTTTTGGACTAATATGAGTGACTGTGATTAAAGTTTGTTTTTTCCAAAATGGCTGCCATCTTAATTCATACGGGAAACGTGTCCTAGTTAAAATTAAATCTCCTTAAGGTAAGAACCAACTGTGCCAAATGGCACCCTGAGGCGTTGAAATGCCGTATTCACCACATTTTTATCTCGTACCGCACCCACTAAATATCAAAAATGGAAAAATTGACAAATTATTGCACTGTCTTTTCAGAAAAGAACTATGTTAATGTTCAATATGTAATAGACAACTGTCCACATTACCATGTTAAATTTAAAAGCAGATGTACTTAAAAAAAAGCATTTTTTTTATTTTTCAGTATATTAACCAAGATATGCCATATTGCCTTCTATCGATAAGTGGACATCTAATTTAACTAAAAACGATACCCCACACGTATGTTTAGGAATAATATGATGGTATGGTAATTTAAAGTTTGTTTTTTTCAAAAATAGCCGCCATCTCGGTTCCTAATGGAAAATGTTGACGCATCCTAATCGAAATTGAATCTTCTTGGAGTAAGGACTAACTGTGCCAAATGGCCCCCTCTGGGGTTAAAATGCCGTATTCGTCCCTTTTATGTGGCAGAGTCCACCCACTATTAAGTATTTTTGTGTACATATACCGAATATTCAATTTAAAAGACAAACTGGGACTGTGCAGTTGTGCATAGATCTATAAATAAAATGTTCGGTTCCAAGGCCAAAACCTATTATGCCTTAAGTCTTTTTGTGTGCTGAAACCAAATTTTCTATTAAAAAATTTTCTACCGCGTAGATTTGGAGTAAATCCCGGTAATTTTTTTCTTGTTGACCTATGTAATTATTGTATATTGTTTTACTGAATCTTTATATTCTTTACAGGAAGGGGTGTAAATCTGAGAAAACATCTGCCATTCCTAGAAGCAAATCGGATTACAGTTCATTTGCAAGTCAGTACTTAATACTTTGACTGACCTTGACCTTCTGCATTACATTTAGTTATGCAACCGTGGGGTGATCGGCCATTTGTATTTACTCGAAAATTATTTTTAAACAACATACCGAAAATTAGTTTTGATTCAACAATGTTATTAAGATTACTATAGCATCTTACCGTTCTTGGGTTTTAATTTATATTAAAAATAATAACACAAATCTTTTTCATTTTCCGAATATATTGGAACCAATAGAGTCATTAAATGGCCAAATGGAGCTGATGTAAAGATTCATAGTAAGGATCATAACACACGTTATCTTGTACTTAACAATAGGTTTTATTATTACTGGACAAAATTAGATTCCCTTGTGACATTGTACAACACTCATGTCAATGTAAACAAAAAAACCTCTACTGGATACCACAAACAGAAACATGTTGACACACTGTACGCCTCATTTACACGATATGGATGTCTTATGAACGTCTTCCAAAAGTATTGTTTTACATAGAAGAGAAATTGACATCTTTATTAATCATATAATATTGATAAGACCTTGATTATCTTCAACAAAAGAGATCACTATAAGAATAGTTGCATAGTGATTGTTTTAAGTTATATTATCTATATGTGACTTTTGGTGATTTTTTTTTTATCAATATTAGAATATCAGCATCATTCTTGATCTGTTTAATAAATGAAATTATAAATTTACAAAATTAGAAACGCTTGACATAGAGACATTGATGAAATAGCTAATAAACGAATAAATAAAACTTTGAAAAGAGATAACAAGTGTGGACTATATCATGCTATTTTATTTTATACTTTATCAGAAAAAAAAATCGAATCGCGTAGTTCAGAAAACAGTGTCTATTTTTCAAATAGTTCGATGCTTGCCTAAATAATTTAAATTTTTTTAACTCCAAGAAAATAAAAACATGTATAGAAGGACAATGAAAAAAGTACAAAAAGTACAAAATATCTATATAAAGAAAATAAATTGTGCGGGTGCAGAAAAGATGGTTTGTTTCATTTCTATGATTTTGGAGCCTATCAGAGCAACTCTTGCAGAAACTTGGCATCTATTGAAGAGAGATCACAGCACAATTACAGCAATGAAGATTTAAAAACAAAAGTTGTCCGAGAAGAAATTCAAGAGCAAAGAGAAATTGTCGCTCATGATGATAAATAATGAAATTAATATCATTACCCTTGCAAACTGTTCTCATTGCATTTCATACTCTACAATCTACACATTAGTTTAAAACAAGAAAATCATTTAGTTTAATAATTTTTTTCAACACTAAGCGATGTAATGCCATTTACAAGATTCTCTATTAAATGAAAAAAAGGTAAAAAAGGGGTAAAGTATAATTTTCTAAGAACAAGGTATGCAAACATAATTTGTTTATGGATATTCTAAATCTGAGTTCAAGAAATGCCAATTTAAATGATAGCCTCCTAAGAGACTATTGTGCAAAAATGAATTCTGAAAACTACAGAAGTAATTGGAGCAAATATCGATTTCCCATTTGCCGAAAAATTCGATAATCGCCATTGGCAATGTACCCTACCATAATGAACAGATTAATTTAGTACCACCAATAAATATGATAAATGGTTAGCTGGTTTAATATTGTAACAAATGCAATAAACGGGGTTAAGAAGTTATTATTGTTCGGCATAAAATGGCGCGATGTTTATAGAAATTTAAGACATTCGTTCCCAGACTTTAAAATGTAAAATATTCGTCACAATGTAATATTGTAGAAATTTTGAAGCGGTATTTCGCAGACTATAAAATGTTATGTACGAGGCGGCTTAATATAATACAAGAGGATTGAAAAAAACAAGATTGTAAATAAATTTATAATTTTTAACAACCAATTTATGTCAGATATAAAAGAACTTCTACCATAATATAAAGTATATTGTAGTACATTTCCTAAATTTGAAATATTTTATTACCGTTTTAAAGGCCTTCTGTAAACTCATAAACCTCACAGCCTGAGAAAATCCGATACGATCGACGTCATTGTCAAATTGCATTTTATTAGATATATAACAAAACGCGCGGGTAATGAAAGGAGGGGAATATTTTTATTAATCAGGGCGCGAACCAAACCATAAATGGGGTGATCGATTCCAATAATTCCCCAAACTGTACACTAGATAGGAACGACGAGATTTTTCCCTTTCTTTTAGGAATATGATGAGGAGGAATCGAAACACAAAAAGGGTTTTTTCATCTCGTCGGAATAATTTATCTAGCTTAGACATAGAATAGTTAAGTTGTTAAAAGAATATTTCATATTTAGGGTAAAATCGTTTTGGCCGTTTTTACTATAGGGGACGCCACCTGCCAGGTACTATTTCGGTTCTTCATTTTTGACAGTAGAGGACGCCAAGTCCCAGGAGGCGACTAAATACTGGATAGGGGTGGGTTACAGTCAATTGGTTAAAATAACCCCAAAATACCACGCCCTATTTCACCCAAAAAACTGACGAAGATGAGCCGTCAATTTAAGAAAACATTCTTCGTTCGGCTTTCGAGTTTATTAGACGTATTCATACTGGTATGTAGTGGTACATTTTTTGTGTCACCGGATTTATTCAAGTAATTTGAGATCTTGTACAAAAATTAACTTATGGTCATGATAGTTCAAATTAAACATCGCCTCCCTCGAATTGTCTCTGGCAACTGGCGTTTTCTGCACGAGTTTATAAATTATAGTCTTCAAAATTTATTTAGTCATGCTTGTTAATGGTATTGTATTTTTGGCCCATCCGGCAATCAGTTTGTGTTTTATGATAAACGGTTTTCCTATTAACGAAGTCGTTTTTTTTTCACTTTTGAACAGGACTACGGTCCAATTGGCCTATTTTCTTATTTGCGTAATTTTAAGTGCATTTTCTTTTCTTTTAATTTAATTGTTAATTATTGTTATATTTTTCAAACCGATCATTGTCGTGTTCCTTTTGTGTACAAATAGATTAAATGCGGTTAGATTTTCGTGTTTTATATAAATACTAATTTAGTGGGAACTAGAGTCCTCAAAGTTAGATCACCGTGGTGAACCAGCAGGCGTGACAAAGAAAATTAAGGTAACTTTGAATTATATCCTTTTAAGTGTACACACATATCTCTGTGAGGGGACCACGTATAGACGAGATTCATGTATTGAGATATCTACGTGGCCCCATATGCAGAGAGACTGTGAGTATGACGTTAACGTAAGACCCGCTGGTGGATTGATGAATATTCCTTGGTAGCCGCACATAGTGTAAAATTGATCTCATTTGAAAGGGGTACATTAATTTTCACGAGGATAATCAATAAACATAATAACCCCCCAAAGTAGTGTAAACAGGCTAAGTGGGGCTATTACAATATATCTAAATGTGTAGTAATGAGCTGTACGGGAAAAAAGGGATACAATCATACATAGTTACATCGTGGGTAATGAGTTAATGGCCAGAGTACAGTTAAAGATTAGGCGTAGAATACGTGACCCCAAACTTTCACATAAGTGTCATATTCAAAATGTTATCTCACATTCACTCCACAGTTTGGGTTTCATTATAAGACAAACACTGCATTTTAAACATCAAATCGATAATAATTTTATATAACATATTTATTAGTGAGACTCCATCATATGGGATACATACCGGGTGCCTACATATTACTAGCCAGCCAATAAATTTCTTGTAAAAAAAAATATCGATTTCAAATTTTAGGAAGTTGTATAGTTGAATACGGTGCACAGTTAAATTGAGCCAAGGTCTGATTTCCATTTCCGGTTTAACCGTAAACAGTATAAACTTTATTATTCTTAGTTATTTAGATTGTACAAGAAGTTTTAGGTTCAAAACATGTAGCATACCTTATATCTCTCTTTGACAGTTTCCGAGAATTGCGGTTGAAATTGTTATATCGATAATAAATTATTTCATTTTCATATCAAATAAATGAATGTAGGAACGAATCTGTTACGGTTATTTAATTTTTTTAGTGAACAAAATTTGATAAACTCATAAAAATTTCATTTTCGGCTGAACCGGAAGTACTACTAAAAGTGATTTTCAGGCTCAAATTACTTCGATATTTTTAAGGAACACCCTATATTGAACCTTAAATTTGCATTCTACTAATTTTTGTTTCTGGTGTCCTTTGTCTAACCCTAGTAATTTATGGGATATTGGCGACTGAATAATCACCTGCACTGTCACAAAGGCTAAAAAATAAATGATGTTTAAACAGAATTTTAAATCAAGAGGGCTGTGTAAAAAAAGAACTGTTTTCCGATTATCATTTAGATTTTGACAGTACTGCTGCATTATTTAAGAAGAGTTTCTCTCGACAGTTGTCATTTAATTTTTGCCTTGTGCACAATATTTTCCGTGGTTGGAAGAACATTTAAAAAGGGAAAATAATAATGAACATGAGAACAGATTTATTGCAAATGAGGAGGCAGAGATAAACACACTGGCCTGCGTTGAGATTGATTCACCAAGTTCTATACAAGGTATACAAACACAATTTGATGGATATTCTCAATATGAGTCAAAAAATGCCAATTTACATGATAGTCTCTGGTTTTAACAGACTAATACGTAAAAGTGAATTCTGAAAACTACGAGTAATTGGAGCAAGTATCGATTTCCCATTTGCCGAAAAATTCGATAATCGCCATTGACAATGCACCTTACCATAACGAACGGATCAATCCAGTACCACTAACAGATATGATAAATGGTTAGTTGGTAGAAACCTTCATTTTAAACTAAACGTTTAGAAGCCACATCATTGAGATATTATCCAATGGTATAAAATGCGATAAGTACATTACCAACTTTGATAATTTGTTGCAAATGCAATCATATTGGACATACTGTTTTACGTGAACGCGAATTTAAATTCGATAGAATTGATATGATTAGAAATGTGCTAGAGATGCCACATTTAAATTAGAACATAAAGGGAATAGATACATTTAGTCAAATAACGCCACAAGATTGTGATCAAAATATAGGACAACTATTTGGAAAATAAAGTATTTGTTTATAATTTTTGTGCAGATCAACCATTTTAGTTATTTACAGAAAAGAAGGTAACAGTATCTATAATCATTCAAATAATGATTATTAGTACCTAATTGGCATTTCCATTATTTATACATGTCGGTATGACATTTTTAATGTAGATATTTTTGTTATTATCCATTAGTTATTTTACTAATAACATTTAATTACTTATTATTTTAATGTTCTATCTAATATACTTTTAATGGCAACGCAATTCTACCATAATACCTATTTAATTGTACGTCACTGCAACGCCTGTTAAAATTCAAAAGTAGTAGGCATTTGCGCATCTCATTTTACCACTCGTCATCACTCATCTGTTTTGCAGTACTGAATATTATGTTTAATAGTTTTTGTTTAGTAGATTTTGAATATTAGTTACTGAAGAAATTTTATGGTTCATTCTGGTTAATGATCTTTCGATGTATTTCTAGTAATATTTACCAATCTCGAAATTACTAATATTAGGGCATTAGGGACGTGTATTTGGTATCAAGTTGTATATGTTTTACATCATCAGCTCTTAATTGCACCTAGTAAGACCTGTTCATATTCGTACTGGCTTAATTCAATCTCTATTGCAGTCCGTATCACTTGAGGAGTGTCTGTGCAAAACCAGACATGTCCCAAGTGTCCACTAAAATAAATTCTTTGTTATTCTCTGAAACTCATTCGCAGTTGTTCTGTTTTGTTTACAATTTCTATTTTATCTTATTCAAAGACATTGTGACGCTAACTGAGATCACAAGAACGCAATATTGTTATTTCAGCAATGATGAGAATAAAGACCATAATTCTTTGGACACGTGCGGTTTTGTTTGGTTGTGATGGACATTTCTAATTTTGCCTGAACGTGACGATAGACATGTTTAATTTTGATTGAACCTACTACACATATTTGGTTTTCAATCAGTCTATGTTTGAAACTTCTAAATTTTGTGCAATTATTAAGGCAAATAATATCTACGATGTAATAAAATTATCTTTATTAAAAAATAACTAAAGCTCACAAACGATATTAGAAGAAAACTAATAGTAATGTAAATGAAACATTCTTAGCAAAATATCCAATTCCTAATATTATTTCGAAAAATTGTAATAAACTTATAAATAATAAAAATCTAAATATGCATTTCACAGTTCGATTCAAGGCAGTCGCATTTCTCTTCGCCCTCTTCTTCAGAAGCTTCAACTTCATCACCATCGTCTCCATGGATAATGTCTTTCAACAGGAATTCCAAATAAGGGAGGTCCTCCCACTTTACTTCGTCTCCCACATCATTAAATTTCTTCGTAAGTAACTGTTCAACGTTTTTCTTTTTTTCTGTTAAAATCCTATTCCCCAATGGAAGACGCTACAATCTCACATCCTTATCGGTTTGCCCTCTCTTTATCAAGGTTATGCACGGTGGCTTTATTTTACAATATAGAAGGTATAGGAAGCTAGCAATAGGCATATGGACAGAATAAGTTAGGCCAATATCTGTAATATTTATAAGAATTTTAGAGTATCTTACGCCCTCTATCATATTGTTTTCAACTTTAATGTCCTAAGCAAA
Organism: Stenurella melanura; assembly: GCA_963583905.1. NCBI lineage: Eukaryota > Metazoa > Arthropoda > Insecta > Coleoptera > Cerambycidae > Stenurella > Stenurella melanura. Next base: position 109,358,119 of record OY757314.1, on the reverse strand, counting down.
TTTAAAAAGTAACAATGTTGAAAGGCCATGTCTAGTTTGGCACAAGTTTATCTGGTAGGGGTATTCATTTACTATAGGATATGCCAAGTTTTGATTGGAACTTATGGAATACGAAGTAAGGATCGTGGATATGTCTAGCTTTGCCCGATCACTCCATGTTTGGTATTTATTTTCCTATGGATCTGTTCGCTTTGCTTAAATTTGAGTAAAGCAGTGATAACTAGTGTATAGGCAAAACAGAAAACTACATCAAAGTGATTTTTTGGTGAATATGGACATGTGTGGTTTTGCATAGACGCTCCTCACTTGATCTCAACTTTTACTCGCTGAATCTTTAATTTATATATAATGGCGCTTACGCTCGAAACTAATGTTTTTGTATATTTTTTCTTTAAAGCCATGTTTAATTCTTAATATAAACAAATAATGAAGAATACATGCAGACATTGGAAAGTGGTAATAAGAGAATCTGTAGAATTACTTAATAACTAAAATTATTTACCTTCAACAATAAGTTGAAATATTCTTGTCTCCCTAGAAGCAGCACAGGTGCATGTGTAATTCCCCGTATCTCCTACTCTAGTTTTGTTAAATACTATTGAAGTTCCAAACGAACCCTGCTGAACATTAGGGTGTGTTTTTGATCCCAATCGGCCCTTGGGTCCTTTCCATGCAACTGACAGTCCTGCGTTGTCTCGACATATTACAACAAAAGTTTCGTTTACGTTTTTTGTTGCAGCTTCTTTAGAGAGGTATAAACTTGAAGCAATATCTGAAAAGAAATAAGAAATCAGAAAAAGAATTTCGTACACCTAAACTATTGAAACATTGTTGCCGGAAGATTTATATCATCCTGCATTAAACATGAAAGTTGAAATTGATAAAAACAAGCAAATTATGATTCAAGTTCTATATCTACAGTGACCTATGATAATAATAATATGCGTGATTTTGTAGGGTTGTCAGAATTAATGCGTGATACAGAATGGTCTCCAATACATATATTGTCTGTAATTGTTATGTGGCATATTTAGATTTTCTTACCTTTTGTTGGGTACTTTGTCACTGAAAAATATTTAAAAATTTTAATGAAAAAACCTCTGTCTGCTCTGTTTGGCGCGGAGGTTCTTTCATTAAAGTTTTTAAATATTTTTCAGTGGCAAAATACCCAACAATAAGTAAGAAAAGGTCTCCCATACATGATTACACAGATGCTAATGCTGCCCTTGGCTGATTTTATAATAAAATTTATAAAATCTTAGATATGGTTATCCCAAAACTCAAAAAAGGAACAAAATATAAATACCCAAAATGGTTTAATAAAGAAATTATAGATGCGTTACAAAATAAAAGTAAATTCCCTATATTATCAAAGGTTGTGCAGAATAACTACAAGACCCATTATTGCACATATTTAACCCGAGTTTGAATAATATTGTATTTTCAGACTTATGGTATTAGGCATGGGTAGCTCCTATCCATAAGTATGGAAACTTGTTTCATATTAAAAATTATAGGCCAATAGCTGTATTGTGTACAGTAGCTAAAATATTTAAATAAATCGTGTGTGCAAAAATGTGAAGTCATGTTCAATATAAAATTTCTTATATACAGCATGGATTTGTATAAAAAAAAGTCAACCTTTTTCTAATGATGCGTTTCAAAGTATGGAATAACAGTCACAGGTCGATGTTATTTACACAGATTTTACAAAATCATTTGACAAAGTAGACCATGGTGTCATCTTGAGAAAGCTGCATAGGTTTGGATTCGGTTCAAATACAATAATATTTTTTTTGTGTCATATATGCAAGAAAGAAAAATTTAAAGTAAAATATAACGGCAAAATGTCTGGTAAATTAAATGCAAATTCTGACGTAACCCAATTTAGGATCCTTACTATTTTTTTGTTTTATAAATGATATCTCGATTTTCACTACAATCTCACTGTATACCTTAAAACCTACAACTTGATGTAAGTTTTGTTCATGTATTCGAAAAGATAAGAAATCGTGACCGGAAGTGACTCCAAGATCCCATGACGCGAGCAAAATTTGCTCATATGAAAAGTGGCTCCCTGTAGGTCTGTAATAGTACTTACTCACTCATGCAAAGTTTTTCATGTATCTTATCCATATGAAATCTATACAGCTGGCTATCCACGTATTATGATTAAATATTTTTAACAATTTCATATTGTAACAATTTTATCATCTCTAGATAATGCCAACATGGTGGACGAAATGTACATCAGGTGGTAGTATTTAAGTGTGGTGTTCAAATGTTTAGGTGTTTGAAAAACTACATCCGGGTCAGCGTCTCGTCGAAGGTTGCAACAAGTCTTAATAACCGCTATATGTAGGGTGTCAAGGAGTGCGTTGGCTCACTCGACCCCTTAATTGGGTTTACCGGGGTGGGTTGACGCACACCAGGGACGGTTGACGCGAATATAGCATTCTTGCCCTAGCCTATCACCGTCCAAGACCGTCCGCCAGCTTCACCAATGCCCCTTCGGAGGTGCTGGTAAGCATGTGGTGAAGAACCACACCCTGCACGAGGTGACACTGCTTAAACAAAAGGCGGCGGATCTAGACCGGGAGGTTCGAAAAACATCCCCCAAGTCAAGGTGTAAGCCATCGTGCCGAGGACTGAATGGTACCAGGGTTAGGGTACCTCTAACGATGCCTATGGGAATTTGGGCGACATCCCATAGTAACCGGCCCCCACGTGTTTGTGCCGTGCGTGGCGACCCGTGTCGTCGGATGAAGGAATCCTGGTGGTTGAGTGGGCCGTGCCTGCAATACGCCACTTTGGTCCGGAGTTCGGCTAGACGGGCGGTCGGGAGCTAACCCACTCCTGATCAACCGGCTGCGTCGTCCCGTCAGAGGGCCGGCAGGGTGAGTGTCTGGCAGCAGGGGGCGCGTAGGGGGCCGTGGATCTGGCTGTCGATCGCCTCGGCAGTCAGGTTTGCGCCACCCTGTCACAGCGTTGCCTGTCTCTGGGGGCTATATCCATCTGGTATCCTTGGTGATCGCACGGGCTTGCCGTGCGACATCCCCAAAGAGGGCTCCGTGGCGGGTGGGGAACCAGATGGACGAAATCAACAAATAACCCATATGGATAATAAAACTTTAGCCAATCAAGTGGCAGAGCGGCTACGCTCGCCGCACCAACCAGTGGATGAGCGCCAGCGCCCACCACAACATGTACAGTCTGCGGCAGAGCGACAACGTTCGCCACAGAACGAGCCAAACAAGGTAAAAGTAGTCCAGTGTAACCTGCAACACAGTAGAGCGGCAACGGCAACATTGTGCCGACGACTCGATGTGGAGCAGGATACACTGGCTCTAATCCAAGAACCCTGGATAGTTAAATCTAAAATATCTGGTTTAACAAAACTAAACGGAGTTATTTTCAGCTCACCAACAATGACGCCGAGGACAGCGATTTATGCCCCCCGGCACATCAAAATCCAGCCATTACAACACCTTTCAACCTCTGATCTCACGGCCGTGAGGGTGGAATGTGCAATATCAGGCAAACCAACAACAGTCGTAATAGCATCAGTGTATCTCCCCCCAGGACCAGGCAACACCACCGCCGACAAGGGAAATGGAGAACCTGGTAACTCATTGCCTCACCCAGAAATGGGAACTAATCATGGGATGTGACGCCAATGCTCACCATGTAACCTGGGGCAACAAAGACAACAATGTTAGAGGTAAGTCACTTTACGACTATATAATCGGTAATAACCTTAATATAATTAACCAAGGCTGTACACCGACATTTATTAACTGTAGAAGTCAAACCATAGTAGATATCACCTTAGCTACAAACCGTATATCCAACTCGATCCAAGACTGGCATGTGTCTGACGCTGCTTCAATGTCAGACCACCGCTGGATTGAATTCGGCATTAAATTAATCAAAGCACCAAGAAAACTCCTCAGGAACCCCCGAGACACTGACAGAGATGAATATCGACGTCAACTCAGGGAGAACCTGAGGGATGTACACAACGGGGTGCCACAAAACAACGGAGAGATTGAGCAGTATGTTAAAACTGTTCAAACCGCTATGAAAAAAGCTTACGAAGCATCGTGTCCCTTGAAGGCCGTAAAACAGCAGCCTGGGGAAGCCACTAAATGGTGGTGCCAGACGCTGACCGACCTCAAGAAACAAGCTAGGACATCGTTCAACAAGGCGAAAATGACAAAACTTGAATCAGATTGGGAGCTATACAGAACCAATCAAAGAGAGTTCAAAAAACTAGTCAGGCAGAGACAACGAGAGGCATGGAGAGCCTACTGTGAGGAGATCGAGGATTACTCGCAGGCTGCTAGGCTACATAAAATACTTGCCAAAAACAAAGACAATCACCTAGGTCTACTGAAAAAGGATGATGGTACCAGTACCAACGACCTACATGAAAGCCTAGAGTTGCTTATGGAAACTCACTTCCCAGAATCTGTAGTGACAGATCGGAAGGAATGGCCAAATGAAACCGACACTCAACCCACCGAACTGGACTGGCAAACTGCCAAACAAATTGTGAGTGAAGACAGAATTAAATGGGCAATACTGGGCTTCTCCCCCTTCAAATCGCCAGGTACTGACGGCATTCATCCAGCCCTTTTACAATGGGGTCTGGATGAAATAGTGCCGCACCTGACAGCAATATTCAGGACGTGCCTAGCACACCTTTATATTCCGAAGGTGTGGAGAGAAGTCAAAGTAGTGTTCATACCAAAGGCGGGAAGAATAGACTATACTACCCCCAAAGCATCCCGACCCATTAGCTTGACCTCGTTCCTTCTCAAGGCGATGGAAAAGCTATGTGAGCGATACTTGAGGGATGTTGCGATCACTGCTAATCCCACACATCCCAATCAGCATGCATACACCCCGGGCAGATCCACCGACACCGCCCTTCATGCGGTTAGTGGTCGGATTGAAAAGTCTTTGGACAATAAAGAGTCCACCCTGGGTGTCTTCATAGACATAGAAGGCGCTTTTGATAAAACCACCTTTCCAAAAATTACAGCAGCCCTCACGAGCAGGAACGTTTCTCCGATCGTAAGTGGCTGGATATCCAACATGCTCTCAAAAAGAGCGGTACAGATTAACATGGGAGACATCGCTATTAGAGGAATGGTTGCAAGAGGCTGTCCTCAGGGGGGTGTCTTATCACCTCTTCTATGGAACTTAGTTCTTGACAGCCTCCTGCGCCGCCTCAACTCCGAGGGATTCCACACAATTGCATACGCAGATGATCTAACGATACTGCTTAGTGGTAAATTCGAAGGAGTCCTCTGCGATCGAATGCAGATGGCCCTGAGAATAATCGAAAGATGGTGCAGAGAACACTCTCTGTCGGTCAACCCCAGGAAGACAGAGCTGGTCCTCTTCACAAGGAAAAGGAAATTGGGGCCAATGACGGCCCCCGTTCTCCTAAATACCACACTAAATTTCGTATCAGAAGTAAAATACCTTGGAGTAACTTTTGATGCCAAACTAACATGGAATCTTCATTTAGACAGAAGACTAAAGAAGGCTTACATCTCTTTTGAGCAGTGCCGCAGAACCATAGGGAAAACCTGGGGAATGAAACCCAAAGTGGCTATGTGGATTTACACTGCTATAATAAGACCAATGATAGCCTATGGAGCCATCGTCTGGTGGCCTAAGAGTCAGCAGACTGTAGCGAAACGTAAGCTCAGCCAGGTACAACGAGTAGCCTGTTTAAACACAATTGGAGCTATGAGAACAACACCAACAAGAGCAATGGAAGTGATGCTGTGCCTGCCACCACTAGACATATATCTAGAAGAGGTGGCCCTAACTACTATGGCACGTCTCAAATCCGTTGGCATACAGCCAAACATAGGATGTGGAGTGACCAGATGCCGGCTGTGGAATGAGGCAATTAAACAAATGCCACTTCTGCAGGTACGTGCAGATGGTATTTCTCCACAGTTCATCTTTGATAGACCCTATGAAATACACACCAACAGTAGCAATGAGGCCGTCAGTGAAGGAACAGTTAACATCTTCACAGACGGATCGAAAAAGAAAGAAGGAACAGGTTGTGGGGTATACTCCAGGAACCTGCAAATTCAAATTAAATGGGCTATGGACAAACAAGCCAGTATAATACAAACAGAACTGGCGGGAATAACCATAGCCGCAAAAGAAATTTCCCGTAGACAAATAACGGGAAAAACAATAAGAATCTACACTGATAGTAGACAATCACTACTGGCCCTACAGAGACACAAAATAACAACAGGGTCAGTATGGGAATGCCATCAGGCACTCGTGGGCGCCTCCAGCATGAACAGTGTCATTCTATGCTGGGTCAAAGGGCATGCACAGTGCAGAGGCAACAGGGAAGCTGACAGTCTGGCTAAGAAGGCAGCCAGTCTAAGTATACTTGGACCTGGCCCTTCCAACATACTGCCGACCTCAGCAATAATGCTAATGATTAAAGAAGACACCCACAGAAAATTTAAAAAACTGTGGGATGAAACTCATAGTTGTCAGTTGGCCAGGGATCTGCTTAGATACCCTGACAAGGATACAACGATGATCTACCTGGGAATGTCCAGGAAGAACCTGCGCTTCGCGACAGGAATTCTTACTGGTCATTGCCAGCTGAGGAAGCACCTTTACAACATGAAGTTAAATGACACACCCCTATGCAGAGGTTGTGAACAAGAAGACGAGACTGTCCAACACGTACTCTGTGAGTGCCCGGCAGTCTCCTCTAGCAGAGAATCCATTTTGGGAGAACGTTGGCCTACACTGGCCGACTTGAGGGATATTCCCCTAAGCAGCATCACCACCTTCTTCACAAGATTAGGATGGTTGGAGGCCTAGGTGGAATCCTGTATCCCTCGGGAGGACGTACAAGGGGCCCAATGGGGCCTAGGTGCTGCGGTCACCTAAATGTGACTGCCCTCCCACAAACTCCAAACTCCAAACTCCAACTATATGTAGGTATATAATAGTTATTATATCGTGATTTTTATTGTTTAGTAGATGATACTAAAATCAGATTAATAATAGACAATAGAACACTTATCCAGCGAATGTATAATTAAAATTCTAAAGCATTTTTATAAAACTTGACAGGACCATTATTAAAATGTTTCAGTATTATAGAGACCTCTCTTTTTATCATTTTAATGACCTACGAAAAGAAATTATTCGCTTAAAGAGATTTAAAGTTTAAATGAGTTTTTTAGCTCCAAGCTACTTTATTTAAGTGCTGTGTACTCATGTGTGTAAGTTTTAATGTACTTAAATTACTTTATTCATCATCATATTTCAGGAGGAAGTAAGGAGTAAGTGTGCCAGTTCTAAGTTTTGAATTGTTTTGCTTCCAATAAATCCAGGTCAGTAATGCTACATTCGATAAAACTATGTAAGAAATGAAGATTTTTATTTTATAATCTACAGAGTGTTTGGCGAATGGTTTGCCAAATTGAAAGGGTAGATAGTTGAAGCCATTTTTTGCAACATATTTAAGCCCAACGAAGTCCCGCGGTTATCGAGATATTAATTTTTTTTTTCTTATCTTGATAATTTCTCAACGCTCAGCTTTTCAGCTGTTATAACCCATTTGTGTATGATTCTAATAGCTAAGAATAATTTTAATATGTATCTTTGATGTATATTTGTTCCAATGAAATAGACAGACGGTGATAAAGAACAAGAAAAATTATGATCAAACAAAGACAATGGATAGAAATTATTTTACAATAAAAATTTGCATTGTATTAAAAAAAATAATAGCTTACGATGTTGAAATACTTTTAAAACGTACTCTAGCGTGTGCCCTTTGTACATTCCATACAGAGTTTTAAATAACTTGTGAAAATCGGTGGTACTTGCTTGCAAGTAACTCTGAGCTACACTAACAGTTACAGTCAGGTGATTTTTTGATACACATCTACCTAACCTATTATTAGACAATGTAGATAAAATTGCCTGTTTTTCCTATACACAATTATTTTAATTTTTCCGTACAAAACAATCAAATATACCATTAGCTTATTGTTCATCTTCACTTTCGCTATCAATTTGCTCCCCGGTTGTAATGCTCACGTTTGTAAACACACTATAAGTTAATTTGTAAATTTCAATTATGTATGCTAATGCGATAAAGCGCGCGATTATTCTATTTATTATTTAAATTTAAATTATAAGATACTGATCCTAGCATTATACGCGTTTAAATCTTATCGGCTAGTCATGACAAATGCCTGACGAATAGCGTAGTAGCTTGTACGCCCAAGTTTAGCCAATAGCCGGCTCTGGCTAGAGGGAGACGAGGAAAAAATGGCGAGAAAGCGGTTTGACCGCGTAGGCCGTAAGAATTAAACCTGCCAAATGTTTATACGGATTCCTATTATGTACAATTTTGCCTTGTATTTTGCTATATATCATATGGACTTTCAAGTTTTATTTTATTACTCTGACAAAAGTTTTTGTAGTTTACCTGCACCCTGATCTCAATTGCTCTACCATTGTTTGTGTCTTATTATGTAAACCATTAAAGTAGTTAAATTTAAATGACTCGTTTTATTTCTAACAAGAAGTGCCTAAGAGAAAGAAAGTTTAAACGATTCACGATCCATGTGCATCTCTTAATACAAAAAATTAATAATTATTCAAAAAATTATTTGTACAGCAAACGATAATGACGTTACAGAGATATGTTAATGATTTATTCTAGGTGTCATGGATTGTGACCGTGGGAGACGAGTACGGTGTAGTTCTTTATTACACGCGGATATTGAGGATGGAAACTTTTTAAGCAGTATTCTGTGAACGGAGTCCATATTTTCTAGAAATGGGTTGTAAATCATCATAACTTACATATTTGGGCACAAGAAGACGAGAGTAAAATTCAGCGCAAACGTTTGGGCAGGTATGATTGGCAGATCCGTATTGAACCGTAATACTTGCTGGACAAACTCGTTGAGGGTATCTTCCTAGAATTTATGCAAAATGACCTTCCAGGATAATAGTTATGGGAGGTCATTTTGCATAAATTAAATTGAATCAGGTGCCACTTTTTGAAGGAGAATGGCCAATTGCATTCCAAGACGACATGTATCCGGAATGTTACTGACTAACCGTCAGGGAGCATTTGGATAATGCATTTCCCAATTCGTTAATTGGAAGAACTGGCAGCATTCTATAGCCCGTACGGTCCCCAGACCTAACACTACTTGATGTTTACGTCCAGGTACGTCTTAAAGTACTTGTGTAATTTTAAAAATGAAATCCACGTTTAATACAATGAAAGAGGAAGTGCAGCTAGTACAACTAGAGTTGAAATGCGAAGTTGTGACGCACGGCGGAGCGCAATTGGAGCAAGACGTAATAAATTTAAAAAAAATTATTTGTTGTTTTCTTTAGTCCTATTAACTTTCCCCAATGTAGTTCACAGTTCCTTGTAAACAAGTAACTATCACAGATTTTCTAAAGATATTCAAATTTTTTTATAGGATGTTACAAAAGTATGAACTCGAGCATATTGTAAATGCATCTTGATACCTTTTGTTTATTAATTTTTATACAATGCATAGAGTGACCGCAAAATTTCTTATTTAGCCCGTTTTTGCGAACTCATAATTTTGAGCTGAAATAAAATAATTGAGCGCCAAATGTCTTAAATTGAAGCTTATTAAAAATGTAGATGTCTTAACTATTTCTATCCCGTCTCGTTCATAGTAAAAATCATGGAATAATTATCGATTGCTTCCCTAGGAAATATAATCGTTCATATATACATATATATTTAAAATATAAACCATTTTATTTGGGTAAAAGCTCATGCTAATATGCCAGGAAACAATAAAGTTGACACGATCGCAAAGAACACTAATATCGGTACTGCTGAAATGGACTTTACTACATATGGCGTACAAACTAATATTTATAATTATAACATTCACACAAGTATTCGTACGTCACAATGGTATCAGAATTGTCACCTTAGTAAAAAACCATATCTATCATAAGTAGAATTAAACTTAATCATGGTAAATTCCCCGCTCATCTTTATAAAATTGGTTTACGCGGGGATTCATACTGCTCTTATGGCACAATTGGTGAAGTGAATCATGTTATATTTAATTGTCCCTTATCAGAACCCAATCTAAAATATTTTCTTAATTTCCTGCATGATAATGGTTGTATTTTATATATACAGCGTGATTCACGTAGGCCATTCATTAGAAATTATTCAACTTGCAGTTGAATTAGAAACTTAAAATTTGGTATGCTGCCATAATCGATCATGCCTATTCTATCTAAAATATTTTCAGTCCTCCAACTATACAGGGTGTGCCAAAAATTGGTACCAACTTTCTTATTTTAAATGGAAACCTATATTTTTCTTTACATGGTTCGATTGGTCTTCTAATTTTGAGTTTAGAGAACCTAAGTTATGTTAACTTATCTATTACAATTTTTGACATATGTCCAATTTTTTGAAAAAAATTGCCGCTGTAGTAGTTTACGAACAAATTTGTATCTCGCAAATCTTTCAAAATTATGAAACCAAATTTGTGAAGCAGTTAGCTGGAAGTCCAGGCTAACTTTTGATGTCCCATCGGTGGTCCCATTTTGTACCATATGGGTACAGTCGATTTTCAAATGTCGCAATCAAAAATTGTCAAAAAGTCAATTTTTTCAAATGGCACCTACTATTTTTTTTCACACCATTCGAAAGAAAATTGAATTTTAGGGTGAGTTACTTAAGCATTCCCTATACCTAACTTCACCCCATATCGAGTTATTCAATAAAATCCAGAAATACGTTATCTTGCCGAGAGATTCCTTACTTCATCAAGTATGCCATGGAAACAAAAGACAGTTGTAATAATTTTTAAAGAAAATATGGATTCTTATTTAATTACACACAACACCAACAAATTATTATTAACGAACAAGAACAATGTTGACGAAATTCTGACGTAAATGTTCAATGTGACCACCATATTTTTGTTCAAATATTCTATTATTCTACTTTCAACAGATTGCGTAGCACATCTTTGCGCCTACCATTTCTGACGCCAGAAATCAATGCAAAATTGAAGTTTAGGGCCACTTTTATTAACATTGTGTATGTCTATCTACAGTCGTTTTTGAGTTATTGGCATTTTTTGAAAAAAATTTTGTTTTTTTTCCTCAAGGGTAGTAGTAGGCTTTGGAAACAATCATTTCATTTTAATTTTTATTCAAAAATCGTATTGTAATAATAAATAATAACAACAAAATAACAACAAATAAACAAATTAACAAAATAATTATTTCAATACAAATGCTCAATGTGTGCACCGTTTTCACTGACAGAATTTCGTCAACATTGTTCTTGTTCGTTAATAATAATTTGTTGGTGTTGTGTGTAATTAAATAAGAATCCATATTTTTCTTTAAAAATTATTACAACTGTCTTTTGTTTCCATGGCATACTTGATAAAGTAAGGAATCTCTCGGCAAGATAAGGTATTTCTTGATTTTTATTGAATAACTCGATACGGGGTGAAGTTAGGTATAGGGAATGCTTAAGTAACTCACCCTAAAATTCAATTTTCTTTCGAATGGTGTGAAAAAAAATAGTAGGTGCCATTTGAAAAAATTGACTTTTTGACAATTTTTGATTGCGACATTTGAAAATCGACTGCGCCCATATGGTACAAAATGGGACCACCCATGGGACATCGAAAGTTAGCCTGGACTTCCAGCTAACCGCTTCACAAATTTGGTTTCATAATTTTGAAAGGTTTGCGAGATACAAATTTGTTCGTAAACTACTACAGCGGCAATTTTTTTCAAAAAATTGGACATATGTCAAAAATTGTAATAGATAAGTTAACATAACTTAGGTTCTCTAAACTCAGAATTAGAAGAACAATCGAACCATGTAAAGAAAAATATAGGTTTCTATTTAAAATAAGAAAGTTGGTACCAATTTTTGGCACACCCTGTATAGTTGGAGGACTGAAAATATTTTAGATAGAACGTGCATGATCGATTATGGCTGTGTACCAAATTTCAAGTTTCTAATCCAACTGCAAGTTGAAAAACTTCTAATGAATGGCCTACGTGAATCACCCTGTATGGTTACCATATTTTTTAAGTCTAACAAAAAAAAAATACTAACTGAAAAACGTGTCGTTCTTCTTTGATGTCAACATTGACATTTATTTATCTTATCCAAAATCCTGGTTTTTATTCCCTTCGTTTATGAAGTCCTTTCAACAGTGGCCCACCTGTGTTCATCTTATTAAATGCCCTGAAAGGCCCCTGGTTTAAATTTTTGGAAACAAATTAAAAAACTAAAAAATTTAAATATTCAAACCAAACTTCACACGTAGATTCTTAATGTAATTTCAAACAACTTTTCCTTGGGGTATTTTTCCATTTTGTTAAATAAGGGCATTTCAGGCCATTTTAAAAATTCTAATTACATTTTGGAAGTGTCATAGTTGTGACATGACAAATATGGAAATTTTTTGGTTATTAATAATGCAAAAACCCGTTAAAAAAAATAATTGCGTAAAAAGTTTTCCATAGGTGCAGATATTTTGGCGGACACTGTATAAATACATATTATGGAAAACACTTTGTTTGGTCAGAAGAATTACAGTTTTACAGATTTTAAATATCTATGAGCTTACATTTAAAAACATAAGGTGTAGACGCTGCAAATATTAATTTTGAAGCACATGTGTAAAATAAAAAATAAATTATAATTTTAGCTATCAAACTTTATCGTATAATTCTTTCCTTCTTTTTAATTTACATTCCAAATGGCCTCACCTATCCACCCATGGAATTTGGCAAACTATCCGGAAAACACTCTGTATTTCTGTATATACGTGGTAAGGGCGGGTTCCGCGAATTTCGAGTCCCAGAACGGCGGGTAGTTAAGTACAAATTGTAGCGACCGCGGAACGAAGGCCTGCATGGCACTCTCAGCCGTAACAGCCTGTTTATTATCCAAATCAAAAAATCAGTAGCTGGCCGCTTTTTACATAGAATGCTGTTGTCTTTAGTTTTGTCTACTACGTTTTTTTTATTATGCGCTTTAAAGTTATTTCCAGAAAAATTTGTTTTTATATCGACGGCCATTTTGTTTTATGTACCGACGATGATGGGCTTGAGCACTTGTTTAATACTTTTCTACTAGCAAATACCTATTTCTGCGTAATATATCACATACGGATTATTTACCTAGCATAAAACCCCATGGGGACTGTGCTAACGGCATTGTGAGTTAAAACCAAAATAAACCTAACAAATCTCATATTGCATAATTAGTTCAATAATATGGGAAAACATTATTGGAACGCAAAGTTTTGCAGTAATTCAGATGACGCTAATGAAGATACATATTTCCACCTCACACAATACAAAATTTTCATATTATGACGTAATATATTGTCTCCAAGGATAGTAAGATAACTCAAGAGACAACAGATTATGTCATATTAGTCCTAAATTTATTTGCTAAGTTAAACTGAGTGTTAAAATATATTGCTGTGACAATATCAGGGGTACCGTTGATATTACGTAAAAAAAGAATTCGAGGAGTTCAGGTTTATATACATTGGGAATTAGAGAGCAGGTGGTATGGGCGCATACGTTTGGAATATACAGGGTGTTTCTAAAATGTGTCGAAAAATGCTACCACAAATTTCCGAGGCTAAAATATGACGATCTAACCCAACTTACCTCAGTCTAAAAGTGGATGATTTCGGAGATACAGGGTGTCCAAAGTTCAATTTGGTTTTAGTTTTTCATAAATATTTTTTTTAATAATTGTTGTATTGTCACAATATTCGGCTAGGGGGTGTTTTGTGGGGCGACAAATTAAAATCTGCCCTCATTTTCATTGAACAATTTAGAGGGCGCCACCTGCGGTACTTTGAATACATTTAAAACGACATAACTTTTTTGAGCCACACTGTATTTAACTTTTAAGTAAACATTCTTATTCTCCAACGTCTTTTACCTAAAAAAGGTATACCTAGACTTGATTTAAGCAGACGTTTTGGAGATCTGGATTTAAATTTTGGATTTTAAAAATTACAAAAACAAGTAAATGTGCTATTAATTTTATTCTCGAGTAAAAACAGTCAATAAGAGATTTATCAACAACAAAGAGTTAATTAAAATTAAATGCTTTCAACAAATGTTCAAAATACCTCCATTTTCGTATGTACTAAGATTAATATGTTATAAAATATTAAATTGAACCCTCTGGAGCACTTCGTCATATTTTTTCAAATCATTAATTCCAGTCTGAATACGTCTCCTTAATTCATCTTCTGTATCTACTGGCCTAGAATACACAAGGGATTTCATAGTTCCCCATGAAAAGTAATCCATCGGGGTCACGTCAGGGGATCGAGCTGGCTAATGTGCGGATGCATCATTGCCTCTACCTAACCATCTGCTACTGTGCGTTTAAACAATTACGTACATTTAACGCAAAATGTGGAGTAGTACCGTCATGCATAAACTACATTCCTCTTCGAACTTCCAATGGCAAGGGATCTAATAAGTCTGGGAATTCGTATTGTAGATATGCCAAATAATCTTCGTCATTTAGTCGAGGTGGTAAAATGACATGATCAATTATGAAAGTGTCTATGATTCCTACCCAAACATTAATCCTTAACATATGCTGATAATGGATTGCTTTAGTCGCATGAGGACTTTCAACAGCATAGACATGTTCATTGTGAAAATTAGTTATGCCGCTCCTCGTGAAACAGGCTTCATGTGTGAATAAAATTCTTCGTGTAAAGTTCCTATCTCGAATTCTGTGTTCCTGGATAAATCGGCAGAAACCTAGGCGTGATTCAAAATCATGGGGTAAAAGACGTTGTACCAGCTGAATATGAAATGGGTGCAGTAGATGTTCTCTAGTTACCCTATTAACAGTATATTTGCTTACCTCTAGCTCTAAGCCCAATCGTCTGCTGCTGAGTTTTGGATTTTCTTCAATCCGATTTAGAAACTCTTCCTCAACCTCTGGACACCCTGTATCTCCGAAATAATGCTCTTTTGGACTGAGGTAAGTTGGGTTAGATCGTCGTATTACAGCCTCAGGAATTTGTGGCAGCATCTTTTCGCACCTTTTAGAGACATCCTGTATTTCGAATGTAGTTTTTTTAACTAGAATCAGTTCAGGTGACAGGATCGATTGAGTTAAAAGACGAATAGCCTTAATACAAGACTGAACCGCCTTATCAAAGACAATGGGCAACAACAATATTTGCTTCCAGTGGTCCAACACCATAAAACCGGTACCCTAATTTCAGAAAGAATGCAGCTTTAGGAATAGTAAACAATTATAATACTGTCCTTTAAAATAAAAACCGCTGCCTAAGAAATCACTACTTCCACATCCACAGTTCTCTTTAAAAGTAAACTTCTTGACTATATTTGCAATTTAGTATGCGGAAATAATTGGTCATAGAATTTTAATAATATTTGGGGCAGATGTCATAAAAAATTTTTACGAAAGTTGCCAGTTAGCAAGCTTCGTTAAGACATTGAAAATGAACTTGGCTAATTTTCAAGCCTGACATATACAAAATCTGCAAAATGTAAAAGGGGTAGAAATAAAGAAAAGTTTTAGAAATGTTCAAACTTTTATTAAGGTGCGGATAAAAATTTAAAAAGTTGCACAACTCGGAGTAATTGTAATAGGTTTTACATTAATATTCTACAAAAAAATGGATTTCGTAAAAGTGATAAAAGTGAGAGAACATGAGAACATCAATCTAGGTATCAAAATTTATCAAATACACAATTTTACAAAAACGGCGCTAGGCGTTGGTCGGCGTCGAGACGTAAAAATGCAGAAATGAGAATCTAGGTATCAAAATTTATCAAATACACAATTTTTACAAAAACGACGCTAGGCGTCGGTCGGCGTCGAAACGTAAAAATGCAAGAACATGAATTTAGATATTAAAATTTATCAAATACACAAGTTTCACAGAAACGACGCAAGGCGTGGACCGGCGTAGAGACGTAAAAATACAGTGTGAATCTAGACATCAAAATTGATCAGATACACAAGTTCTACAAAATGGACGCTAGGCGTTGATCGTCGTCGAGGCGTAGAAATGCAATAATATGAATCTAGGTATTAACATTTATCAAATACGTAAAAATGAAGAATATTATAAAAAACCTGAGGCCCTCGCTTCTAGTATATACACCAAATCCCAAATTTCTGTAGACTTACCAGCCCGTTTTACTTATTTTCCCCCATTTAACCCCTAACCCTTCAACGAAATCATCTCAAAATATAATCTAGTTTCAGATGTCGTTATACTACATACGTGTACCAAATTTCAAGAGAATATCTCAACTTTTTTTTATCAACCCTTTTAATAATGCTGTTGAAAAATATTATAAAAAAATCTGAGGCGTTGGCTTCTAGTACATACACCGAATTTCAAGTTTCTGTACCCTTACCAGCTTGCTTTACTTATTTCCCCTATTCACCCCCATTTAACCCCAACCCTTCAACGGAATAATCCAAAAATACAATCTAGTTCTAGGTGTCATTATAATATATACATATATCAAATTTCCAGTGAACATCTCAATTTAATTTTATCAACCCCTTTAATAATGAAGTGGGGGTGGGGGGGTAATGGGAGGATGGAAAAATTATAAAAATTTCGTGGCCTTGGCTTCTAGTAGATACACCAAATATCAAGTTTCTGTATTCTTACCAGCTCGCTTTACTTATTTCCCCCTATTTACCCCTATATATTCCCCAGCCCTCCCCCGAATATGTTCAAAAAACAGTCTAGTTCCAAATCTCGTTATAATATATAAGTGTACAAAATTTCAAATCAATATCTTAAACCGTTCCAGAGAAAACTTGCGGACAAAAAAGTTACAGACAAACCTACACCGACAGAGAGAAAACATTTTTCGTTCAAATTTAAAATCTCGACATTTCATGACATTCTAAACCTATTTCAAGAAAAAAAAAAATTGAATTTCTTTTTACGATTAGCTACTATACTTCCAATCCACTACGTGGATGTGGAAGTAAAATATATAATAAAATATCCAGTTTAGTGTTATATACAGAAAAACAGTTGTTTTCAATTTCCCTGGGTTTTAAAAATATAACAACTTCTCATTAAAAAAATGTTAATCGAAATTTCACCAACCTTGGTCCCAGATATTACTTTTCAATTAAATTATATTGTACACATGTTTAAAATTGATATGCTACCAGTTGCACGTATCACGAAAAATTCAATGAAAACACAAATTCAGCTACACCCTAATCTGTACGTGGCATAATATTCTCATCTTCCATTTTTTCATTGATTAATAATATTTTTCCATTCATTCATAGATTTTAAAATAATATTCTACCTCAGATATTCCAGCTATTTTACCCTGTTCGACAAGACCCACCTCGACCTGTCCCTAGGTTTCATTATATCTGCAATGTTTAGATTACTTATCAGCCGGAGAATCAAGAAGGTCTTATTACACTTTCGGAATCCGAGGGTAAATACAATGTGGGCTAGCTGCTAGTTCTATAAACCTCCCACAATGAATTATAATAGACTGAGAGACATTGTTTATATAATTTAATGCTGACATGTCAACCGCGATGAATATTAGAAATTATGTCTCCACAAACACACTGATTCCGTAAATTATTAACGTATTCTGTAGTACCTACGACGCTTTGACAGATTTCTACACCACAGGGCCTGCTGTCTGTATTCATTATTAACATATTTGAAAGTCCCCGCTGAAATTTAAACATTGTTATCAATCTGATTACTCATTATTATTAATATCAGAATTATTTTCTATATATAAAAGACTAATTTGATTATCATATCCATTTTCATTATTTATACTGCGAGTAATGTTTTATTTGAACCAAAATTGACATTTTTAGGCGTGATATGAAACATTAATTTAAATATGTTTCGATACATTTTACTTGCTTAATAATAATAATAATAATAGATATAATATATTTCGTTTTTCATGATAACGTCAATTTGAAGAGCTAAATTTGCTAATGCTAAGTATTATTGTAGTCTGTCGCACTGTTTATTTATTCTCTTTAGACGGTCCGTGATATCCTTTTCCAGTAAAAGTGTACCCATGTCTTCGTTGGTAGTAGCGACAACTACCTACCAAAGAGTGACTGCAAAAAAGCTGATTGCGAGCTTGGGAAAAATCATAAAAAGGCCTAGCAGGTCTCAAATTAATCGTCATTAAAAACCAAAAGCGGCACTGTTCTTGATTTTTTGAAAATGTTCATTAATTACCACTACTTAGGGGTCGAAATAGCCCCACATCCTAAAGGAATTTTAAAAATATCAATAAATCTAAAACAACTCTATTTGTATTATGTCTATTAAGTCAACCATACAAAAGCGAAATTATGTATTTTATATCAATAAGGGTTAAAAATTCAGCCATAGGCCCTTTAAGGGGGTAAAATCATCCCCAAAATATAAAGAAATAAAATTTTATTTTTTTTAATTCTGAAAATAAAATATTTAAATGTTTCAAGTCATAACAAATATGGAAAAAAATATTTTACCTCCTTCGAGGGCCTGTGGGTGAATTTCTAATCCTTCTTTAAAAGTGAATTATTTATTATTTGCTTGCTTATAGTAATGAAACATATTCTTTATAGGATTTTGCAAACAGTGGAAAGAAAAGCTATCTATGAGAACTAAAGGAAAAACTGTATATAAAAACATTAATGAAATCTTTGCATTCTTTCGATAACCTGAATTCTGGTTATGCTAACAAGTAAAAATTCTTATTTGCCATTCTCATTTTAACACTAGCATCCAACCTAGTCCCCTACGGCTACGCGGGCTAAACTAGTATCTACATGATCCCCTACGATATGTAAATTCAGTTAAAAATGAGAACAAAGGCCTGAAATTAATTTATTTACGTACCTTATCTTTAAAAAAAATTTCATTATAATGAATTACATTTTCATAAAATCTCATTCAGTTTCTTGGAAATGCTTATCCTTTGAAACGTTTTTCGTCCTTATTGTGAACTCATCAGAAAAGCCTAAAGCCACTCATAACGATGTTCCATGCAAAACTAAGACAATGTCCATGAATAAGTATAAAATAATTATAATCGACATTAATATTTTTATATATAGTTTTTCCTTTAGTTCTCATAGATAGCTTTTCTTTCCACTGTTTGCAAAATCCTATAAAGAATATATTTCATTAATCCCTCTTGTTAGAAAATAAATAATTTCGCTTTTTGAGGATTGGTTTAATAAATAGAATTGTTTGTGTATTTATTATTATTTATTTTTTTTAGGATTTGGGGCCAATTCATCCCCTGAATAGGGGTAATTACTGAACATTTTCAGAAAATCAAGAACATTGCCTCTTTCGGTTTTTAATGACGATTAATTTGAGACCTGCTGGGCGTTTTTGCAATTTTTCCCAAGGCCGCAATTCCCTACGCAAAAACACGTCACTCTTTGACTGTTCTGCATCAAATGGTTTTTTAGGTATACTGCCAACAGACGGACAACAGGCCAGCAGATAGACAGACTGATGGAATTAAAAGACCTCAATTTTAGTACTCTACATGGTCTGAATGTGAAAATCAGAAGGAATCTCGGGAGGTGATTTTTTCACGAAAATAGTACTTCCCGGTAAGTGAGGGAAGTAAAAAAATATTTTTTTTATTAATAAATCTCTTTAAGAATAAAATTAAGGGATTTCATTTTGTACTATTAAGCCCCATCGAGGGCACGAAAAACATTAAGAAAAATGTATATTCATTATTTACAACAATGTTTACATACAAATATTTTAAATTCAGATTTCTCGCTGCCAAATATTAAAAGCAGTATTTTTTTAAAAATCGAACCATCACATTTTATCTCCAGAAAAGTGGAAAAATAAATATGTTCATTTTCTGTGAGTTTTGTATTGAAAACACGTAATTTAAACAAATTTATAAGCCACAGTATATAAAGCGATCAAGAATACGGAAACAAAAAATCGGCAAATGTATTACACAGAACCTCGTGTCTGTTTTCATTTAAAAATTATTTCATTAGAAGTTTTGATGAGCCACGTTTACATATTCTTTTAATTTTCTTGTTTTCAAGATTACTGAACTGTTGTGGGAGACAAATTTCCATTATACCAATTTCCAATAATTTAACAGTACAAAATGGTTTCAACGGAATATAATTCACTGCAAAGAGTTGTGTGTACCCAGAGCAAACAATGAAATTTAACGCAGCTTCCAATATTGGGAAAATATTTCTTTGTTCGTTGTTTACGTCGATATATAAACTTGTTAACCGGATACAACACAGACTATATTGGATATTGCTACTCACCTTAATTATGTAAAAGATTCTCAATATTTCCCTAAGAATAAAATACGTTAGAATGATATAAAGAACCCTTGTTTTTCCTGTAGTTGTATAAATATTACTTTTACGATAGGAACATATAACAAGGTGTTAACATTATTCTTTTCGACAGCTCACTGAAATTTACATAGAATTTTCGAAAATTCTATTAGATACTTCATTTACAGTTTATATTATTGAATATAAATGACTGATCTCCCAGTAGCGCCGGCCAAGGTTGCAAAAACACTTAAAGTATTATTACTGCTTGCGCAGGGGCCATGCTAATCTTCTCTGTATCGTTCCAATTTTAGTACATGTACCGCCGAAGCGAGTACCATATTACTACATGTTAGAAAGGACATTTAGTAACACGACGATGCATTCATTAATGAACATATTAGAAAGAGGTCCCAACAGTGCTATACCCATGGATTAAAGCTAGCTTAGAAAAACGATTAATGGTATTCAAACTAGGCGAGGCTGCTATTTAGGAAAGGGTAAGTATAGGTTTCTCCCAAGAAGGAATACTATCTCCACTATCATGGGTAACCTTTGTTGTCGA
Source organism: Stenurella melanura (assembly GCA_963583905.1). Lineage (NCBI taxonomy): Eukaryota > Metazoa > Arthropoda > Insecta > Coleoptera > Cerambycidae > Stenurella > Stenurella melanura. Next base: position 109,337,099 of record OY757314.1, on the reverse strand, counting down.
ACTTCTCTAAAGAATTCCAGTGAAAGTAATTTTACTGCTTAGGATAAACTAACGATCTAGCAACAGTAACAGTAAGAATGATTTGCAAGTACCACAACAAAATGTTCACATAGAGCCCTAAATTTTGTGGACAGGCCTTGCAGTGAGAAAGGATTCTCCATAAATTCTTCCAAAACTACAGTCGTCACTTTTACACCAAAAACTGTATAGAGAGGCCTACAAAATTTTGCGTTCAATGAAGTAGCTTCGCCAACAAGGCAAAAAGTCTAGAATACTTTATTTCACGGAACTTATTAATGAGAGTTTCCGTCATATTTGTCAATGGTACTACGACTGTTTTTCTCGCATTGACTTTTAAACTTGTCTCCAAATACAACCTAAGTTTGAGAGGAATTTTCAATATGCTGAAAAAAAGACATTGTATTATTCCTTCCACGTGTGTATCCCCTGAAGATAGCGACTGTCTTCGCACAACTATTGAACAGAGAACCATTACATATTTTTATTGTTGACCCGTATCAGTTATTTCCTGAGTTTGTGCCGCTAAAGCCATGTCGCAGTTATTCGTGGGTTTATACAGTGTTCTATACTTTGGCATTTATATCGATATTTTGTATCCGCAAATACAAGTTTATGCAATGTCATTATTTTAGGGATTAAAAATCAAAGACGTAGCACGTGAACTCTAACAAGCAAGAGAGATATCAATTATTATTAATGCTTCAGAATGCACTGCATTCAAAATTTCATTACAAGATGGAGATATTCTTAAAAGTATTTGCTGTTGTCTTAGTCATAACACTTAAAAGTTGAAAACTTTATTAAGGCAACTACACTACTAGAATCGCATCAAGATAATGCAGGCGAAATTCAGTTTTAAAGTTAGTTCAAATAGTATTTTCTTTTTAATGCATACTGTTGAAGTCATTTTAAATCAATTATAGATTTCCGAGGGTCTCTTGTTTTGCTACTGAGGCAAATTGATCTGTTAAACTTTTTATGTATTTATTGTAAAAAGCACAGGTAGGAATTATTTCATTTAGTGGAAGGTTATATTCAATGGGTTAAAGAATAGTTACAAAGCAATCATAATTATTTAATTTCTTCCACATCCACATAGTGGAGTGGAAATATAGTAATCGTAAAAAAAAATAAAAAATTTGCGTTGTTGAAATAGGTTTAGAATATCATGAAACGTCGAGATTTCAAATTTGAGAGCGAAAAAAATTTCTATCCGTCGGTCTGTAACTTTTTTTTGCACGCACGATAAATCTGGAAGGGTTTAATATATTGACTTGAAATTTTATACACGTATGTACTATAGCGAGATCTGGAACTGGATTGTTTTTTGAACTTATCCGGTAAGGGGTTGGGGGTAAATAGGAGAAAATAAGTAAAGCAAGCTGGTAAGAGTACAGAAATTTGTGATTTGGTGTATATACTGGAAGCCAAGCCATCAGATTTTTTATAATATTTCTATCCCCCCTCCCCCGCACAGCTACCACTCCATTATAAAAGAGGTTGATGAAATAAGTGAAGTAGGCTGGTAAGAGTATAGAAACTTGGAGTTTGGTGTATATACTAGAAGTCAAGGCCTCTAATTATTGTGTAATATTTTTCAACTCTGCCATAAACTGCACTCCATTATTAAATGATTTGATAAAATAAAATTGAAATATTCACTTGAAATTTGGTACATGTATGTATTATAACGACACCTGGAACTTGATTATATTTTGAGATTATTCCGTTGAAGGGTTGGGAGTTAAATAGGGGCGAATATGTGGAAATAAGTAAAACAAGCTGGTAAGAGTACAGAAACTTGGAATTTGATGTATGTACTAGAAGCCAAGGCCTCAGATTCTTTTACAACATTTCTCAACCCCTCCACTACCCCCACACCATTATTAAAGAGGTTGATCATATATAATTGATACATTCACTCGAAATTTGATACGCGAATGTATTCTAACGACATCTGAAACTAGATTATATATTGAGATGGTTTTGTTAAGGAGGGGGGGAGGGGTGTATTGGGGGCAATTATCGATATTTCTATATATCGATATGTTTCATACATTTCGAAGAGAGGGGGGTTGATATTCCTCGCAATAAACTTTTTATCCAAAACGAAATTTGGAAGAGCGGTAGGGAATGTTCCTCGCAATACAGTTTTTATTTAGCATAAAATTTAATTGGGGTGGGGAAGAGTGATATTCCTTTCTTCTTCTTGACATTTATACAGTTCCTTTCGATATATTTCGAAAAATATCGATATTTGAACCCGATATATTGCAAGAAAAAAACGATATGAATATATTCATGTTTTAGGATTAATGTATATAAGTCTAGAAACTTCGTCTTTGGCGTATATGCTAGAAACCAACATTTCAATTTTTTTGTGACATCTGTATTGACCCCTCACTTTAACCGCGAATATCTCAGGAACCGAGGAGCAGAAGAAATTGAAAAAATTATGTGTTCATTATGAGTCTATTATAAATCAATCACTGACATTTGAATAATGTACATTAAATATTTTAGAAGTTCTGCTAAGTTGTATTGAAAAATATCCTACTTTTTAAGGAAATACCAGTTTTAAATCCATTATTTCTTGAAAAACGTGCCTAGTATCTAAATAATATTTTAGACACCGATAAAGCACGGAATTTTCTGTACGAGGAAATTTTTTCATAATTTTTTATTCTAAAGTTTTGCAGTTATTCTCAAAAACGTGACGTGATGTTTATTCGGATATTTATCAATGAATTTAAAAAATGTTTGTTAAGTTAGTTTATTATGTAAAATGTTAGGCATTTTCAGAAAAAATAATTGGTACATATCAAACATTAATTTAATTATCAAACGTAATAGATAATATTAGTGCAAACTTGGAATGAATTATTCTTTGCGCTTGATAACTAAATAAATAGCCGAATAAACATGACGTTTGGTTTTTGAGAATAACTGCAAAATTTTCGAATAGAAAACTCTGAAAAAATTTCCCCCTACAAAAAATGCCGTGCTTTATCGATGTCTAAAATATCATTTACATAGTATGCATATTTTTCAAGATATAATGGATTAAAAACTGGTATGGTCAAAATTTCCTTAAAAAGTAGGACACTTTTCAATATAACTTAGCAGAACTTCAAAAGCGCCCAATGTACATTATTTAAATTTCAGAGGTTGATTTAGAATAGATACATAATTTTTTCAATTTTTTCTGCTCCTCCTTTTCTGAGATATTCGCGGTTAAAATGAGGGGTCAATACATTTGAATCGTATATTAGAGTGCAAATATAGTCAAAATATTTTGCTTTAAAGAGACTTGGATGGAAAATCAGTATATACACGTAGTGATTCTTTAGGCAGCGGTTTTTATTTTATTGAAGCCATTGTAACTAAAAATATAGTTGTGCAACCATGAAGATTCACAACTTTCTTCTGAAACTTGGCTTACTATAACAAGACCGGTTGGGGTTAGACTAAAATAAATGATGGAAATACGACGAAAATCTTTCAAGGTGTACGAAATAAATCAGTACGATATTCCTCCATGGACACTGATAGTTCCAAATATTATTTTAAAAAATTAGTGAATTAGAAAAGAGGAGACCACGAGACAACTATTGGTATCAAATTTTAATTCCCCCGTAAATTAATTTGAACGGTATCAAGAATTTTACAGATGTATCCAAATTAGACCAAGAAGTGGGGTTTATGCCTTTTCTGACGAAAATCTGACACATAGCTGGAAACTACCAAATACACAGCCGAACTCCCTGCTATATGGCAATCTTTATTTATATACAGAGATGAATTTGGGGAATGATACACTTATTTGCAAAGACTGTCAAATAGTATTACTACTGATCCACTAACACAATATATTCTGGAACTGGAATTCTCGGTAAAAGAATTGCTTTTCTTTGGACTCCTAGTCACGTAAGTATACGTGGAAATGAACTAGCCAACAGAGTGGCAAAAGAAGCAGCCTTAGAGAATACACAGAACAGTATTATAATCTGTCATATGGACTTAAAATATTAAAAATTAACTTGAAAGAAATAATTACTAATCAATGGCAAAATTAATGAAACAATAGAACCGCTAAATTAAGGTAAACTAAACCCAAAGTGAGTAAATGGAAAACAGTACCTGCACTTCAAAGAAGGGAACACATTGTACTCACCAGATTAAGAATCGGCCACATTAATTTGACAAATACATATTTATTAACAGGAGTTAACAACCAATATGTCAGGTATTGTCTGTAATTGTTTATTTGTGGCATATTCAGATTTTCTTACTTTTTATTGGGTATTTTGCCACTGAAAAATATTTAAAAATTTTGATGAAAAAACCTCTGCGCCAAACGGATCAGACAGAGGTTGGTTCTTGAGTACTTGACTATTTCAAAAAGTCTCACACCTAAAAATATATAAACTAGAACAATGTTATAAACTAAAAACTCAAAATCAAAGCTATCGGAAGAGAATCTACTTCCGTTCTCAAAACTTTTTTGGCCGTCAACCATGACAGTTCTTTGTTTATGTAAAGAAAACTTAAAGAATCCGCGATTATTTTATTAAACGAGGATAGATGCGTTTCTAATTATTCAATAGATTTCTGTACTAGTTGGTTGCCCATCCTTAGAGACGAAGTAAGTAAAAATAAGATAAATATAATTTAATGTCTCACGTGACTATGGAAATACATAAACAAAGAACTGTCATGGTTGACGGCCAAAAAAGTTTTGAGAACGGAAGTAGATTCTCTTCCGAAACGTTAACTTCCTATAGATTTGATTTTGAGTTTTTAGTTTATAACATTGTTCTAGTTTATATATTTTTAGGTGTGAGACTTTTTGAAATAGTCAAGTATACAAGAACCAACCTCTGTCTGATCCGTTTGGCGCAGAGGTTTTTTCATCAACATTTTTAAATATTTTCCAGTGGCAAAATACCCAATAAAAAATAAGACAATATGTCAGGTACTCAATAGAATATTAACAGTAAAATATATAGTACTAGAATATCTGATATATGATTAACATTGAAGACGAATGAAGAATCCAGATCAACTACATTTATGCCTTGGCCAATCAATTGAAAACTAAAAAGTATCATGAAATTCTTAAAAATCATAAACCCATTTTTGAATATCTAATGCAATAACTCGCCAAGTAAACTTCTCGACGTGTGAGAACGATGTAAGTAACTGTAGGAAGACCTAAAGTTTTCCTATTGATAACATTATAGGACGAAGCGGCTAATGACTATGACGTAGATGCTGCGGTAGAAAAAATAACAAATTGAATGGAAATATCTACCAAGTAGGCAAATTAATGATTATATCTCTAAAATGTACATGTCGTACATATAGCTCATATAGAGACAACTTAAACACACTAGGTCTGGAAGTATATAACGTAAATTTGTAATTAGGATAATCCGTCACAAACTCAAAGAACGTTTTTAATTCGGGAAATTAAAGCGAGATATTACAAAGCACTCATTGAATCTTCAGAAAAGACTTCTTGTCTAGTTAAACAACCTAACTTCATTTCTAAAATTTAAAACATGAATTAAGTAAGTAAACAAATATTAATTGTCAATATTAGCATTAATCTAACGATAATGAATCTTACAACGTTCTCTAGCATAGATTCTGTCTTGAAATAGGGATTTATCAGCGCCCCCTAGATCGTCTTTTGATATCTTTATTTCGACAACAGATATAATACATCATTGATCAAATGCATTAGAGCTCTATTTGTCTTTACTTGCCATCACGCTATTTTGTTACTTGGTTGTCAAGGAAATTATCAATTGCTACCTTGTATTTAAACTATAGTGAATTTCATGTACAAATTTTATTTTGAATGTTATTTTTGTCCTTTAGAAGAAATACGTTTAGTATTAATGAAATGTTTGGTGTATTGAATAGTTAATTTACTAGTAAACTATTCTCCAAAAGTATCACTCGTGATTTATAATTTTATTAAAGTATAAATTGTTTACCTAAAAGTAATATAACTCGTATAAATTAAGTAGTTCATTATCATCGCCGCCTTTGAGCACTTTAGTCTGAAAATACGCTGTCAATGTATATATTTGCTATATCACCAGGCAGTCACTCTCTTGAAAAATTCTAAGCATTAGTGACATTGTATGCAATAAAACAGATTATCTTTTCGAAATTTGTGTCCAGCTTCCATTTAGTATCAAAAGGTCTATAGCAAGATGATCTACTGAAAAAACTTTTTTCATTACTTTTAACCCTTAAGTAGGCGCGCGCCTGTTTTTTTTTACCTAAGTAGTCGCGAGGAGCACTTTGTGCACCGCGCGTTTAAATGCTGTAAAATTATTCAAAATGTGAAATTAATATGCTTTATATATTTGTTTATATAATATATCTGTAAAACATATAAAAAACAGATACAATCAAATATACATATACAATATATTTTAAGATTTACAAACAAAAGAAAATTTACAGATAAGTAATTTAATTTCTTACAAAAAATCAAATGCAGCAAGAAACAAAACGAATGAAATGAAACAAATAAAACCATTTAAAAAAATCAAATCTAAAGAAATTGACAAAATATATTTCAGAAACTAAGAACTATTCTAATCTACATCGATTATTATTGAACAATTTTGGCAAGTATACTTGATGCCACATGTGTTTTTTACAAGCAAATTTTCTGCAAGTGCTACAGGTTATTGTAGGGTTTATACAGAAACAACAGCGACCCCTACTTTTTTCTTCTGGGACAATTTCTTGGGTCTCTTCAACCATATATTTTGACAGAATGGATTTTATGTTCGTTGGTAGCGAAATTATTGTAGCTTTCATCAAATTCAAAGACAAATTTTTCAAAAAGATTCTCCTCAGTTGTGGCGACTTAGTATGAGAGGCATTATAAATAATTTGGGCATTAATTCCTGCTACATTTAGCAGTGAAAAAAATATAGCTAAAGGCCACCTTCTAATTCTCATTGAAACAGAATATGAGTTGCACAATTGATCGACTGTGTCAATTCCCCCTTTTGTTGACTTGTAGAAAGTTATTACCTCCGGTTTATTTGATTCTGGGGGTGTATTGAAGAGTCGGTATGCATTGTAGAAATTAGAATAACATCGAGCTTTTGACAATTTTATTTTTATTTGGCAAAAATTCCGGGGGAATTTCTTTTCTGTTCTTCCTCAAAGTGCCTACCAGCGTTATTTTGTCCTTCAAAAGAGCTTTAGCAAGTGGTATGCTAATATACCAATTATCACATGTCAAATTTCGATTTTTTCCTTTCACTTGTTCTAACAACCTATGCACGATGTCTACAGGAGTATTTGGCTTTGCATAAGTTCCATCTGGTTGTCTGCCACAATCTTGCAGAAAGAATATCCATGTCATCTTCATCATTTTCTAATTAATAAGCAAGTTCTGTATCTGTCAATTTTTTTGGATTTTGTGGAACCCTGAAAATAATAGGAATAAGAATGTGATTATTATTACTATAAAACAACTTTTGCAGACAAAACCGAAGCAACAAAAAGCTATAATATTGTTTATAAAACACCTATGTTTTTTAATAATTTTTTATATTAAAAAATTATAACGAAAAAATATATATATATTTTACTTACATAAGTGGTCGTCGCGCCGGAGCACGTTGTGCACCTTTGGAACAGCCTGGTACATTTACGTCCATATCTCATTGCACTCTAAATCAAACTAACCAGAAACGCTAGTACACAGTGTCAACACCCCAATGGTAGGTTAGATGGGCGGGGTGGGTATATTTGTGTCAAAAACTTTGAGTTATTACAGTTTTACTGAGAACGGAGCATTTAGTGCCCCCGCGCGCGCACTTAAGGGTTAATTGATCAGTTGGCTTGAAATTTAGTACACATATTTTGCACTATTAAATCTGTTATATAAAACGCCATACCATACGCTGGTATCAGCGGGGGTAGTTATCCCCACTGATACAACTACCTTATTATAATGAAATGGTAGTTAATAACACAGGCACAGAAATTAAAAAATAAGTTATTTCCATATTCTCATGTACTTTGTATCGCTGAACACAAATTTGATATCTAAATTGCGAAACCATTCACTTTTTATTCGCGAAAAACAACGTATTGCGTAAGCATGACGATTTTCGCGATTTAAAAAAATATTGTGAAAATTCACAATTTGGACCTCAAATTCTAGTTCATCGGTTGAAAATATATGGAAAAGTGTTATTCTGATTTCTGGAAAAAACTTTCTTTTTCTTTTGTATACCTGTGTAATTTAACTTTCACATCTTTCATTTATTTTACTTCCACATTCGCGTAGTGGATTCGAAGCATAGTAATAGTAAAAAAAAATCTTTTTTGTTTCTTGAAATAGGTTAAGAATGTCATTAAACGTCGAGATTTTAAACTTGAGTGAAAAAAAAATTCTGTCTGTCGGTCAGTCTGTCTGTCTGTCTGTGACTAATTTTTGTTCGCATGTTTTCTCCGGAACGGTTTAAGATATTGACTTGAAATTTTGTATACGTATATATTATAACTAGATCTGGAACAGGATTGTATTTTGAACATATCTGATGAAGGGTTGGAGGTTAAATAGAGGTAAATAGGGGGAAATAAGTAAAGCCATCTGGTAAGAGTACAGTAACTTGAAATTTGGTGTATGTATATTTATCAATTGCCATGGGTTGAGAGTACAAAAATGCCATGGAAAGTCGCAAATCCTTAATAAATAAATTAGCTTATTTCTTTAAACAATTGCAAAGTACCCGAGATATCGACACAAACAAAAAACTATAAATTCTATGAACAAAATACAACATTTTGACCACAATAAATTATCCGTATGACCTTTCGTTGAACAAAAAAAATTGTTAATTTAGAACCCTTAATTTGTTTATAACAATTGAATGGTCAAAGATAAAAGGTCTCAAACGACGCGTATTGATAAAAATCTTCATTTTCTATTTATTGACTTTTTTTGTCCGATGCGCCGTTTTCGTTCAAAAGTCAAGAAACATCAAAAAATTAACATTTTCTCTAAAAAACATTGTTCTTAACAATGAACCTGTGTTTTATATTTTTTTAACAATACTGTCGTGTTCAACGCAATTTTTTCTATAGGAACAGTCTATAAAATTGCTGTTTTAAATTTCTGACCAGAGAAAAGTTAAGACGATCGGACTAGTCCGTCAGTTGGAATTATATCGCCCGCCGAAGGTCGGACCGAACTTGCGGACAGTCCATGTAAAGAACACTGCTGGTCTGGTTGCTTACAGAAAATTTTTTAATAAAATGTTGCAAACGCAAGTTGTTCTTTAACAACAAATTACTCGAGAACTACTTGGCTTATCTAAATGCAATAAGAATACCTTTTTTATTTCTAATGATCTGAAATTTATTTTTTTACAATAACTTTCAGAAATTTAAAAGTTATAAGGAAAATACTACCATCACTCCTCTAAAACTACACCTTAAACAGAAGAGAGAGTTTGACTGATACCATGCAATATCTGATATAGTATAAAACGATGACGGATCGAGAAAACCACCCAACTCGTGTACTATTTGTGAAAGATTGAGTACATGAAAACGGTCAATGTTTACCATAATTAGTTCACATATTTGACTAAAATAATACCCAATGTAACGACACCACACTAATATATAACAACAAGGACTTTACCAGATTGCTATCAATGGTAAGCGACACACAATCCACTACCACGACTGGTTTCTGTTAAATAATTTGAAATTAAATGAAAATAAAACTAAAACGATGATTTTTATCTTAAGACAACACACAACAGATAACATGGTATCCACGGATTGCGTAAATTCTTAGGTGTCTATCTGGATAGTAAATTAACATGGGAAAAACATGTGGCAAAATGTCCAAAAATATTTACTTATTGCATAATCTTGTGAATTGTGTCTCACATACGACTTTAATAACAGCATATTTCGGTTTAATACACTCGGTACTAATCTACACGATTTTGGTTTAGGGTCACTCCCCACATGCCGCAACTGCTTTCGCGGTCCAAAGAAAGACAGTAAGTGTGATCACGTTGCAGGGAGGAGTGCAAGGACTATTTAAAAAAACTCAAAATTGCAACACTATATAGCATCTACATTTTGCAATGCCTTCTACATGTAAAAGAAAACGAATCAAAATACCTATCATGTGTCCAGCTACATTCTCATTGCATCCGAAGCAGTAGGAACTTACACTTTGAATTTTTGGGCTTATTGAAAACACGCAATGGCACAGCGTTCTATGCAATAAAGTTTTTCAACGCATTACCGTGCAATATCAGGGAAGTAGATTGTAAACGTTTTAAAAAGGCCGTAAAGTCATTTTTAGTCAAAAATGCATTTTTTTCATTGAACGAGTATTTTGCAGATGATTTCTCCAATTTATGTAAATAACTTAAATACATGTATGTTTGTTAAACATTTCTCTCTTTGTCGTTTACATTTTCTTACTATATAATTTTACCACTCTTTGTATATTTACTCTCCTTATCACCTTGTATTTTTGACTTGTGTAAATACTTTTTGTATAATGCATCAATAAATACTTACTTACTTACTTATTTACTATATAAAATTTAGGCTTGATACCATAACGTAGGCTCCCTAATTTATTTATTTTTTGATCTTTAAAGCGCTGGCGCAAGTTAGGGCCCACGGAAAGTCTGTCAATAATGAAGCAAGCTAGCAAGCATGCATACATTCTTAACTACATATCACATTAATTGTCAAAATATTAGCTTTGCTAAAATGGCGTAGGTCTGGGGGCACTGGAATCTTGGTCTATTATATCATATAATGTCATTTAAATAAACACAACGAAATCCTAACTTATTTTCAGTTTAAGTCTTACATCCATTTATTCTCTCCCATGTGTAATTTTGTTTTAAAATTTTGCTTATCGTTTATTTTCTCAGCACCGGCAAATTCTGACTACGCACTTTTTAATAATGATCACGAAAATAAGCCAGCTAGCTAAAATCCCTTATCCATAATGTTATATTTTTTAATCTTATTTGCGAAGAAAGAATTCAAAAGTATTTTTTAATTAATAACTCAAGTACACGAAAAAGCCTTTACAGAAATTGTATGGGAGATATCAGGATCTAATTTAGAACAGAAATTTAACTTTCCTTTCAACATTTATTAAAAATAAATATAAATAAACGGCTAAATTCTTGGCGATAAATATCTTACATATTTTTCGTTGAAAAGCGGCAACTGATTTATGTTTTATGCTATTTTTAACTGGAATATAATTTCAATTTTCAAGTAATCAAATTCCAAGTAATCAAAAATACTCCGAGAAAAACTGAATGAACTAAGCGATCTTAATAATTTTATACCTTTTGAAACAATTCATCAAAATTGTCACACAATATTAAATATTGCTACGAATCTATTATTAATTAAATTTCATGTTCCTCATTGTAAATTTAGTCAGTAAATATGGTTCTAGTTGAAATTTAGTAAGAACACGATCTGTAGTCCTTAACATGGATGTTTTTAACTGTTTGAAATGTAGAAAGATCAGAAAAAGGTACTAAACATGAAAATTGACCAATGCGCCCTCTGTAGGTACCCATGCAAATGAAAATATCTCACCTCACTGCTACACGTTCACGTAACCCTTCAAGATTTCTCACATTAGTAGAGAAGGCTTCTCAATAACCCTACACAAAACAGTCAAGAGGATTTAGTTCAGGGGAACGGGGAAGCCAAGCTACTGGTCCATTTCCGCCAATCCGTCTATTGGGATAAGCTGCATTTAAATAATTTCGAACAGCTGTTCTAAAATGGAGAGGTACATCACCGTGCATGAACGACATTGTGTTTCTGGTCTTATATGGCACATCCTCCAAGAGATATTTTAAATTATTTCTTAAAAAATCTAGATAATTTAACCCATCCAATCTATTATACAGAACAAATGGTTCTAATAATCTGTTGCCATGTATACCTGCCCAAACGTTGATGGATATTTTTTTTTGGTGCCTGGACTCGAAAAAGCATGAGGATTTTCTTCTACCCATATGAGATTGTTGTGAAAGTTGACAACACCATCCCGCCTAAACCCCGCTTCGTCCGTAAACAAAATTTTTTGAATACATTCAGCATTTCTTTCACATTTTCACAAAATCTCACGGCAGAAGGCCTCTCTTCTTGGTAGATCTTCTGGTTTGTGCGCTTGCATGTGGTAGGGATACAGTAATTGTTCATGTAACATCCTCCAAACAGACAATGATGACACCTACCTACCTGTAACGCTAGCCTTCTCGTACTGATTTAAGGATTCGCATTTACAGCATTTACTATCGCTTTTGCTGTTTATGGGGTCCTAACATAACGATCTGGGCCACAATTCTCCTAGTCTGAATAGAACTCACCCCTTTCTCGAGCAATCTACACTTACAAAAAAATCTTTCGCAAGGTACTCTTCTATTTGGGAAAGCTTCTTTGTACAATGTTCTTGGTTCAGTAGCATTACCCCAGGCTCGGCTATATAATAAATGAGTATCGGCCTGTTCTTCGAAAGTATAACTCATATTAAATAAAAATTGAAATTCTGTTACGTACACCATACAGAGATTCAAAAATGAATTTTTCTGGACAAAATTCAATTTACACCTGAGTTTTGTTTGATATGATAAAATTGATTTTTTTTTGTATTCTCAAAGCAATACTTTACAATGCCTTACAACTGCCCAAATTGGGGCAAAAATTGGGTAAAAACGTTAATTTTTTGGTTTTTTGACTCATTTCTTGAGAAATAGAATATTGACAGTGAAATGGCGAGGATGGACCTTCCTACATTTAAGATATCTGGTTTTTTAATGGTTTTTCATTATGTTTTTGGGTCATCGATTATGAATTTTTGAGAAATTGACCATTTTTGAGGGGTTCTAAAAGTTGTTCGAGGTTTTTATTACATAATTTATTAAACTATAATATGACCATAGTATTCTATGCTTTTTGGATTGATAAATAAAGAAGTATTGATTTTTTGAATATCGATTAAAAAAATCCATTATCTTACTAATCTTACTAATATAGAAAATTCAATATATGTTTGTTTGTTTGATTTATTGATTATAACTCAAAAACTGCTTGACCGATTCAACTCAAATTTTCAGAGAATATTGCGACAAAAATCTGGAAGGTTATAGGATTAATATAATGTCGTTAAAGTAATTTTGTGAAAATGGTATTAATTTTTGTGCTTAGAGACCGGAAAAATCAATTTTCAAAAAATTAGTAACGAGTGTTTAATCTCGTATATATTAAATCAAAATTAAGGTTTTAAGGGCGGTACTTTCATCTATAGATAGCGACATTTATTCTTTAGAATAAGTCTCATCTAGAAGATAAGCAAAAAATCGGTATTTTCACCTACAAATAGTGATATCAGTCAGATAAATATGCTTGTTCCTAGGATAAACTATTCGGCGCCCAAACCGACGAATAAGGCTTTTATCTACCGGATAAATGAAGCCACGCCTACGCGCTTGCGCTCTGATTGGCAGTGCTATTCTATTTTCTAACCTAAGTTTTGAAAAGTTCTTTGTTGTTTTGTGTTTAACAATATTTTAGATAAGGTTTGACCAGTGGTGACTTTCATAACTGGGCGATTTTACGGACTTTCACAAGCCACGGCGGGAAGAATAATAAAAAAATTTAATAACTGCTATTTATGTATTTCCTCACTTTGTCCAAAAATGTATCACATGAAACGCAGTTTTATTTTATATATACCATTTAAATATATGCAGACACAAAATGGCATAATAAAAGCCATTGTAAACACAATACTCACAATGACAAACAACCAAAATGGCTCAAATGTCATTAACAGGTAAGCAATAATAGAGGGGATTATTTCTATCTTTATTTGAAGTACATAGGCTTATGCATACATTTCTCTTGTTTTACCACATATTAAGTTGGCAACACTTACTTTGGGAAGTGTCTAAAATCTTATCCATCGAATTGTTAACCGAAGGTGTGATTTGAATGAAAGTACAGATAGAAGATATCCAGTAGTTAGCAAATTCTGGTTATCTTATCCTTCGGATAGTTATCCGCCGGATAAAGTATATTTAAACTTAAGTGAAAGTACCGGCCCTTAGCCAATTTGCTTCAATTTGGGCAGTTAGGCATTGTAAAGTATTATTTTGAGAATACATAAAAAAAATCAGCCATCTCAAGCAAAACGATCGAATGTTGTTCACAAAAATTCATTTTTGACTCACTATGTTACGTAATGAGAACTTTAACTTTTATATCATTAATGACAACTCGATATTGAGAATCAATAACGACCAATTAAGTAATAATAAAAGGCAAGTAAGTTGATCAATGTTTTTCAGAAGTTTTTATAAACAAAAAGGTACGTTATGAATTTTTGCAAGTGCAGATCAAAGGATGACCTTCTGTCCATGATACTTGCGAAAATGTGAAGAAAATGAAGAATTCATTGAAAGAAATTCTGTTTACGCAAGAAGACTGGAAAAATTCTTTTAGGTTCGAATGTCTCGAAATTGGTTTGTCCTACGGTGCGGCGTTACAAAAAGATAACCTTTTTTGTGTATTTATAACCAAGGAATCTTATTTCGATGAGACAATCACAGAAAATTCACATTAATAGAATAGGGGAAGAGGTACTTTCTCTCTTTCCAATTTTGTGCAACCCTGATTTTATATTGAATTTATGGTGGATAACGTTAACTTTTGTTGATATCGAATTGAGAACTGGTCAATGTAGCTCAAAAGGTTAGTGAAATATTAACTAAAATGTCAATTTTGGGTGCCTCCTTTAGAGGTTTACAATTTTTTGACTAGTGTCTTACCTGATTTTGTTTGTCCCGTTTAATAGGAATACATCCCCGCGCCCCCCATTGTAATATATTTATAATTATGTACCCACTGCCCCTGATTTAATTTTCAAAAACACCAATGCATTTGAGCGTTTCTCTCGAATATTGTCAATCGCCAACTACTCTGACAGCATCTAGATTCTATAGAATTATGACGTGATGGTGCCAAGCGGACCACTGCTTCACGTTCAGGGCGCAAAAATACACAGGAAATCATGGTTCGTACCTCAGTTCCGGAAATTTTCAGAAATAGCGAAATTCTGGCAAATTTTTGTCCATGCTACGATGGGGCCAAACAGATTTCGGAATCGTATTCGGCATATAGAGTACATGGGAAATCATGGTCCGAAGCACAGTTCAGGAAAATTTCGAAAATTGCCAAATTTTGACAGATTAGAATAATAATAATATTTATTCATGTATAAAGGTTATACAGATATGAAACGTCATATAGGATATTAATATAAATGTAAGTAATGCATATAAAATATAAACAAATATATAAGAAAATATAAAAAATGTACAATTACATATACAATCATACAAATAAATGGTAGAGATAGAGCATATAATGAAATATAACATTAAGATATGGACAATGGACATGAGGTGTGTCAAAATTAAAATAATTAGGCAAGTGATAAAAAAGAACAATAAAATACTACATATTGTCAAAAGACGCAGATAACAATTCATCTACACTATAAAACCATCAATTGACCAACATGAATTTTTTTGTGTTTTATAAAGATGTTAAAACTTTCAAATCAGTAGGCAATTTATTATACAGATTGATGAAATTATAGTTAGGAGAATTAAAAGCTTCTTTTGAGCCACAAAATTTCCCTGGAAATCTCTTCCACAAACACAGCCGATTATATTCAGAGAAATATACGAGTAAGCCATAGCGTAGTATATATTTAGTAGTCCTGGAACAGTTAGGATATCCCTCATTTGTAAAATTGTATAGAACGCTTTGTTTAACTTTCTACAAACACCATCCACGTGAGTATCCCAGGTAAGTCTGCGTCAATTTAAGTTTCTAAGAACATTACTGTGTCCGAAAATTGAATATCACTGGTCTGGTTATTTTCAGGAATACCTATTATAATAAAAAAATTAACACATTTAGTTTTAGTTTTGTTCAAAACAAGTCTATTGTGTTCGCACCAGGTGCTTAATCACAGATAGTGTTTTGAATCGCATGTTCCAGTTGTTGTGGTGACTCTGTTTGTAAGGATATAGTTGTATAGTCAGCAAATATTGTGACTAAGCTCCCAATGATATAGTTCGGTAGGTCGTTAATGAATAATAAAAACAAAAATGGCCCTAGCACAGATCCTTGTGGATCACCAAGTTTAACATCATGCACCTCTGACTTGACACCATTGATATCAATGATAATACTTTGTCTCTCATTCTTAGCTAGTTGAGGAAAATTCTGACGTGATGGAGCCCAGCAGACTTCGAAATCGTGCTCAGTAGGAGTAGGAATATATGGGAAATCATGGTCCACACTACGATTTCGGTAACATTGGAAATTGAGCAAATTCTTACTCCCTTTTGCCTATCTACGAAAAATTCTAACGTGATAGAGCTGAACTGACCTCGGCAACGTGTTCTGTGTTCAAAGACACTTCCGGTACATAGGTTCGAGTTGCTCGCGGATGAGACTCTTTTTGTGTAGCTGTGTAATCAGTTGAATACCACCCAGTCGAAATTAAATTACTCGATAAATTGAAATCAATATCACATAGTCCATAAAGTGGAAGAAATCATATTTTAGTATATAAAAAATTGACACTATGTTGGTTTTATTAAAATTGCAAAGTAAAACATTTTTAGAAGCCTATGTTTGTCCACCGATAAAACATGCAATTTGTCGCGTTAATGTAATCAAGTATGCCATGTTTAATTAAACGAAATTTTTTTTTAAATTTTTAAAGTTCCCTTCATGATTATTATCGATTGAAACTGCTGTTTTAATTACAGAATCCATATTTTCCGTTCACTGCTCTGGCTGATAACTGGATTAATTGTACTCTTAAATTTATAACGATGCTGCTTAACGAACGAAATTTTTGGTTCAGGTGTGGGAAAATGTGAGTTTTATTAATTTAACAAAGCGTTCGATAGAATCAATCATCAGTTACTGCTTGCAATTTTACATAACATAGGTTTTAGTAACAGTGCAGTGGAATTAATGAAAAGTTTTATTACGGATAGGCGCCAGATAGTGAAATATAAAGATGCATCATCTGCATCTTTATATGCATTAAGTGGAGTACCCCAGGGATCAATATTGGACCCCTTTTATATATATATATATACATCTTCATTTAAAAACTGTCTAATTGTATGTAAATCACACTTTTATGCTGACGACACCCAAATCTATTTGTCATATAGCGAATCTGAAATTGAAGATTCTAACAGATTAATAAACAATGACCTACAATCCCTATTTGACATCTCGGAAAAATATTGCTTATCGATAAACCCCACTAAATCGTAAGTTATGGTTTTCGGGCCTAAATCTATTCGGGACAGGTCACTTCAACACATTGAAATCAAAAGTGAATTATTTATTATTTGTTTGCTTATAGTAATGAAACATATTCTTTATAGGATTTTGCAAACAGTGGAAAGAAAAGCTATCTATGAGAACTAAAGGAAAAACTATATGTAAAAATATTAATGAAATCTTTGCATTCTTTCGATAACCTGACTTCTGGTTATGCTAACAAGTAAAAATTCTTATTTGCCATTCTCATTTTAACACTAGCATCCAACCTAGTCCCCTACGGCTAAGCAGGCTAAACTAGTATCAACATGATCACCTACGATATGTAAATTCAGTTAAAAATGAGAACAAAGGCCTGAAATTAATTTATTTACGTACCTTGTCTTTAAAAAATTTTTCTTTCTAATGAATTACATTTTCATAAAATCTCATTCAGTTTCTTGGAAATGCTTAGCCGTTTTTCGTCCTTATTGTGGACTCATCAGAAAAGCCTAAAGCCACTCATAACGATGTTCAATGCAAAACTAAGACAATATCCATGAATAAGTATAAAATAATTATAATTGACACTGACTTGGATAAAAATTAACTTCATTTAAAAAAAAAATGTTAATAATAATAAAAACAATAAATCGCTCGGTTATGCGATTTCGGCCTACATTCACTTCCATAACGCTGAGTTATGGATGCTGCTACGTCAACTACTCATTTTCGATAGTTAGGAATACAAGCCAGTAAGCCTGACAGTCCACCTCGACCAGAACAAGGCGATGGCTGTAATCGAATTGCAACGCCTGCTGGGCCAAACAGCGCTTTGAAGGAAAAGAAAGAACGGGACAAATACCGTGATCTCCAGCTTCAAGTGCTGTACCCCGGCTACTCGGTTAAGACGGTCGTCCTAATAATTATAATCGGGCTACTCGGAGGCTTGAATCCCACACTGATTTCTGAACTGAAGATCTACGAAAGTGGATTTTGCAAAATTATTGACGCTAGATTAACTTTTTATGAAGTTCGATGAATTTTATTAGTGCACTTATATTTTTCGTAAACAAAGGCATTTAAAACGATTTAGTCACAAAACATATATAGGTGATAACTCTAGACGAAATACATGATTTTATGCAGGGTTGGCTAAATTCAGTTATGTTAAAAATGTATTAGAGTAAAAAAATGTCAAAGAAATAAAATTTTTACTAGAAGATTGAAAGTTAGTATACCCAAGTAAATTTAAAAGTGAATTATTTATTATTTGTTGGCTTATAGTAATGAAACATATTCTTTATAGGATTTTGCAAACAGCGGAAAGAAAAACTGTCTATGAGAAGTAAAGGAAAAACTACATGTAAAAATATTAATGAAATCTTTGCATTCTTTCG